>JAODAL010000270.1:0-351180 GCA_025379985.1 Phyllomedusa bahiana | reverse complement strand
GATAATAAAAAAGATTGTTCCTAATATAAGTTCAGGCTGCCCAATATCGGGAAAATTTTTCAATAAAAAAACTGTTAATAATAAGCTTTTTGCAGTGCAATGTCTAATAAGTGGGGGTGTTTATCCTTTCTTTTAGGCTTGTCTGTGTTCCCCCGCGGCCCCCCCCCCCCCCCCCCCCCCGCCCCCCTCCGTGATTTTACAGTGGTGAGCCCCTTTAAAAATTCTCTCCCTAACTACAAAAAAATCTTCCAATCTCTGATCTAATAAGTTGTAAGGTACAGCAACAGTGGGGTTTTTTCTTTGAAGAAATAAAATTAAATTTCGCTGAGCGGGTTGGACACAGGCAGACGCACGCCCTATGCTATGAGCGCTGAAACCTGTCTGAACAGGAAGGGCTTTTTCATGAAAAAACGAGGTCATGTGATTTTTCCAGCCAATCGCAACCATCAATCCCGTCATTTTTCTGTAATTGATTTAGGCCGCCAAATGACGGAAAGGGCCCCGAAAATGGCGCGATATTAATAGATGATGCACAATTTTAAACCCTTTAAAGGGTTTGTCTCGCTTACAAAAATAGTTTTTAAATTTTGTAGGGAACACAAAATAAAGAATTTTCCCAAAAAATTTTCTTTTTCTCCTGTTTTCCCCAAAAGAGATACAAGTAAATTTTATTACCTCCAGGGCTATTTCGTTCCCTCAGAACTGCCCTGTAAACAAACCCCCAGGCTTTTTGTTAATGAGATAACAGAGATGGTCATCACCAGGTCAGCGTGTCGTAGGTATGTGGCCAGACAGAAAAAGCTTGTTTATCTCAAGTAACAGTCTGTAATTTTAGGGTTTTTTTTTGGGGTCAGATAAAAAAGTGTAGTAGTTTGAGAAGTAATTGATCTAATTAGCATTGAAAGCACAAGCTGTACAAAGCTGGAGCTTTTTGCAAATTAGTTGAAAGGAAAATACAGAGAATTTATTTCATGCATTCTTTTAAAACCCTGTGGGGAACAAAACCTTTAATTAAGCATGATCTAAAAAATTTCGATCAACTAAATCCGTGCCGATTTAACTTTGTCATAATAATGCTCAAAATAAAGGAAATCTTGTATCGAGGTCTGCTCCAAAGGGTTATGATTGTGGCATCCCAGATTTTTGTACCTAGTTGTGGGTACAATGTAGTATATAATATACACGCTTTTATCACATGCAGAGACAAAGCACCTCAGCATTTGTATTCTTAGAATAAAGAGCTAAATAAATCTCCCAGCTTTATTTGTAAGATTTGCGAAAGGTTCAATGTTCAGGCTAATCTATTTCAGAAAAATGCGAGTGTGGAAATATACTGTATAGCATAGATAATCCAGATGGATTAATTCCCTTCATTGCAATATGGAAAGTAGTTAAGTATTTTATGGCTCTAATATGATAATTCTGTGAAAGGTCATCTCCTCCTATTCAGACTCTCAGCCATGGGTTTATATAAATAAATCTTTCCCATTTTTTACCGGAGGTTCAGCCTGTCTCTTGAAAGTGATCAGATATAGAAAATCAGCCAGTCGCCTACGTACTTTGAATTCTGATTGCAGATTCTTATGAAAGTCTTTTTCTCCGTATCTCACTATTTTAAACTGTAAACTTTCAGTCGCCAGAATGTTAAGACATTTACATTAGCACTAAATTATGCAAATATTTTCAATGTTTAGTGCAATAGCTGAATGCAGTTGAAAAGGAAAATAAAATGCCTCTTCTATGCTCACATTATCACCAAGGTGAGTGGAGAAAGCCACACATACATGGCCAGCTTTCTGTTTTCTGTGGCTGCACTAAAGGGGTTTTTCAGTGGGTAAACAATATTTTGAGAGAATAATTTCCCAACGTTAGGAATTTTAGTAATGTACTTTCATTAACTTTTCTGCAGGTGTCCTGCATTTCTACATCAGGTGCTTGATGACAGGAAGCTCAGTAGCTCTGTATATGGGGAAACAGCTCTGTGTCAAGCCCAGGAGATCAAATGACCAAAAGGGTTTGGATTTTTTTTGAGACAAGCCACACCAGTTTGGTCCTACGTTCCAAGGCTTTCAACATAAGGAAGGAAACAGGCAGCGTACCCTGAGAATAAGGTTGAGAGGAAGAAAAAGGCTGCTGCTTCACTGCATAGAAGAGGGACTATGTACAGCACAGGAAAAGCACAAATTATTGCAGAAAGCATCACAATAAGTGTATGCGTCTCTTATTCTCCAAAAACTCATTATACCCTGATCCTTAAAGGGGTTGTCTCACTTCAGATAATGATGGCAGATCACCAGGATATGCCATCATTGTCTGACAGGTCCATGTCCCACATCTGGGGCCCGAACCTATCTCCTAAACGAGCCCCAAAACCTCTCCATTCGTCAGAGAGTTGGTTGGGACTCTCCCGTAGACTTAAAAGGAGTTTTTATCTCCTGCTTGTTTACAGAAGGTTTCCTAGGCTTCCAACCATCTCTCTCAGAGCTACCAGGCCTGTCTGGGATGGTAATGACACTCCCCGCTGTGTCTTATCAGCAATACAGGAACTTGTTCATCTTTCTTACTGACAAACTTTAACCCTTTAGAGCTTTATAGTATTGTGTCCTGCTGTTACTACCTCTCCATTACGAATTTCCTTCTGCCTAGCTAGGAATTGCAGAGCTTAAATGTCAGTCACAGTTGTAGAACTATCTACAGCCTGAACAAGAAGGGGGATTCTGAATCTGGCTGTGAGCAGGCTCTGTGAAGCAATCAGATGGTAAAATCCCATTTTTCCTGGCTCAAATACACCCTCAAAATTGATATTTAGACAACATCTGGTTAAAATATGAAGCACCATAAAATAAAGACATTATGTAATAAATGGATGACTATAATAAAAAGCACCATTACAAAATAAATTCAGTATTCCAGTTTGATCACCGTCAAGTGGTGCCGCTCGGCTAAACTCATAACTCCCATGTATGTGTGCATAGTGTGCATGTATGTTATGTCTGTTCATAGGCTGCAGAATATGTTAATGCTATATAAGTAATAAGAAAATAATCCCTAATAAACATAGTCCCTCATTTACTAATGTTTTAAAAGCTAAACTTAGTCTAAAAACGCACTAGATTTATCATGGTGGCTCATGCTGTTTGATAAATTTGGGGCATACACTACTCACAAAAAGTTAGGGATATTTGGCCTTTGGTTGAAATTTCATGATGAACATAAAACTTCATGAAATGAAGACACTCTGTGACACTTTAAGCTCAGTGGCCACATCTGTCTGAGAGCATCCTGCTTGAAGCCTCGCAATGGCGAGATACTGTTGATCAATTGTGACATGTTGTCTTGGTGTCATGATGTCAAAATGTGAACAGCATGATAAGGAGGACTGTTTAAATCCCAATTCAAATTGATCCCCTAAATTTATTGTGTTATTCAGGGATCAAACAGCTGTTGGGAATTTTGCCATTAAGCTCATTGTTAGAGATCAGAAAGTTTTGCAAAAAGTAACTGAACATTGAACAGTTGGACATGTGCATTCTAACGCTAAGAGATCGTCTCATTTAGTTAATTTAAAAAAAAAACTTTAGAAATTTTATGTTCATCCTGAAATTTCATTCAAAAGCAAAGCATCCCTAACTTTTTGTGATTATTGTATATAGACTTGTCTAGCTTTTTAGACCAATTTTGAGTTTTTATATTTTTATGCCAGATATTTTTGAGCATTTTTGCTGCAAAGCAACATGTTGCATCATGACCACACTCTTTTCCGAATGAAGCCACACCCACTTTCCGCAAAGCCATTCCCCCATTTTGGAGAGATCACACTAAGTTTATAATGTGCCTGCGACATGCTGCCCCAGAAATGTGGCAGATTATATGACACTTTTCTGCCACAGCCACAATAGTAAATCAAGGCCATAATATCAAAATCAAAGAAAAATGGGAAATTATTTGCAACGTAATTAAAAAAACAGTCACATTGCCATACTTACAGAGAGGGTCATTTCTAGGCCCTGATAAGTTTTTCTCCTTGCCTTTTTTTCTCTATTCACCCCAAACCACTATGATGACTTCGACCGGCCACGACTCTTCACTGTAGAATTTACTAAACAAATATCTTAGACTCCTCCCTTTTCCAACACTTCCCTACCAATTCCTAACTCCATACAAACTCCCCATTTAAAGTGCCCCGAATGGTAATAATGACCCCTTTGTTACTGTAACTGTAAAGTTTCCCGCAAACGGATATGGGACTCCCATTTGTGTACCAAGTTTTAACCATGTTTTGTGTCCACATGTAGGAGATAGTTAAGTCCCCCAAAATAGTTTGTAGCTATACACCGAAGCTAGATAGGCAGATACATAATCCCCCTTTTCAAGTAGTCCTCATGTAGGTATAGCCACCCGATTTATAGGTCCCCTGATAGGTAGGTATCTATGTCCCCTATTAAGTAGATAGGTAGTTATAGAAGCTCCACCCCAATAAGAAGAAATTTAGGTCCCTAGTATGTAGTTATATAGCCCCCTATAGGTAGGTGGATAGGTAGGTGGGTAGATATATAGAGTCCCTGTAGGTAGGTAGAAATATAAGTACATATGTATATCAGCCCCCTGTATGTAGCTCGGTATATGACCCCTGCAGGAAGGTAGGTATAGAGACCTCCCCAGTAGATATGCATACAGATGTAGCAGAACTAAACAGAACAGATAATGCACCATGATATCACAACATAGAATGTTATCCCACCTTTTTCAATGCTTTTCAGTGACCTTGTTTACAGATCAGAGCAGATAACACGAAAAGCAGTGATATCACGGTCAAGCTGTACTCTTCTACGTCTGTATAAGCCCCTAGTAGGTAGGTAGATATTTAAGCCTCCCGTAGGTTGATATATAGGTCCCCTGTGGGTAGCTATATTCCCACTGTAGGTAGATATTGAACCCCTATAGGAAGGTATGTGCCCCCTGTAGGTATATATATGCCCTCTGTAGGTAGATATAGCCCTCTGTAGGCAGGTAGACATAGCCTCCTGTAGGTAGATAGATATAGCCCCCCTGCAGGTAGATACAGCCCCCTGTAGGTAAATATAGCGACATGTTTGTACATATAGGCTCCCTCTAGGTAAATAGAGCCTCCCTGTAGTTAGCTATAGCCCCCTGCAGATAAATATGGCCTTCCCCATAGGTATGTGCCCCCCTGTAGGTAGATATAGCCCCCGGTAGGTAGACATAGCCCTCCTGTAGGTAAATAAAGCCCTCCTATAAATAGATATAGCCCCTCTGAATGCAGATAGGCAGGTGTATAGGCTTAAAAGAAAAATAAAGGTACTCACCTTTCCCTGTTCCACAGCCAAGCATCTTGCTTCAGGAGTTAGTGTCCATTGTGAGAGGCATGACATCATCGTGCTGCTTATGCCAGGAAACCGCTTATTGGAGACCCAGCATTGCAGAGGGCGTAATAAAAGCCTTGCGTCATGCTGTCTGGGATCCTGATATGTATATAAAGCGCTCATTGAGCACAGTATATACTACCGGGAGGGCAGGGACAGTAATGAACTACTTCTGCCTTCTCCCTGGCGAAGCAGTTAAAGTGCAGCTGCTAACACAACACAGCTGTTTTAAGACCCCATTCACCAGGTATGCAGTATTTCAGCAAATGTTGATTGTAGTTTGTAGAGCCCAAAGTAATGGAATTAAAGTTGAGCTGGGTGTGCAAGACTATAGAGAGAAGTACAGGCGAGTAGTCAGCTGAGCCAAGTTTTTAGCAAGTGGCCTAGCAAAACCAAGCATGCAATATCATAAGGAGTAGTACAGGAGAGTAATCAAGTGGTCCAAGTATATATGAGAGCTGTGGGGAGCTTAGCAGCCTGACCAGTTCTCTATAATTTATGCCAGAAAGTGGCATAGATTATAGCTGAAACCTACTTAAGCCATAGTTATCATATATTTCACTTCTAGGCATAAAGAAGTATGAAGTATGCGCCAATATTTTTGGCACAATTTCTCCCATTGCATTAGTGGCTGCCAGGATGGTGTTGATTCACAGGGAGGTAAATACAATACAGACTGATATTGTATCTCTACAAATGACTTCCTTTTAAATATTCAATTTTTTTGTTATGAAGCATAACCTTTATTTTCAACTACAGCTGCCAAAACACTGATCCCACCATGTGCATTGGTTAGGCCATTGTCCAGTAATGAGCAAATTGTATGCCTAGCTCACAAACATTCATTTAATTTGCCACATTTATCTAATTTTCAAAAAGGAATTAAATGCAACATGAAAAGAATGTAAAATTATGAGTCATTTTATTGTGACATATTTTTATTCAGAGCACCACCCGCTATGATTTTTCTTTCAGCTATTATTACCTGTGTTTACTGCTAGCTTATTTAGCAAGAAATTGGACCTGACATGTGATATAAAAATTAACTAAACTAAGGAGGCTTATAAAGTGAAAAATATTTCCTTTTTTTGTACCTTTTAGTTCATGCTTGAAAGCATTTGTATTTTATTTCTTTTTCTAAGTTATACGGGCTTCAAAGATTTTGGGCCACATGTATGAAACTGTTTAGGTCTAAAACTCACTCATTTGCCCATAGTAATCTATGGGCAAAAAAGTGAGTTTTAGCCCTAAACAGGTTCATAGATGTGGCCCTTTGTGTTTTATTTTGATGGTCCTACTGGTTCTCTCCATGCTATGTATGTCGTTGCATCACTTTTAATTAACCTTGTTTTACACAGACTCTGATTTATTAGTTATTGATAAGTGTTTAGTTAGTGACAGTTTAATCGTGAAGAAAACAGTATATTATTATGTTCTGTATAGTAAATGTAAACTCATGAATAAATCAATAGTAACTCTCCAGAGTCCTATCTTCTGTTTATGCCTTCAAGTCTGTATTCCTATAAATTCATTCATCTAGGTACTGCAACAGGTGCGGTGCAACAACATACGTTGGAGCGCCGACCGCTGACATCTGAGTGTGGATCCACTGTGGTCACCGCAGGCGAGATGGTATATGGAGACCACGCCAGGGAGCGGAGTCTAGGGGGCCCCTGGTCTTCACCGGAGCCCGCCGCAAAGCGGGACGGACTGGCTGCGGGGACCCCCAGGTCGCTACCCCTGACGTCGCTACCTGCGGTGACAGCCGAGGTGCAGGACAGGAACACAGGCGGTGGTAGACAGGAACATAGGTAGCTGGAGACGATGTACACCACATCAGGCCACGGCAGGAACAGGACAGGTAACACAATAGGATACAGCAGGTACAGGATGGGGATCACGGCAGGATACATCAGGAACATGACAGCAGATACAGGATTGGGAACACGGCAGGATACAGCAGACACAGGACAGAAGGAGATGACAAACATATGGTCAGGAGCTCTGATGACTACAGGAACTAGACCAGCATCTCAGGGGTTAAGTCCAGAGACACTGGCAGGAGCTCAGAGATGGACCCAGCATGAGACTGCAACAAACAGCAATGCAACAAACAATGGATTGACCCAGAGCAAAGGCAGGAACTTCCTCTTATAGTCAGGGGTCATATTTCAAGAGGAAGTAGACAGAGACAAGTAACCTATAAAGGGCAGGAAGCTGCCGCGAGTGCGCAATAGGAGGCACAGTGTGCACACAGAACCCCAGGAAGCAACAGGACAGGCAAGTACCAGGAAGGCAAGTCCCATGGCAGGGGACCGCGGCGTGATCCGTGACAGGTACATGTACTACCATATGTATAACAGCAGGCCTTGTAGCTGCCATGGGGGCCCATAAAGAGAGAGGCATTGTTAGCAAAATAGGGGTAAGGTATCATCCAAAGGATCATGTTCCTTCTGACTTATTTGATGGTACCATAATAGGGGTCAGTTTGATCCTTGTTATAGGGTCACTCCAATAAAATACTGTATATTACTCCAATGAATATGCCAGGCCAACTCAATACTGGTTAGCTTCTAACTGTTTTACTTGATATTATGTTGAAACACAGTATTTCAACTTTTCATGTCTAAGATTTAGATTAACAAAAGTGGACATATATGAGCAATACTGAGGCAAACATTGTTTAAAGCTGTTCTCTAAGACTAGGTGTTTGCCTGTATCATTTTTTCTGGTTTTCTGTTCTATCACAGGAGCAGAAAACTGAAAAAAAAAAAAGTGGCTGACCTGTTACATGACCCTGAAGGACCCCAATGGCACCAGACAACCCCATTGAATACAGTGGGTTTAGTTGGGTCTACATCATTCTGTCCATCGTTTGATGACTCCAATGCAGAAGTGAACTGGGCCTTATGTGAACAATCCCTTCTAAAATCAAAGCTGTTTAGGGATCAGCTGATCTTTACAGCTCTAGCTACTGAAATATCAGACCATCAGCTCATATTACCAGGGAAGATGATCCATATAAATGCTGCAGCCATTTGGTATAGGTTTGCATCGGGTTCTTCAAACAGAATATTGTATATTGTTATAATAGATGTGGTGCAGAGTAAAGGAACCCCGGCTATGATGTCCATAATGGGGTTTAAGGGTTAACATCTTTTTAGTTTATGAATTAATCATCTAAACCTTTATAACTGGCCAGAATCTGCAGTTGTATTCATCTAGATGTAAATAATGTTTCACATGCATTTATGGTAATTTAGTTAACAATCTGAATTGACCTACAACATAAATGAAGCAACTAATAAAATATTAATAAAGCCAATGACGCAACAGTAATGGACAAAGATGTTTCAATCCCAAATGAGCCATTATGCAAAACAGCAATGCTGTAGGTAGGCAGAGCTGTAAAACAAATCATGCTAGCTCAACTACGGTGTAATTGCCTTCAATCTCTCTATGCAGTTTAACATTTGTAGTAAACTACAGTACATATAGATGCTACATAGTCCAATTCTTAAAATAGTCAAATCCACTTTGTTCGACACTCTGTACATAGTAATGAGATGGTGCCCATTTAAGAGGCTGTCCACTTTATAGTTTTTATTTATGATGTATATAATAGGAAATCAAATATAGATCTATTAAAAATTCAGTTATCATGCCTTTTATACCTCTGCAGTAGACGCATGAAAAACAAAAAAATAGTACTACCCACATTCCAGTCCATAGTAATGGCCCCCATGGAGTAACTGTACAAACATCTTATATAGGATTGGATATCTTTTAAAGGTGTTGTCCAATTTATATTGTTTTTATGTATTGTCTTATTTAATAGAAAATCATACTATTTTCTATTACCCATTTATTAAAAATACTGTCCCTGTAGCTCTTTTATACCATGAAATAAGCCCCTACCTTTAGAACAAAAAATGTTTTTGCCCATATTTGAGTCCATAGTAATGGCTCCCATGGACTATCTGTATAGACTGAATAGTCATGTGCACACCACACAGGTTATATGACCCTGGTATCCAGGTATTATTAAGTTATTGAGGAGCAGAACTTCTCCAGTATTACTACCTCCAGCAGCGTGTTATAATGTGACCACCACACAGGTCATGTGATCCCTGGTATCCAGGTAATAGTAGTGTATGGATGAGCAGAACTTCTCCAGTATTACTACCTCCAGCAGTGTCTTATCATGTGACCACCACACAGGTCATGTGACCCCTGGTATCCAGGTAAAATTAGGTTATTGAGGAGCAGAATTTCTCCAGTACTACTACCTCCAGCAGCATCTTATTATGTCTGTGGAGAAGACGCTGCACATTACTTATTTCTGTCTAATCCTTTGCTTTATTTTACAGGTGTCTTTATTAACAACAACCGAGAAACAGTTCTTTTGTGTTTTTTTAACAGTTAACTTTATTATCATGACACAACCTACAGTGAAAGCAGTTATACAAGTAAGGGTGGGATCACACTACGTTAAGGGTTATGTGCAAGGTAGCCGTCAGGGTACTGAGAATAAAGATATACTGACAGATACCTCAACGCAGCCATGGCGGCCCCATAGAGAATAATAGAGCAGACGTAGGTTGCATTGGCTGCCTTTGCTTTATTTCCTGGCAGCATACTTATTTCCTGCTGGGCTCAATAGTATGGTAGACTACACTTTTGAGTCCTACCAGATAATTGTATGCTGCCGGGATATGGAGCGAACAACTTCTCTATTATCCTCTATGGGGTCGCTACGGCTGCGTTGCGGTATCTGCCAGGATACCTTTTTTCACAGTACCCCAACGGATACTTTGAGTGAAGCCACTAACGTAGTGTGAACCCATCCTAACTACACACATTGAAGAAGCTGCTGAAATAAGCATAATAATAATTATTGCTCCCTCATTATTCCAATTCAGTTACCCCATAGATGTCATGAAACACTTTTAATAACTGAGTGACAGGAGGTCACATGACGTGTGCTGGGTCACATGACTGCTGAATCCATGCTTCATCTGAGCCAATACTATGGACAAGATTGAGGACTGTAACATTTTCTTGCTTTCTAGAGATATTAAAGCCTTTTGCATCGATATAAAAGAAGTACAAGAGTAACATTTTTATCATTGAAAATTGTGTTTTACTATTACATGCATAATAAGTGGAAAACCCCTTTAACTCTTTACACAGTTTGCCATAGGTGCCCGCGGCAGCAGCATGAAAGGTATATTATTCTGCCACAGATATACGTTAGAGAAAGTCCCTGAGAGGTTTGGTATGAGTAGGATTCACAAGTATAAGCTAATGGTAGACAGTGAACCTCAGCTGACAATAAGTTCCATGCTTGAAGCCATTGCATGTAATAAGATGCAATGAGTGAGTTCGAATAATGTACAGTTTTTAATGGATTGTACCTTGAAGAACATTATGCGCATGCGGTCAAAACCCAATAGCGTACGATCACAGATGAAGTATCATAAGAGTTCTGCTTGTCAGCCAAAGCTGTAGTGACAGAGAAAAAACAGGACGTGATAGTAATAAGAGGGAATTAGAAGAGAAAAAACAATGTTACTATTAAAATTAATTTAAAGTAGCAGTCACGTGAATATAAAAACAATGAACCCATTTATCCTCATGGGTTGCAGCATTACAAAGTATAAGAAAACATAACATTGTCCCATTACATAAATAGTGGAATGCTGTGACAGCATACTCCCGTGCCTGAAAACCTTGGATTTCAATACACAAAAACCAATCATATATGTTAAATCTATGTCTGTTGTAGAATTATGCTTCTGGAACCTGAAAGACAAATTAATAAAACGAGACAACAATAACTGGTGAAAAACAGATGATCTGTGGGAACAGATCGAATGTAGATAATCCCTAGCAGGTATGTTCATGAAAATGTCCGGAGAAGAGCAAATGTGATTCAATGTACTTGAAAATTACCTAGTATCTGACACAGTACCTCAATGGGTTAACAGGAGGTACAGTCCATACAGCATGCTGATGAATGTCTTGGAATCCTCCTTGTCGCTGTGAAGGTCACTCCCACCTTACGGATCTTCTACCATCTTCGCTGTGAAAAACCTTTTGTAAATGATGCCCCTTGGGCCAAGAATTTCTCTCTACTTTCTGTTCCTCATCAAACAAGATCTCCCACCTTTAGGTTTTGTTTAGACCTGTTTTTTTTAGCCGACTTTACTTCTTCCTTGGATAAGAGCCAGATACTCTCCTTTTCCGATGCCTCCATAAGCAATGTGTGCGAGATGCTAAACATGTTTCCACCCTTGGTTATTCAGATAGATGTTACCAGAGGAAAGACTCCTTTCAGGTGGACTTAGCACAGAGTCCGAGCTTCTGAGTGAGGAGAGTTTGCTGTGGAGTGAGAAGAGCAGGAGACTCTGGGTCCGCAGATACAGGAACAAGAGGTCTTGAGTTACGATAGCAGAGCACGCTCACTAGGAATTGTGGTTCAGTCTCATGGGTTGAGCCTTGAGGAGTTTTGTAGTCTCTGAACATCGGAGTCCAATATTCTAACGGGGTTATGGCCTATCATTCTTGTCTCCCATGATCCCACCCAATGAGAGGCGTGAGGAAGGGTTGTAATAGTCCATGCAACAGACCTGTATGTCGGCCAAAGTAGGTATCTGTAACTGGCTTAGAGTCTATTTGTAGTTCTCGGCGAGGCAACCTGGTGAAGTTGGTTCCACAGTCCTTGTAGTCTTAATTGCTTTACTGTGTCCTCGATGGCAGAAAACGTCTCAGAGGCATTGATAAAACAGGAAGTGTCCCGATGTAGATTCCTATAACTTCAATATGTATAGGTCACGTACACTCCATGCATGTAAACAACACCGCCTCATCGATTGCTCTCGAGCAGACCACCTCTGGTTCTGCGTGCAGAGACTGGTTCCATGGCCCAAAAAACCATCCAGGGGCCAACATAGGTAAAACGGGTGGGGTGTCTCAGTGCTTGTCCTGTCAGCTGGCAAGTTCAGACATTTGCTGTTGCTGCAATTTACCCCTTGACTTTCGAACCGTAACGACAGATGTGAATAT
The DNA here is from genome assembly GCA_025379985.1 of Phyllomedusa bahiana. NCBI lineage: Eukaryota > Metazoa > Chordata > Amphibia > Anura > Hylidae > Phyllomedusa > Phyllomedusa bahiana. The sequence continues at coordinate 338,728 of JAODAL010000270.1, read as the reverse complement.
AGGTGACAATCCGTCTTTTATTGCTCCTACTATCCAGAGGCCTAATGCAGCTCTTAAAGCACCCTCGTTGAAATGTCTGCCCTGGAGCTTGACCCTTTACGTGATAAGTTCCTTATGAGCAACGTAGCGATATGAGTGGTGGCCGAGAATAGATGGGAGGATTGTTCTTTTCACACATCTCTATCTTTGTGGCCCTGTATGTCAGTCACATACCAAGTCCTCAGCATACCTTGGTCGTCGACTACTGGTTTTTAAAGTTGACAACATGGTGCTGGTTTTTGGAATGTCCTGTTTTGTTATAAGACATTTTCATGGTCAGTATGAAAGGCACTCTGCTGCACGATTACGTATCCACTAACATCTCACTTAGTGTAATGACTTCTGCAGAGAGGGGCTTAGTTGACACACGTGTCCAACCACGACATTAGTAAAAATGCAATCTTTTAGGCGAGAAAGCACTGCCGATGTGAGACTAACCTTGCGATGTGCGTACGAGCTTTAGCCAGTCAGGAGAAGCGTTAAAAGCGGTTGACAATTCAAGCCGAACCTCCTTTCCAGACTTGTGATGAGGGTACTACACTTCAATGCGAATCTCAGGATCTTGTCATGGTCCTGGAACTGAAGTCGTCTCATCATATGTTTCTTTACTCTCGTATCAGCAAGGAACTCTGGACCTGTCATGCCAAGAGAATTTTGGCAAGGGCAAGCCAACAGACGACGGTGCTGGTGGCACAGTCTGCATGGTTGAGGTTGAGATGGAACATAGTGCCACTGCTTATGGTTGAGAGGATTTCCTAATCCTTGTCGAGTGCGGCTTACTGTGACATAGAACATAGAAGCGTATTAGTGGTTGTTGTATTGTAGCCCAGGACAACCTTGCTGTCAGTGTTAAGAACTGAATTCATCCACAGTTAATATCTAAGCTCACGCTGAATAAAGGTCTTCGATCTCTACAGCAAGTACAGCGTCCACAAAGTTCAAGTCTTGGGATGGTGTGCTCTGTTTAGGAGTGGCTAGAGTTTAGCCTTTCCAAACATGAATCCCACATGAACTAAACTGGCAATTGTTCAATTACCTTGAGTTAGTCCAGGAGGCAGCGATAGCCTCAGTTGATGCATACTGAGGAATATTTTGGAGCTTCCCTTCTCTGGCTTTTGGAAAGATGATGCTGGAATGTAAACAACGAGGGTTAAGTAATCTTGTCCCAAGTCGTGTCAGGGATTCTTTTCCCAGGAACTCCCACTTCTGCTGCTTGTCAAGGGGCAGTGGAGCATCCCAGTCCCTCAATAGTTTCTGATAGCTGTCCCTTGTTAGGAATTTGCCCTGTACAGTCAAAGAGGTCGTAACAAAGTCCCAGGTGGATCCTAATAGGCTGTTATACCACGTGAGAGTGACTCCAGGGGGGGGGGTTTTTTTTTTGTTTTTTTTTTTTTTTATTAGTGAATGGTTTGTCTGTACAATTAATCAGGAAGCCAAGAGGAATCATTTCAACAAGTCCCTTCTCAAACCCAGGACTTCTTCTGCATCTGGAAGGTCGTCTATGCCAAGGGTTCAAGTCCTGAATTCTGCGGCACAAGTCGCTGGCTGAAAGGCTTTCATGGACAGCAGTACTGTTGGAGGCAATTATGTTGTCAATCGCAGACAAGCGTTAGACAGCATACCTTGTGACCTTTTGAGCATGACTATGGCTTACTTTCCTTCTGTGTGGCAAGGAATTGAGTGCGTCGTCCACGTAGAAGTCTTCTATTCAACAAAGTGACGAGCATCCTTCCCAAGACTCTGACTCGCCATCAACAGCAGTCCCTTGCAGCCATAAGTAGCGACAGCATGGTGAAGGACTGTTACCGAAACACGTGCACCTTCATGCGGTATTCGATCATTTCCTTGTTAGTGTCCATTGTCCCTTGGCCACAGAAACCTGAGGTAAGATTTCGTTGTTCTCTCGTAACGATGAAATACAATGGGATAAAAACCCCATTTGCTCAATTTCAGCAGTAATGGCGACTGTCTCCTTTTCTGAATCTCTAACACTCCTACCAAGCTGTTGGTCAGGTTCGGGCCAGTGGATTAAGAACACTCGTTTCAGGTATACGCCATGAAGCTTTGCACTGGAGTCAAACACCACCCTGATCTGTTTGGGTTTTCGTGGGATGATTACACTCCAAATGGAAGGAAGATACCAATGCATTTCTTCATGGCTCTTGCAAAGTTGGAGCTGGCTCTGCGTGGTCCTTGAGAAAATATCTTTTCCATGAAGGCCACATAGTGGTATCTTTCATCCTCATGCTTTTATCCTTAAGTGAACGTTGCAAGGATATGAATCGTGGATAATGCTTGTTCCCGTTGTTTAGGTAAGTCCGTGGCTCTTTCAGCCCGAAAGGGTAAGGTTGCCACCCAATGGTTAGATTGATCCTTAGAAGCATTCTCTGTCCATTAATTTGTGATAAAACTCTTATATCCATCTATGAGGACAAGGGCTACTCTTTTGATCGTCTCTTGTTGTTTGAAACACCGCTCCTCTCAAATTATCGTAAGGCGAAGGAAATTTAGATGTCTGTGCCCTTACTGAAATTAGAAATCTCTCCTTTACCTCGTGAATGATTATGGCAGTGGCTTGAATGTGGGTTGTGCGACCATTTGTTGAGCACAAAGGTTTTTTAAAGGAGTTTTCACTTGGAGATGGTTTAAGGTTCCCTGATCCAAGACACACATTGCCAAGATTTTACCCAGCCTAGGTCAAGTCCTTTTGTGCGTATGGGTCATATGCTGGACCATTGCATTGTTGACGTACCTTATGGACTCTCAGAATGTCTCTTCCGAGCACGGAGAAGGGATGTCCGGCGTTCATGTCCATAGGAGGAATTCCCTTTAGCCAGGTGTCTCAAGTGGGGATGATGATAAGCATCTTCAGGAGGTCGATTTTCTCTTTAGTGCAATCAGGTTATCTGGTCACATTCAATTAACGTAGGTAGGTATATTTGGGATATTCCTTGTTAATTGGTGAAATGATGTGTATCCAGTGTGCTCCGTGTCTGCCGAGGGTCTCAATGCGACCCGGGTAGCAAGTGTTAATAGTGTATGGTAATTGCTACTCCCTTTAAACCGAAGATCTCAAAGAACTTAGGCTATGCTATAGACCTGTAGCTTTGTTTCTGTGTAAGTGATGTGCATACATCCTGTGGCCTTTTCTGATTGCCCCTTCTGGATAGTACCACTCACTAGACACACCTGTCACATCGGCACTTGGGGCCACCTCTTTGTGACAATACTTCGCATTGCAGGAGAGAACAGTGGTAGTAGCTTGAAACGTTGAGCTGATGGCTCCCCTGCCATGCGTATTGACGGCATTGGAGATGTTGCTTGAAGTTCATGGTGTTGTCAGAAGTAAGAGGGTAGATGCAATGGCTGCAACGTGTTTGGTCTCACTACTGCATTCAGTACACTTGATTACAGCCTTACAGTCTTTATTGCAAAAATGTGATTTAAGAAGCACAACACTTGAACACAACTCCTAGTTCCTTAAGCGTGTCTCTGCGTTCTTGCAAAGTCTTTGTGCCCTAAGCCCACGACATTCCTCAGTGGAAGAGAGTCTTTTGTGTGGATAGACACATACATTAAAAGTGGTCTTAGTCTTTATTGACAGGAGCGTCCTGTCTAGAGGTGGCAGTATTCGGTGAATGGTGGACGTCTGTCCTTGCCTAACAGAACTGTTTCCCCTCAATTCTCTACGTTTGCTTGTTATGTTGGTTTTCATACCTTAACATGATGGATGGAAATCTGGTTAGGAGCAGATTTCTGAGAAGTCAAAACTGGGGATCGGGTTCTTCTCCGAGCTTGGGTGCACTGATGAATCTGGAAAAATTAGAGAAAGTGGAAAGGACACGTTGTGTTCTCTTGTTTTGTGTATCTGGAGCCCAGTGTTCCTGCCCATTTTTTTCTTGCATGCCATATGTAATATTGGACAATTACCGATATAACACCGTGTATGCTGTATCAAGGTAACTCAGTCCAGACAGACGATGGATCCATAGTATAATCCACCTCTAGCCCCTTTAGTATGTCGCACATGGTCTTGAAGCTTGCGGTTGTCGCTTGTTGGAGTATCTTTGGTAATGTATGAAGTCTCTTAAATAAGGTGCACTTTCTACGCTTCTGATACTGGCCGTAAGGTCTGTTCAAGTCTTTCCCATGCAGCGTCAGAGACCTTCTCTGAGTGACTCCGCAAGAACTGTGCTCTCAATGTCTTTACTCGTTCCGCAGAATCAGAGGGCCTAACCAGTTAATCAAGCAAGTCAAGCTCTTCCTTGCAGTGAGGTATTAAGTATCAGTTGATTTACTGGCTTCAAAGGTGGATTACCAGGCTCTATAAATTCGATCATGGTCATCGAACTTTGAGGACTAATTTTTATCAGCTCCCTGCGTATCATAGTATCTGTAGCAAAGTCCGACATGTCTGATCTCCCCGACGCTCGTGTCACCAGATTAACTTGTGATATGCCTGGGGCCTGGGTGGAAGATTCTTCTGGCCATATGGGGCTGGAGATGAATCATGATGGATAATGATGTAGCAATATGGGGTTAAGCTTCGGTATTAGTCACTTGGAGGATCTGCTTATGTGTGATGCTGGAAATTACCTTTTGTGCCTGGTTAGTACAACCTCTAAAGCTTCTCAGGTTACAGCATAGTGGTAAGTTTTTGAAGTGGCGTGTGGTGCATAGACATAGCAGGTGGTGCATGAGGTGATTGCTTTAGGAGCACGTTGAGATTGCGGTGGCTGGTCAGGCTGGGATCTCCACTTCTGCAAGGATGGAGCAGTCTAGGTTAGTGTCTTGGCCTAGATGCTTGTTCGAAAACCATTAGGCTTGGCTACGGCGCTGCGTTCCTCCTTTTTCATTTCTAGAATCTTTAGTTGGGGCCGGCTGTCTCTGCTTGTCTTTGAGCCATTTCTTGCCTCTGCCCTCTGCTGTGTCTTTGACCATTTCTGGCTTCTACTTGGGCAAAGGAACTTCTGGAAGCTAGCTTCTTCTGCGTCAGCACGGAATTCTAACAGCTTTGACAGTGCAATGTTGACCTTCTGGAGCCGGGAATTCCTTAGAAGAATGACAGCGTACGTTTATGTGTTGAGGCAGACTGATGAGACCTTGACTGTCTTGCAGTTATTGCGATGCGGAGTTCTGCCTTATCTTTGGCACCTTGTCACTATGGCATTCTTTTGTTGGAGTATATTACTCTCTTCAGCTAGTTCGTGCTGCGGCATCATCAAAATCATGTGTTACTCAGAATGTGATATACTTAGCAGACCAGCCGCTGTTAGTGCGTTCATAGGCTGCAGAATAAGCTATTCACTGTTTGTGGGTTAATTGTTGGCTGCGTCACTGTCATAGCGTGAGATTGGCTGCTATATAAGTGTTTCAGTTCTTTGCCATAAATCATCAAGATTATTCACGGAACTCGTTCATTAGTTTATTTCAAAGTTCTCTCTAATCTTTTGCGTGGGTTGGCAGACACGTTTAGATCGTGGCAAAGTTTGTTCTTCCGATGAAACGGACTCTGTTTCCTGCAATTCTGGAGTCTTTGGATGCCAACGAAGCATTCTGCTAGATGCAATCGACATATGAGCATTCAGATGCCTTTGGTGGACAAAATAATCCCTGTTTATTTGGTACTTGACTCTTTAAGATGAGCTGCAGCTTGTCACGCTGGTTAGGATTGCTGTGTGCTGCGTAATATGGGATGACAGCTCTGTGTCTTGCTTGGTCAGACTGTGTGGGAGTCTTGCAGGAACTGCAGATTCAGCTGTGTTAATGACTATTCTGCCACAGATGATACGTAAGAGAAGTCCAGAGAGGGTTTGTGATAGGGATTCTCATTTATATAGCTATAGGGTATACAGTGAAACTCTGCTGACAATAAGTTCCAGCGGTTTAGCCAGTTGCATGTAGAGGAAGATGCAATGTAGTTTGTCTTAAGACAGTTATAATGGATTTTACCTTGAAGGAATTGTATGCCATGCGGTCCAAAGAACACAATTCTACATCACAGTGAATATCAGTAAGTATCTGCTTCACCATGCTGGATGACAGAGAAGATAACAGGACGTGATGTAAGAGAGAGGGTGAGGAGTAAAGAGGAAAACAATGTTACTATGTGGAAAATTAATTAAGGATCAGCACGTAATATACAAACAATGAACCCTTGTAGCCACCTGGGTGGCAGCAATACATAGTATAAGAAAACATAACATTGCACAGTACATAAATATGAAGCTGTGACAGCATATATATGGAGCAGGCTCCCTTGCTAAGCCCGACCCATACTTAGCGGATGCTGGCTGTTAGATACAGATGTTATCCATTGTTAGATTGGAGGCAGCTCTGATCTGGGCCAGTTAAACATTTCAGCGGTAAATGGGACTGTGGTGTCTAAATGATAAGCAAACAGGGCAGCAGTGGTCCAATGCGGCCCAATCAGCCCCTGTGACATGATCGTTGGGTGTTATTTGACTGCCATGACACCAAAAAGAACTTCATGGGGGCCCTTTTGGCGCCAGTTCATACTGTAGGCTGCAGTATCTAGGACAAGGAATCAAGAGATCGAAAGTTAAGTCCCTAGGGACTAATTTTTTAAGCAGGTAAAGAATTTGTAGTAAAAATAGGACCTGTATATAGCAGTACACTAGTACTGTTGTATATAGGACAATATCTGGGATCAAGCAATTGGTTGTTCAAGTCCCCTAGGAGGATTGTTAATGTAAACATTTTTTTTTTTTTACATTTTGAACGCCAAAAAAGCGGGTTTTTGGTGACTTCATTACCCCCCCAAAAAAAAAATAATTTATCAAAATGTTGCAAACATCCCAAAATGGGGAAAACTACACTTCAGCCCACAAAAAAATTAGCACTCACGCTGGTTCATAAATTGAAAACCAAAAAAGTTATTGGTTGCAGAAAATGGCGCTGCATCGCAAACTTTAAAAAAAAGAAAAAGTTTTTATTTTTTCAAAAGTATTAAAACATAATGAAACTCTACAAATTTGGTAGCGGGGAACGGACAAACTAAAAATTACAAAAACCCCACTTTTTTACCGAACATTGAACTCCATAAAAATTAAACCCTATAAAATGGTGCAATGGTGTATTTGTAATATTCTACCCCACGCAGAATTTTGGGGGGTTTTCCCAGTACCTTACATGATAGAGTCAATGGCACCATTTTGTCCCATAAAAAAAAAAAATTTTCTGAGGGGCTGTAACAGAAAAATAAAAAAATGGTTTTGGGAAACCCAGGGGGGAAAAAAATCAAAAACCCAAAAATTTAAAGTTCTGGTTTTTAAAAGGGTTAAAATTTTTCATTGCAAATCTCGAGGGAAAAGCACGTCAACAGCATTCAGGAAATTGCACTTGAGCCACTTTCAATTTAATGCTTTTTTATTGAAACATCCTAAAGAGCTCTACAGAACAACGGAAAAGCTGAAAAACTTACATAAATTCACCTAATTTTAAAGGGGGAACTCTTTGGATGTTTCAATCAAAAGGCATTACCTTGAAAGAGGCTCAAGTGCAATTTCCTGAGTGCTATTGATGTATGTACACATTTCTTAAAATAAGTAAAATTTTGCTTTCACATTGGACTTTTTTTTTTTTTTTTTAAATAGGCCAAATATATATTCTCCTTTTGGTCTGCCAGTTTCCATTTTGGTATAACATATTCAATATTTTACTACTGTAATAACCTTGAAATGCTAAAGATGTATAATTAATCAGTACAGATACCTTTACATCTTCCATCTTGAATATTGTGCCCTGGATAACTCAGATCTGGAGACGGGTTGTTACCCAGAGTGGAGGCAGAACCTTTTGCAGGTGACTTAAAAAAACTAGCATATTCAGCCTAAAAATGATTATTTGTATACTTCTAATGTTTGCTTTACTGTTTTGACTATGTTCAGATCTGAATTTTGGGTCCCACTCAAGGATTATATTTTTACCAGAATAGTGTAGCATCTTGTTCTTGTGATCAAAACAACTGAAACCTTGCTGGAACCTTATGGACTCTATTATAAGTCAATGGGGTGGGTCAGGCCTTAATAGGATCCATCACACAATAGGTCTGACACAGCTTTGTTGGTTGCATTATAAATAGAAACCAAAGGGTAGATGTGGGGAGAGTCTTATTGTTTCTTGTACCATGAAAAGTTAACCCATGCAATACCTACAAAATGATTGGAATCCTGCAATGAGTACTAGTTACTTGCTATAAGGCCTGGTTAACATCTGTATTGAAGGTCCCCTTAGAAGCCTCTGTAGCAGATTCCATAAAAAAATATAGATAGAATAAAGTAGCATTCAATGCTATTTTTTATGCTAAAAGACAGACATCATGAAGGAAACTCCATGGAGCCTATAATCAATTGAATACACCAGAGACATTGGGATCCATCATGAAACAAATCTTACACCGCCGTTATTCTTTTTTTTCTTTGTCTATGACAAAACACATACAAAAATGGGACATTACTTACTCAAAAAACCACAAATTTTTTGGGGCCCTACTCACATTCAATGGGGGGACTACCTGGGAAAAATTAACAGGGGCAGCAATTCGACGCCCCTCACCCACCCCACCACAAGGGGAACAATTTGGGGTTTTCACATGGGAAATTTTGGTGCGTATTTCGCAGCGTATTTTTCGCTCTATTAGAGCGAGGATGCGCGCCAAAAATTCGGGAATGAGAAAATAGGAACCCTCCTCTCCCCGTCAAAAAAAAACAAAAATTTTTTTTTTAGTGGGGAGATAAATGACATGTCAATTGCTTGCGGCGAAAATGAGGCGCAAATAATGCATGTCAATGGGGCCGACCCCGCCACGGTAGTACATGCATGTTAGCATGACTCTCAAAACACCCGGCGTAAATTTCGGTGTACGCGCCCAATTACCCGTTTAAATACCCTTAAAAATAAAAAACTGCTCATTAACTTAATACCTGCCACACAAACATGTAAAAACCACAAATAATGCATGGGGAATTGCACAGATCAAAAAAACCCCAAAAAAACACCACTTGCATACCCTCAATGCTGAGGTGGGGGGGGGTTTCTGTAGCAGTTGCATATAGATATCCACATGAAGCATCTATAGGTCAGGCTTCAGTATATGGTTTATTTTTAGGAGCCCCTGAAAATTTTTTTCACAATTATTATCTTTTTTCATCACCTATGACACTTGAGAATATATGCGAGTGAAAGAGAGCACATAAATAGCGCACTACTCTCAGGCTGATATTCTAAAATGTGAGAATCTTTTGAGAATAACACATTGAAAGTCCAGGCTTGTTCCCAAGAAATGTAATTTCGGATGTAAATAACAAAGTGTTCGCACATTCTTGGCTTTAAAACCGCAAAACAGATTTGACAAGGGAACTCCAGATTTAATTGTGTGCAAGTTCTTTCAGCTTGATTGAAAAGCCATGTCCCGAAATATATAATAAGTTTTTCTGAATTTTGGTTTTTCAAACACTGTTTATTGAACAGAAAATGTACCATGTTTGTTCGAAAAAAAAATTTAAATTTTAAAAAATCCAGCACCTACTTTTTGAAATTTTCATAAAAAATAAATTTTTTATTTCAATCCAGAAATTAAGTCCCACATTGTGCGAAACCAAGTCATGGCGACACATTTCAACCGATTATAATCATTGCTAATACAAAGACACGTTCCCTAGGTGTGCGAACAAAAATCCAAACCAATCGAAATTGAGGGTGTGTCCACTAAGCACAGCAAGAAACTGTTGAACAGTTAAAATTTTTTTATCATTAAAAAATATAAATATATAATAATATATAAATAAAAATATTAAAAATAAATATTAAAATAAATTAAATATAAATATTAATAATATTTTAAAAATGGCTTTAAAAATTCCTTGTTTCCCTCCCTTCACCCACATTTTACCCAACCTTGGTTGAACTTGATGGACACGTGACCCTTACCGTACAAAGTAAGGGTCAGTGGTTCACAAGAAGGCCCTGCTGTATATATATTGGGGACAGGACCCTCAGGCAGCATCTCAGTAGGCTGACCACTCACTCTGACTATGCAGTGCACAACAATCTATACTCTGTCAGAGTATAGTAAAATATCCACTTGGAGAGTTGACTGCACTAGGTTTATGACTATATAAACAGGTTTGTATGTGTAAGTGACCTGGAAAACCGAAGCAGGAGGAGCAGAATATAGGAAGAACTAGAACCCCAGTTTTCATTTTGGGCACACAATGTAATTGTTTGGGGGAGTCTTAATTTTTTTTGATCATTTTAATTATTTATATTGGATTAAGAGATACAAAGACATAAAATGTTGAAGTGTGTCAGTGTCACGCACAGTTTAAAATGGTAAAATAAAGCCCTTTGATGTGTAGATTAAGAAAGATGAGAAAGTTAGTATAAAGAGGGAGCAGTTTGCTAGAGTGGCACTTCAGTGTATGTACTGTGTGGAGCTACTGTCATGCAGTTTGCTGTGAGCACAATACAGTAATTTGTAATGATTAAAGAGTACAGTGACATCTCTAGGTCTGGGCACCAGGATTCAGTATTTTGATTATAACCGGGGTTGGTATTGGAAATATGTAGCCTGAGTAATAAGAATCAGGGAATACATTTAAAAATGGTAACATTAGCAATTGCCTGTTCATCCAGTGTGCTTCTACCACTACTGGGTACTAGCTACTTTGTTAAGCAGAGTATAAGAGAACGCAGGAGTTCACCCTTTAACCCCTCTGTCGTCAGCTGGACTTCGGCTCTACATATCCACAGGTTGCATCTGCACAGTAGCTGCTGACTCGTGGAGCTGACAAGCTAGAAAGAAAAAGAGACATAACAATCCAAAGGTCAATACCAGGTAGTCATAGAATGCACCAAAACCAAATTTAAAACAGATATTAATAGCTTGGAAAGCTTGGTCAACCCTGTGAAAGCACCACCAGGCAGAGGAACGGGCCTGGGGTCAAAAAACAGGGTCAAAAAATAGTCTAAGTCAATTCTAGAAAATAAAGCAAGGCTGATCCTGCAAGGTAGTCAGAGATAGCTGGGTGAACACAGAATAGCTATCCAGATGTGCACCATATGGCACACAGAGACTCAATAACTGGCAAGGGGAAATGGACAGAGCAGGTAATGATACATCTTCCTAATTGGCTTTATTGGTTTAGCCTTACAGATTGGGCTGCAAGCCTTTTTTGATGGTGACCTTTTAAAAAACCCTTTAGCCTGGCCCCTTACAAAATAATATTTTTAATTTAAATTTTTTTTATATTTTAAAAAATATTAATTTTTTAAAAATTTAAAAATAAAAAAATTTTAATTTTTTAATTTTTTATTTAAACTTAAAAATTAAAAATTTTAAATTTTTAATTTTAAATTTAAAAAGAAAATAAAATTTAAAAATTTAATATTTAAAAAATTGTACATAATTTAAAAATTTTTAAAAATTATAAAATTTTAAATTTTATTAAAAAAATAAATTTTTTTTTAAATGTTTTAAAAAAAAATTTAATTAAAAAAAAAAAAAAAATTTTTTTGGGCCCCAAATTAATTATTTTATTAAAAAATTTTTTTAAAATTAAAATTTATTAATAAAAAATAAAAAATAATTAAAAATTTTAAAAATAAAAAAATTTTAACTAATTTTTTTAATTCCCAAATTTTTAAAAATAATAAAAAATTATATATTTATTAAAAAAATTTAAAAAAATATTTAATTTTAAAAAATTTGTAAAAAAAAATTTTTAATTTAATATATTTGGGGAAAAAAGTTAAATTCTAATTTTTTAAATAAAAAAAAATAATATAATTTAAAAAAAAAATATTAATATATAAATTTTAAATTAAAAAAATTTAAAAAATATTAAATATTAAAAAAATTTTTAAAAAATTTAAAAAAAAAAAAAACCCTTAAAAAAAATTTAAAAAAATATTTTTTTAATTTTATAAAAATTTAAAATTAATAAAAATTAAAAAATAAAATATTAAAAAATAAAATAAATTTTAAAAAAATAAAATTAAAAATTTTAATTTTATTTTAAAAATTTTAATAAAAAAGAAAAAAATTTAAATTTTTTTAAAAAATTAAATTTTTCAAAAATATTTTTAAAAAATATTATAAAAATAAAAAATTTAATTTTATTAAATATTAAATTAAAAAATAATTAAAGTAAATTTTATAAAAATTTTTTAAAATTAATAAATTTTTTAAAAAAGGGTAAAATAAAAAATTAATTAAAAAATTTTAAAAATATATTTTAAAAAATAAAAAAAATAATTTTATTATTTTAAAATAAATTTTTTTAAAAAAATAAAAAAAATTTAAAACAATATAAAAAAATATTAATTTATTTAAAATTATTAAAAAAATAATAATTTTTTTGAATTTTATAAATAAAAAAAATTTAATTTAAAAACCCCTAAAAAAAATTTTTTAAAATTATTTTTAATTTAATTTAAAATTATAAAATTTTTAAATATATAATTTAAAAATTTAAATTTTTAAAAATTAAAAAAAAATTAATTTTTAAAATATATTTTAAATTTTTAATTTTTAAAAAAATAAAATTAAAAAAATTATTTAAAATAATTAAATTTTTTTAAAATTTTAAAATAAAAAAATTATTTTTAAAATAAATATATATAAAATTAAATTTTATTTAAATTAATTATTTATATATTTTATTTTAACCTTCTTCTAGCCATGAGGCACCCAAAAAAACACGGGGTAGTGAGCACTTTTAAAAAAACATAAAGTATTTCAATGGCATTTACATTTTTTGTTATTCTTCAGTTATTTGGCTTTCAAAACAAAGTAACTAGGGGATAGGGGCACTAAAATATGAAAGGAAAAAGGGTCGGGGTCAGCTGTCCTTGATCTGTGCCCATGGTGGAAAACCAGAGTTTCCTGGAAAATTTTGGGGGAAAATACATAAAGTTTAAAATAAGTTTCCAGCTATACCACTTGCCATCTAATGTAAGAATATACAAAAGTTTAAAAATATGGGAAAACGGATACTTAATAGTCTTTCACTCTCTACAAGCAAGCAGCAGTATCTCTGACCGAGCTCTTTGTGATAGTATCACTTTTGTAAACATAATAAACTTCTCAAAAATTTCCCTTTTAAAAAGGGGCCCCAATAAAGTTTTTGGTTTTCCCAATTTCCCCCCACCCTTCCCAAATTCCAAACACTGTTATTATGGTAAAATTTAGTAGTTTTAATAATAATTTTCAAAAAATTACCGGCGCCCAAAAAGGAAAAAAAAATTAAAAAAATAACCCAAATTAACAAACCTTTTTATAAATGATTTTTTTGGGTTTCTTGGGTTTTTAAGGTTTCCTTAGCAACTGGGAGTAGTAGACAATACTCAAGGCTTTTATCTCTTATCAAAGTCTGATTTTTTTTTTCTTTGCAAAATTTAAACCCTTTGTTTGATTAGATTTTCTAAATCAACAGTCCCAGCAAAGGGGAGCAGAGACCTGCACTTTATTTGCTTTTTAAATAGATTTTCTTTTCTAAAAGGGTTGCGGGTTCACATAACATTTGGGGTATACAACTGAAGTACTTTAAAACTTTGGGGAAAATTTTTTTACAGTTTTTTAATTTCCCAAAAAGGGTTATACTTTTACATTCTTTGCCCCCACAAGGGAAGAAAAAATTTTTGTTCGGGTTTTCTATACTTTTTTAAAGGGGCCAAAAATAAAAAAAGCCTTTTCCCCCTAAACTTTTTTTTTACTGAAAAAAAAAAAGGGGTTAAATGCCACCTAAAAGGGGCTGTAAAGGGCACTTTTTTACTTTATGGATGCCAATTTTTTTACAAATCAGAAAAAAAAAATAAAACTTTGTTTTAAGAAAACCTTTTTGGGGAAACCCCTCAAACCTGTAAAATAAATTGTGACTTGATGGCTTTTTTTTCCAAAAATTCCCCAATGTTTCCCGGTTCCACATAAAAATATTTTTCACAAAAGGGGAAAAAAGGGGTTAAATTTGGTTATTTACTATTGTCCATGGCTGTGGAGGGGCTCAATATTTGTTTTTGCTACCATCTTAAAATTCCCCCTTCCCCTCTCTTTTTTCAAAATTTTTTTTCTCCTGTAATAATATATTTTACATCTATTGTTATTGAGGCTTACCTGCAGGCAAATTGTGAATCCCTTTACTTGCAAAATAATTTGCCATGTGAAAACCCCTGGCTTCACCCTTAACCCTCACAAAGAGGTTTAGACTTTAATGTAGGATACTCTCAACACGTTTTTACGGGTATGGGACTTTTACAAAATGAGGTGTTTTTATCAGGGTATGCCTACTTTTGGCAAAATTAAGTGGAGTTTAAAACCCCCAATATTTTTTTTCAGAAATTTGAATTTTTTCTTTTTTATAAAAAAAAATTTGCCTTTGTTGGTAAAAGGGACTAGTCCAATAAAGTTATTGTTTGGGGGCCCTGCTAATTTTCTGCAATAGCCCTAACAATTTAGTTTTAGGTATGGGGGGAAAACTAGCGGTCACAAAAGGTGGGGCCCAAACCCGGGGAGGGTTGAAACCCAAAAAAAAAGGGGTTTTATTTGGAAGCAAAAAAAAAACAGAAAAAAAACCAAACCCAGGCAGTCTTATGTCAAGGCTTCGTCAGCCTTTAAAAACATGAGCCCCAAAACAAAATAGATTTTTTCCAAAGCACCCAAAAGGGGAAACCATTTTAAAAACCCCAAAACCGTGTGGCAGGTTAAAGTCGGGGGTTTTGTAGCAGACCTCCTCGGTTTGGTTTTCGGGGGTCTGTAGCAGGCTCCTTCCGCTCACCCACCGTTGGGAAAGGGACCCCTGAAAAAAAATCAGTCCCCGGTTAAACTTTTTCTAAAACCTGGTTCTTCCTGAAACAGGCTTTTAAAGGCCCAGGGATCCGGTAAAGGGGACCGAGGGGGTGAACGGCCCTCCCAAACCCCACGCTAAACCCGGTAAGAAAAACCCGCCCAATAAACCCTGCACAGCAGCTATACTAAACTACACAAAACATAAGAAACCAATGGTTATTTAAATTTATACTGCTGCTTTTCCCCCCCAAGGTCGGTTCTTGGTGGCCCCCACTAGTGCAGTTCTCTTGCTGCCATTCTGCTGTTGTGGAAGACCGGGTGTCCCCGGACCGGCCTTCTGACCCCCCGGGAAATTTCCCCCTCTGTTTGCAGCATAACCCTAGGGACATCCCTTTTCCTCCACTATCTTTCCCTGCAGTTGTTACACATCCCCCCCCCCTCTCCCCAAGGCAGGGGGGTGGGCACTTGAACTGACCAGACATGAAGCCTTGACAAGGCTCAAAATTTATATGTGTTTCCCCGCCCTGTGTTTACCCAAATTTTAAAAAATTCTGCATTTAAGAACCATCTTGTAACCCTTGCTTTATTCCCCTTTTTTCGGTACATCCACTTAACGGGGCATGATCTGTAAACCAAACCTGAATTTTCTCCCTCCCAGATGTACTGAAAAATCAAAGCCACTTTACGCCGGGACATCCCTTTCTACTTGGAATATTTTTCTTTCACAGGACGTGGGGCTTCAAACCAAATATTAATGGGGTGCTCCTCCCCATTAACTCCTGTGACATGATGCGCCCAAATCCCACCTTGAGGGTTGTCTGGATAAAAAAAACTCTTTATAAAGCTGGGGCCCCAACACCGGTGGTTTACAAGGGCTTTTTTCGGGCCCTGAAATGATTTCTCTCCCCTCCTCAGCCCTTTTTCCCATCATCCCTTTCCCCTCCCTTTTGTTAGGTCGGTCAGCGGGCTAAAAAAAACGAAGCGATGTTCAGCACAACCCTGCGGTAGTAGCCGACAACCCCCCAGGAAACGCTCTCATTGCTTTTTGTCGGGGGTTTTGGCTACCTTAAATTTGCCTCTACTTTTTTTATTTGGGGTCTTTTTGTAAACACCCACATAAAACCCCAAGTATGGGGCTTTTTCCCGTCCAATGGCGCATTTTCGGGTTTTTAGTGTAAACCCTGCCTCCTTTAGTAGCGATTACTCCCTGTACCTTGCTGAGATGGGACTCCCAGTCAGTACGAAAAAACAATATCATCTAGTAGGCAGATGCGTACCTGGTATGGGGTTTTAAAATTTTATCCAGGGGCCCCTTGGGAAATGTAGCTGGGGCCCCCTGTAACCCAAAAAAGGCTTCCTGGTGTGTGGAACCCCCCACTGGATGGAGAAGGCGGGGTTTTTTCTTTGGCCTTTCGACAGGGGAAAAGCCGTAACCTTTGTAAGGTCCAGGGTTGTTTATGTACTGGCTGACCCCAGTCTTTCAACAGTTTATCCACCCGGGGCATGGATGGGGAATCCCACTTAGATCCCTCTTTGAGTCGGGGGAAAAATCGTTGCAGAACCCCCCAAGCCCCATTTGGCTTAGGCACCAAATCGATGGGGGCTAGACCACCCGCTTTTGGATCTTCAATGACGCCCAGGGCCAACAGGCCCTTATTTCCCTAGAGACTGCCTGTCTCCGGCTTCGGGGTTTGGGGTTGGGGGTTTGACATGAACTTTTACCCCCAGGGCTGTACATATCTCAGCGGTACCACATCTGTGTGCGGGGAAGGTCAGTGAAAAATGCCCCTGTTACGCCTGTAAAAAAAAACTCCCAGGCTCTGTCTTTGATTTTTTGACAGGGCGTCCCCTATGACAACCTCCCTGTTTCTGAGGGTGCTTCCATTTGGGCTGTCAGGGACACTACTAGGGCCTTCTACCCTCCCACGGTTTTTATTAAATTTATGGGTATTTGAAAAGGGTTCTTTTTTCCCCTGGGATGTTTTTTTATAATTTCCTCCCCAAAACTCTCTCTACCACTTCATAAGGTCCCTCCATTTAGCCAGGAATTACTCTCGCCGGGGAACCAGGACTAATCGCGGTCCCCGGGGTTTAAACTGCCTAACCCTGCGGCCCTATTGTATACCACTCTGTAAATTTCCTGTGACCTCTGCAGGTGCTCCTTCACAATGGGTATTACTCGGCTGATGCGCCCTGCATCTGGGCAAAAGTGTTTAAAAAAAACTTTTATAGGGGGTAGCCTCACTCCCCATGTCTCTTTGGCGATGTCAGATACCCTAGGTGTTTCCCCCATACAACAATTCAAACGGGGGAAAAACCCCGTGGGGGATTGGGAAACCCTCTCTGATGGAGAAAAAAGGGGTATGGCAGTAAACAATCCCAGTCCCTCCCATCCTTTCTCCCACCTTTCTCCACCCCCTTCGGGGTTTTTATTAAATCTTTGACAAACCCGTAGTTTGAGGATGATAGACCGAGGTCCTCAGTTGCTTAATTTGCAGTAGAACACAGGTCCTTCATTCCCCTAACAAAAGGTGTCCCCTGGCTGTTAGGATTTTTTTGGGCAAACCCGTTCTAGAGGGACCCCGCATTAACTCTCAGGGAATACCCCTTTTAGGACATGTTTCTTAGGGGAAAAAGGGGCCCCTTGGGTACCCGGTAGCATAATCTGTATGACTAAATGTACTGGTGGCCCCCACAGACTTGACTAAGGCCCCACGAGATCCATAGCGATTCGTTCGAAAGGCACCTCGATAATGGGGAGGGGGGACAACGGGCTCCTGAAATGGGACATAGGAGCGGTTAGTGGCATGTGGGGGGAGGACTTACAGGAAAAATTGGTAAAATCTTTGACACCCGGGCCGTAAAACCCCTTTTTTAAAATACCCACTCTTGTGTTTTCTCCGCCCCAAGTGCCCCCCTAGCACATGACTGTGAGCCCTATCCAGTACCACCCTTTTTTTTTTTTATAAGGTACAGGCACCAACAGTTGTTCCACAATTTCCCCTCGTATCTCTACAACCCGATACAGAAATCATTCTGTACAGCAAAATGCGGGGAAACTTTTCTCGGCGTCTGGGGTCTTTCGGCACTCATTTTGTACCGTTTCCTGGTCCAAGCATTCTTTAGGGGGAGGTCTTTCAACTGAGCCCTGCCAAAGTTCTCACGTGACACCTCCAGGTTTCCGGGAATTTTGCTCAGAGGGGACAACTCTTTTCTCGCCTCCTGCCAATACCTTTAAAAGGGAATTATTTATAATATCAGTGGGCCCCCCTACCGCATCTATTGTACATCCTCCCCTAGGGGGAAATGGGCTGAGGGGGTTGGGGACTCACGGCCCTCCAAAGGGGCCCCTTTGGGGTTTTGACCACAGTTCCCAAACAGGGGGGAAGTCCCTTCCCAGGATTAGGGGGTGTAGTAAGTCGTTTATGTTGCCCCCTCTGGCTCAGAGTCCCGCAAACAGTTCAATAGTCACGTCACCCGTGGGTAGTGTTTTTTTGTCCCCCCGAATACGACCACCCCCACCCGTTTTTCCGGGGGAAACCAGGGGCATGCGGAAGGCAGCTTGCAAGAGGGTAACGAGGCGCCAGAGTCCAACAGGGCCACCCCACTGACCCCATTCCCCCGGACACGCTTTCCTGAGGGCCTGGGGTTTCAGGGGCACAGAAAAGGGGGGTGAGCAAACATGGAAGGCGACGGGGAAACACCCCACTCCATAGGCTCCTCCCTGCTGGGGACAGTGGTCTGCAATTGCCCCCCAAATTTTTGGGACTTCCCAAAAGCCACTTTGCTCGGCCACCCGGGGGTTTTTAAGGGGGGAAAACCTTCTCTGGGCCCACCAACCTTCTCTTCTTGGACCCCCCCCGACTCTGTCTCCGGTCCAGTTTCCCCTGGCCCTCGGTGGAGAAAACTTTTACGCTTGGCCCCCCCAATAGGATCTGCAGGGGTTTTTTACCGCTCCCCCCGAGGGCAATCCCTGGTCCAAGGGGCTTGGGGTTCCCCGGGCAACCCAACGATGCAATCGTGGTAGTCCCTTGCTAACGGTCCATGCGATCGGGCTACGATGGCGGAAAAGACCACACCTCCGGTTGCAGCACTTGCGCACAAGGTGTAGAAGGTCAAAAGCTGGGAGCGGGGGGGTTTTGTTCTCAAAAACCCCCAATCATGGGTCTGCGAGCCGGGCCGCTTGGGTGACTCCCCGCCGGCCCTAATCTTGCCTTAAGGAGGTATAGTCCTTGGGTTCCTGTAGTGAGGGGCAAAGTTTGGCCTTCTGCGGCCTCCGATAAAAAAGGGGGCCAGAATTCCATCCAACGGCACCCGGAGTTTCTCTCTTTCCACCAGCCTCTCAAGCACTGACGATACGCCTTTTACTCATCTTCAGGGGTCATCCTTTTTCAGGGGCGTGCACTGCCTTTTTGCTGTGCCGACCCCTGAAACATCCTCCGTCCCCCTGGGTAGAAACATTGACTCTGAGTGCTGCGATCTGCCCGAACATGGGTTGTTTCTTGTGGTGGCATTGGCCTGCACCAGGTGCTTGCATAGTTCCCGCATCCTCCACCATATGTGGGGACTAGCGGTCACAGAGGTAGGCCCAAACGGGATGGTTGCAACCAAAAATATAGGGTTTTATTTGTGAAGCAAAACAAAACAGCAAAACAAACAGCAGTCTTTGTCATAGGTTACGTACCGTTTAAACATGCAGCACAAAAAAATAATAGATATTTCCCAGCATCAAAAAGGCAACATGTTTACTCCACCGTGGGCAGGTAAAAATTCTGTGTAGCAACCTCCTCGGCTGGTTCATGGTCTGTAGCAGGCTCCTTCCGCTCAGCACCGTCGGAGAAATGACTCCTGATACCAATCAGTCCCAGGTTGACTCTCTCACTGGTCTTTCCTGCACAGGCTTTAAAGGGCCCGAGATACCGGGAAAGCCTGGACCGGAGGGGTGAACCGCCTCCCACCCACGCTACAGCCTTTCAAAAAAAGCAGCCCAATAAAGTGCACGGTATACTAAAACTACACAAACTAAGAAACCGGGTTACTTATCTTATGCTGTTTTTCCCCACCAAGGTGGTTTCCCGGGGTGGCCCCCATAGTGCATTTTTGCTCCCATTCTGCTGTTGGGAAGGCCGGGCTGCCCCAGGGGACGTCTCTGACACCCTGGAATTTCCCCTACTGTTTGCAGATAAATCCTAGGGACATCCCTTTCCATACTTCTTTCCCCTGCGTTGTTAAAAGTATTTTACCAAACGGTAAACCCCCATTTAAAATTAACATTTTAACTCAAACGTATAAGAAAATAAAGTTTCTGACTGATCCCCGGATATTTTAAAGAATAAATTAGCAAAAAAACACACCCCGTTTTTTTGTAAATATTGTATTACATTTTTTTATGGAACAACACTAAAGTAGATACTTTGATGGATGTAAAGTATCAGTCTACAACTTGTTTATATTAAAAAAATTTTTGGTGCTAAAAACCCATCAATGTCAAAAAAGTGGCAAAAAAAAGTCAAAACCCCCCTAAGTGAAAATGGACAAATTATCCCCAAAAAGTATAAATTTTTTTTGGTGGCCCCCATTTTTTCCAGCACTGTTTAAACAAGGGTTTTTTCGCTACAAAGATCATGTTCAGATTATGGGGAAGTTAAAAATCAAGCACCTTTTGGAATTGGTTTGCATTACTCTGTCACTTGGTTTGCAGATAGGAGCCTTTTCGGTTAAATCTGTTTTCTGTTACTGCTGCTGCTGGTAGGGACACGCCACAGGCCGGATCCCGACCCCCTTTACCAACAGGGAAAACACCACGGCCATCGCTCTGTGCTGTGATTGGCGGTCTGCACATAAATCTGTGTTTTCTCTCCTCTGTGCTGTTACAATCGATAGTGAAACCAAGGTCTGTGGCTCTATATCATATACCCTGCTCTAGGGTGATATGAATCTGGGCCAATTTCTGGCTGTGTAGTCACAAATCCCCATCATATAACAGAGTCTTAAAAAGGCTCCTACCTGTTAACAGGGGGGAGAGGAGGAGGGGGGGGGCAGTGTGTATTGTCTACATATAACCACGGTCTGCTGCCTGGTAAACAGAGGGGCAGGAGGCCCGGCAGTGTACCACTCCTCACCGTCTCATCAGTTCAGGTCTGTGTGTATATAACTGCTCAAATTTCAATGCAAGGAGCTTGTGGAGCCTGAAGCTCTGGCTAGACACAGGAGCAGGTGCTGAGGAGTCATCCTCTGCATACAGCCTTCTGCTTCGGCATGCATCTGCCAGAATGATGATGTCACAGGTCTTCAATCAGAAGTGAGGTAGAGACAAGCACTTTCCTGGGAGAGAGACATTCTGCTGAGAGAGGAGACTCACTCCTGGATTTCAAATTCAAATCTTCAGAGAATTAGCTGAAAAAGCACGAACAGTTCAAGACGATACAAATTCCTTTAACATAAATAAGCAATCCTTGTAGTGAGACATCCCCTTTAACCCTTTCCGACATTTTGTCGTACTCATACGGCAATGTCGGGTAGGGGGTTCCAGCCAATTTGCCGTCATGAGTAGTCACGGCAATCTTGCGCGTTCCACAGCGGACCGGCGCGAGATCGCGGCATGAAACCGCGGTTTATATTACCGCTGGCATCTCGCCGCATCCCCCACGGCCGGAGTGAGCTCCGACGCGGGATTAACCCCGATCGTCCGCGACATCGTCCGGTCGCGACATCGCGGCCATGGCGGGCGGCAGGACGTGAGCTCCTGCTGCCGCGATCTCAGCGCCAAGTAACGGACGCTGAGCGCCCTTACAACGGTCTCCTACCAGACAGCCCGGACGCTGAATGACAGCTATCCGGGTTGTCCTCGGTGACGTCACGATGCACACAATGCATTGTGGGCAGCGTGACGAGCAGTTGCCATGGAGACACTAGGATACAGCTATAAGCTGTATGCTGATATCACTATAGCCATGAATGATCTGCGATCGTTCATGCAATTCCCCCCTGGGGGGAAGTGTAAAAAGTATGAAAAGTTTAAAAAAAAAGTTGTAAAAAAGTAAAACACAAACACAAAAAATAAATAAAAACACGTACATTGCCACTTTTCCCCTTTAATAAAAACGCCAATCGCCCTAAAAAAGATCAATTATAAATAAAGTACCCCATATTTGGTTTCGCCCGCGTGCGTAGCAGACCCACCTACTAATCTGTCTTGTTAATTAACCTGTACGGTGAAACCACCCGTAAAAAAAAATTCCAAAAAACAGTCAACAGTAATAGCGACAAACATTTTGTTCCATACCCGCAGCACATAAAATGGAGTAAAAAAAGTAATCAAAAAACTCATAATCAACATCAAAGTGATGCCACTTTAAAACGTCAGTTCATCCCGCAAAAAAAAGGAAGTCCTTACACAGACTCTGTTATACGGAAAAATTAAAGTTTGGCTATTCAGAAGATAGCGAAGGCATAAATTTTGTTTACACAATTTAAATACACTTTTTTTCAAAAAAAAATTGTGCTTTTCAAATAAACAAACTACATTAATTTGGGTATACCGTAATCGTCTCAAACAGAGTAAAACTACTTGTCAGGATACTGCGACGGTGAACGTATTAAAAATAAAAAATTAAAAAAACAATGCTGGATTCGCAGTATTTTCTTCACCCTGCCTTCCCAAAAAACCGATTTAAAAGCGATCATAAAGTCTTTTACCCAAAAATATTACATAAAAACATTCACTCATCCGCAAAAAAAAAGTCCCTATACAGCTCATAAAACAGAAAAATAAAAAATGTTATGTCTATAGACTGCGGGTGATGCAATAAAAGTGTTTTCCTTTAAAAGATAAATGTGCTGGTTTTTCATTGTGTAAAAGCAGTAAAACCATTAAAAAAACATATAAATGTGGTATCTGCTATAATCGTATCAACCTGCTGAGCAAAAACTAGAATGTCATTTATACCGACACAGTGACCGCTGTAAAAATAAAAATAAAAACACTACCAGGATTGCTGTTTTTTGTACAAATGCTTCACAAAAACCTTAATAAAAAAGTGATCCTAAAGCATCATATGCCCCAGTATATGGTTCAATAAAAACATCACACTCCTCTCGTAAAAAAAAAGCCCACAAGCTAGCTCCATATGCAAAAATAAAATTAAGAAAGCTATGGCTTTCGAGATACGTCAAACTTAAAAGCAACTTTTTATAAAAACTAGCCTTCTATTGTATAAAAGTAATAAAACATTTAAAAACTTTATAAAATTTATATCATTGTAATATTGTACCGACCTCCATAGTAAAGTTGTCTGTTCATTTATCCCGTATGGCGAATAATACTGTAAAATTGAAGCCAAAAAAAACATGGCGGAACTGCGTTTCCCCCCTCCATGTCCATATGGCCCAATGTACTAAAAAAAATATAAGGAAAACACTGTGCGCCCAAATGCAAAATACACACTTAGGTGAGATCCCTGAGGGGCGTTGAATCCAAATGGAGACTTCTGGAAGGTATTCACCTGTTTTATTACTTTGGGGACTTTGGAGATGCGACATCGGGCCCCTACACAATATCCTGTGCGCCCAAAAGCCAAAATAGCACTCCCTCCTTGTACCCCTGCCTTGCGCCCCCAACAGCAGTTTACACAATGTAGGGTATGCCTGAAACTTGGAAGAAATTGGACGTAACAAATTTTGGGGCTTTTTTTTCACATGATTCCATGTAAAACTTAAACATTTTCAGCATAAAATTGAAGTTATTGAAAAAAATATATATTTTTTTATTTTCAGAACCGAACGCTAAAAAAATTGTGAAACGCCTGTGGGGTTGATATAATCACTACTCTAATAGGATATATTCAGTAAGGGGATTGTAGTTTTCCAATATGGGTTCTTTTCTTTTTAGGGTATTTATTAAGTTTGGAACCTTAGGGTGTCGCAAACTGAAAATGAACCCTAATTAAAATTGTAATGAAAATGAGGCCCCTAGAGTCTCCAGTAGGTGGCCTCACCCTATTCTGGGGCTTGTGGTTGAGCCCAATAATGCCGCACAGGGCTCCACATATGGGAATATCTCTGAAAACGGCCAGACAGACCAGATCTGGGGAAATCAAATTAATTTTGCCATTTTCCCTGATCACATTTACCAGTATTCTGGTCAATAATGCCCCAAATAAATATTGAAAATCTGCAAATAAAAGTGAAATTTTGAAATTTCACTTCCACTTTGCTTTATAATTTCTGTGAAACACTAATGGGTTAATAAACTTCTAATTGCTGTTTTGATTACTTTAAGGGTTGTAGCTTATTAGATGAGTCATTTATGGGGGTATCTAACATACAGGTCAATCAAAGTCACGTTTAGAACTGGACCTGTCCCTAAATATATGTATATTGCAAATTACTTGAAATTTAAAAATTATCATACTA
This sequence comes from Phyllomedusa bahiana, assembly GCA_025379985.1. Lineage (NCBI taxonomy): Eukaryota > Metazoa > Chordata > Amphibia > Anura > Hylidae > Phyllomedusa > Phyllomedusa bahiana. Next base: position 314,469 of record JAODAL010000270.1, on the reverse strand, counting down.
AATTTAATAAGCCCCCTATGTCGTAAAAAAAAAAAAAAAGACATTTAATAATAATGATGCAACAACTACAGCAGACATATGGTAGATTGCTGAGTTATAAACTATTTATGTGTGGGAATAACTATCTGTCTTACATGCAGAAATTTTTTGAAGTTTGAAATTGGTTAATTTTTCACATTTTTCACCATAAACTTGATATTTTTCCACAAATAACACATCATTTTTTAGACCAAAAATTTCTTTTACTATTTATTGCAAATGTGTCACGAGAGGAAAAAAAAAACCCCAGTCTCTGAATCACATGGATAGGTTAAAGTGTCAATAAAGTTATTGCTCACATTAAAGTGAAACATGACAAGATTTCAAAAATAGGGCTCTGTCAAGAGAGGCCAAACTGGCTCCTGGCGGTTAGGGGTTTAAAGGAGTTTTCTCGTGTTTTGATACTGTTCGTGTTGCTCTTCAGCTAATTCTTTGAGATTGAAGTTGAAATACAGGCGGAGAGTCTCTTCCTGTCAGCAGGCGTTGTGTTCCTCTCATACAGGGAGGCGTTGTCTCTCTCTCTGACAAGACGTCTCTCTCCTCCAGGCAGGGTGTCTCTCCTCTCAGCAGGCGTCTTTCTCCTCCCAGGAGGCGTGTCTCATCATTCTGGGTGAGGCAGCCGAAGCAGAAGGAAGTGCTAAAGGTAAGAGATACAGACCATGTATGTGTACCCCAAACACAGAACTTACTTCCAGCATAATCCACAAATGTTGTCAGGCCTATTCAACTAGGGAAGGTATTTTTCTTCCCTCTTCTTACTTGCTGTTTGTGTTTTTGACCAGGCTGGTGTTTGGCGTAAGGGAAGTAAAATACCTTCCCTAGTGGAACAGGCGTTTAAACTGGCCATTTCCACAGAGACACATATATCAAACATTTCAAATGGTGAAAAAAACCCAGTCACTTGCATTATAGTTTCCCGTCACAATATAAATCAAAGAAACATAGTAACCCCCCAACAAAAAAAAAACCCCACCACACACAAAACTATCATTAAAAACCAATCATTATCAGTATTGTGATTGGCGTTGTTTCTTTCCATTGTAGCAGCACCATTTATCACAGCTTACAGGTAAGCCAGATTGTATGTTTTGAGTTTGATTTCATTAATCTATATTGGCTTAGATGTGTATATATATCACAGCTGTGTTAGCATGTATTTGCTATGACTAAGGACTGGGAGTATCATTGCCTTAGTACAAAGTTATTTTTCTATGTCCGCTGTCCTATTGGCGATTTTATGGATGTGAATCAATAAAGGATTTATATTTTTATACATTTGTGGATTATGCTCGAAGAAACTTTTGGGTTTCGAGATGTTCCATGTGCTTGGAGTGGGTTCTGTGCATATCCCTACGACTACCTTATCAAGTTCTGGGTGAGCTGACCATTTGTGTCGTTAACATGTATGTGTACTCTGATGTACGTTTTGCCAGGTCATGTTTTGTAATATATTTCATAAGTACATTTACACTAGCAGTATGTTCTGGAGTGTGGGAGGAAACCAATTGACATGGATGAAACCCACACACACACAGGGAAAACTCCTGGCACATACTGTCCTGGTAAGAGTCAAACCAAGTGCCCAGTGCTATAGAAGCACTTTACTATCTATACAGACCTTGGATTTCACCAAACGCAAAACCTAGAAAAAAGCTGGATTTAAACAATAAGGGCTACATGTATGAAATTTGGCATTTAAACACAAAAATTCATGTGCATTATCATGGCATAGAATGCGCCTGGTTCATAAATCATGTCCGGTGACATTTCTGGTTTAGGTATACCACTTTCAAAGTGGTATACCTGTTCCAGCAGTAATGCGCCTGGAATTGCCATAGCAAAGCTATAAATATGTAGCTTCATACGGTTCTAGTGTGCCCCGCCTCTTGTACGTCCCCCGAAATCAGGCGCATTACAAAGTGCCGAATGGGCTCTGTAATGCACCTAGTAATGGTGTTTGGGAGGATTTGCGCTAATGCGAACGGGTCTGCGCCTGATGTCTGGCTACAATTACGATAGACTTCTGGCACAGCCCCATTCATACATGTCCCCTAATGGTGGCATGCAAGAACGGGACTGTGCCAGTTTTATGGCAACAAAAAGCTGTAGTAGACCTGTTCTATAGATGTATGAACAGTCACACTCCAAACTTTGGCATGATAAGCCGGCTTTTTAGTGCACCAAAGATTAGGGACGTTCTCGGAGCGTCACATCACATTCTTAGAAATAGACACATTTATGATTCTTTGATGCCAAATCCAGGCACAAAACATTTAGAACAACCAGACCAAGTTATAGGTGGTCTGCTTGAGCCAGACTTGTCGTATTGGCACTAGAATACGTCTGTACGTATGACCTTCAGAAAAACAGGTTCATAGACATTCAGCCGCGCATTCGTATACCAACTAAGTAACCCACCCTGGGAAGTATGGGTACATCCTAGTGGCATTAAGGAGCTGTGTCGCAGGATTGCTGCCATGTTTTCTGTTTTACTACTTCCTGCCTCAGACAGGAAATAGTAAAACCGTCATATTGGTATACCCTAATGCAATGTCTATACAATGCATTAGGCTGTGTAAATGGGGAACTAGTTAAAGTAAAAAAGAAAAAAAAGAAAGTTTTAAAGTGTAAAAAATAAAAAAAAATTATAAGTTAAAATCACCCCCTTTTGCCATTTTACAAATAAAAAAATAAAAAAAAAATTACACATATTATATCGCCACATCCAAAAAAAGTCAGATCTATTAAAATTTAATTTATCTATACGCTGAACCACCGTTTAGTGAAGAAACAAAAATATAAACACCAAAATTGCGTTTTTTGGTAATTTCATGTGCCCTAAAAATTGGAATAAATTTAATCAAAAAAGTACCATGTATTCCAAACTGATAGCAATAAAAAGTATACTTCAACCCGCAAAAAATGGCGCCTCACTCAAGTCCGTAGGTGTTATTACAAAAAAGTTATTGATTGCAGAAAATGGCGGGGCCACGCAAATTTCAAATATAAAATTTTTGAAAATGTTTGACATTTTTTCACAGTAACAAAACATAATGAAAACCATACATGTTTGGTTTTGCTGGATTCATATCATCCTGTAGAATACAGATAACATATTGAACGCTGTAACGAAGATTGAACGCTGTAAAAGCAAAACATCTGCAATACATGGCTCAAAGTACATTTTTTTTCAATGTGGCCCCACTTTTTTTTTAAAAATTTTTTTTCCGGTTTCCCATTATACTCTATGGTATGATGAATGACACCATTAGAAATTACATCTTGACTTGCAAAATAAAAGCCCTCATTTGTATATGTAGGTGGAAAAATAAAAATGTTATGGCATTTTGAAGGCGGGGAGGAGAGAAATGAAGAGTCATATTTTTTTTTTTTTTTGATGGGTTAAAGGGTTAAAGTGATTTAGAACTGGCCAAAGTTCATGTATGTGGCCCGAATATTTTAATGTTATTTGTAGGACAACAGCAAGGATAATCAAGCCTAAATTCAGATAAAAGCTCCTAAAATGAAATATATATGTTGGTTTTGGCATATTTCCTCACTGACAACAATAACAATTTCATTTTATAGCAGTATTGATTTTTTTCTTGCTTTGGAGAAGAGATAAAAAAATAACGGTAGTCTTTTTTCTTCGTGCACACTAAATAACATATATGAATGTTGACTACTGAAGTTTAAAAATAAATCATTTACGGGAAGTAAAAATATTTCTCTTAGATTTCCAGATCAAGACTTGAAAAATAGAGTTAGAGAGTTTGCATTATTATCACTAATGATAGTTTAAATTTAGTTTGTGGCACCAGTCTATGACTTTGTAAATTCTTGACGTGGTTCTTTTTTACTATTTCATAATTTTTATGTCGTTGTGTCATGTAGCTATCCACTTCTATAGGGACTAAATTTGGCTAGACTGAAAATAAAATCCTCGCCAGCTGAGGTGAAAGTCAATGTCAATCAGCACTCCAGCCTCTTGATCAGGGAACCTGTAAATATCACTTACTGGATAATAATTAACTATCCAAAAGGGACCATGCAGCCCCATCCATGGCACCGATGAAAGTTCATTAATATACAGAGCAGGTGTTTTCATGTGATAGGAAGCTGAGTGCAGCTTTTCTTAGAATATCTAGGTTTAAGGAGTAATTGTGGCTGGGGTTACTGTTAGGCTATGTCTCCACTGCACTGTTTTATGATCGTATTTTCAGCGCTTTTAGGATTTTAAAAGCTCCGAAAATACGATCGTTCGTGCAGCCCCATATACTACAATAGAAAAAAACAAGCTGTAGTCTCCACTGCTTGTGTTTTCTAAGATCGTCTTCTAGCTCTGATGTATTAAACAACATGTTGTATAATATGCTGGCGCTTTTAGTTTTCTCGCCGTCTTCCCATACAATACAATTGTATGGGCGACATAAAAAAAACGAGAAGCGACCACGGTTTTTGCACAAAGCGTGACAAAAAAATGTGGTGCTGCATCAGAAAAAAAACGTCCGCTTTCGACCGTTTTGTCCCATCCAGTGTGGCTATAGCCTTAAAGGTCGATAAAATAATACTAAAAAATACTGAAAATCTTTCATTTTATTTTTGAATGACAATTTTTACATTAGAGGGACAAATATTCTATCTATCTATCTATCTATCTATCTATCTATCTATCTATCTATCTATCTATCCACACACTCATCGTGAACACAACCTCTATACTGTAACCTCTAATCAAGAAATCAGTAGTTTGTGATCTACTGATAGTTCCCTGGCCACTAGATCAGTAGTGGCTAAGTTCAACATTAAAGGGGTATTCCGGTATACAAAACTTGACTCTTATTGAAAGTGTGTAGTACAACGTAAAAATCCTCAATATACAGTAATTAAAGGTTTTGAGTAGGTTTTTATAACCACTTGCCAATTACAGGCTCAAAATGCGATGTTTATAACTTGTTGCCATAGTATATGACCTGTAGTTTAGTTTCAGACTTCTGGTCAGGCCTGCTCAGTTCCAGCATTAGTAAGGTGAGCTACAGTATGTTTCTATGAAGCAGCTGAGAATGGTAGGGATTTTAAATAGGAACTAATGTGAGAAGCTCAAATCAGGCAGGCAGATAGGTAGACACTCCTGTAAGGTACATTAGCTGCTATAAATTAAAAAAAAAAGTCAGATCATTTAGTAGGTGATGAGGTATATAATCCCCAATTAAGTAGCCTCAAAGTGGTTAATATCCCATCAGTGATAGATAGTATAAGGTCCCGCAGTAGTGGTTGTATATTCCCCATTAGTTCTATATAGAACCTCTTAGTAGGTAGGTATATAGGGCCCCCACAGTAGATAGCTATATAGGACCCACCAGTAGGTAGGTAAATAGGGTGCCCCAGTAGAATGGTTGCTATATGGTCCCTCTAGTTGGTAGGTACATATGGCTTCCACCATGAGGTAGTTACATAGACTCCCCTGTTAGTTAGATAAGTAGTGACATAGGCTCCCATTATTTGGGTAGGTAGACAGGGCCTCCCCTCAGTAGTTAGGTAGGTAGACAGGGCCTCCCCCCATAGTTAGGTGGGTAGACAGGGCTTTTCCCAGGTTTTAGGGAAGTAGATAGGGCTTCCCCTAGGTGTTAGGGAGGTAGACAGGGCCTCTCCCAGGTGTTAGGTAGGTAGATAGAGCCTCTCCTCAGTAGTAAGGTAAGTATATAGGGCCTCCCCCTGGTGTTAGGTGGGTAGACAGAGTCTCCCTCAGGTGTTAGGTAGGAAGACATGAGCCCCTATTAAAAAATATAGTAATAATGATAACATTTAACTATCCTCCCTCTTCTCTATATCACACTCCCTGCTCAGGGACGCCACTTCCGCCGTTTACTAACCGTAAGTGTACTCCTATGATACAGCCTAGTACAGGCTGTGGTGCAGATGGTGCGATGAAATCATCATGCCACCTGCTCCGCGGCCACCAGGGGGTTGAACAGCCAGGATTAGAAGATTTCAACTGTTTTGCCACTGCCTGTGACTCAGTAAAGCAGCTGTGTGGTAACGGCGGCCTGCAAGCCCCTTGGTTCAGGGGTCCGATCACAAGTTCGACCAATGGGGCCCCTGTCGCTGTGACACAGTTCGGTGTCGAAACATCGCCGGGAATCACTAGCCCCCCGGTGGGCGCTCCGAGCTGGCAGAGCGGCCCAACGGGAATATCACTCCAACATGAGCAGTTGCTGAAGCGCTGAAGAGGAGCACATATGGGGCAACAGTGTGACAACATATGTTAATTACAGTCGTGTGAAAAATAATTTGCCTCCTTCTTGATTTCTTAATCTTTTTGATGTTTGTGACACTTAAATGTTTCAGATCACCAAACAAATTTAAATATTAGACAAATATAACACAAGTAAATACAAAATGCATTTTTAATATGAAGATCTTTTTTATTAAGGGAAAAGTAATCAAAACCTACAGGGTCCTGTGTGAAAAAGTAATTGTCCACTAAATCTTATAACTGGTTGGGCCAACCTTCTCAGCAACAACTGTAATCAAGTGTTTGCGATAACTGCCAATGTGTCTTTTACAACGTTCTGGAGGAATTTTGGTCAATCACCTTTGCAGAATTGTTGTAATTCACTCACATTGGAGGGTTTCCGAGCATGAACTGGTTTTTAACGTCATGCACAGCATCTCAATCGGACTAAGGTCAGGACTTTGAATAGGCCACTGCAAAGTCTTCATTTTATTTTTCTTAAGCCATTCAGAGGTGGACTTGCTTGTGTGTTTTGGATCATTGTCCTGTAACCCAAGAGCACTTCAGCTTGAGGTCACAACAGATGTCCTGACATTCTCCTTCAGGATTTATTTTGTAGACATTATCAAACACAAAGTCCAGAGATACAGTATAAAGGCTGGGCTGAAATAAGTATCTACCCCTTTAAGTGAAAATATGGACAACTCTCTACAGAATCATTAGCATACACAAAAAAATGAGAGCAAAATTCAATAAATCATTAGTATTTTATTAAGGAAATATTAAAATATACTATGCAAACAAAGATACAAAAGGATGACCTAATTTATAATTCATACAATATGTAAAAATATCGGTCAAAACACAGATTTAGTGGCTGTAAAGTACAAAAGCTCTAAATAATATCCCATTCAGGAAGTAAATCAGTGCAAACAATGTCACATACCATTAAAGTATGATGTTCACCAGCACCCCGATGCACGTTTCGCATTACCAGCTTCCTCAGGGGACACTAAAAAACCTAAGAGTCAACATTTAAAAATACACTAATGACTAGCTTCAGCTGTGTTTACAGCGCATGCGCCACATTTGGAGGGCCTACACATTCCAATATCATTAGAACACTATCAACTAAAGAAACTATGAAAGGGGACATAGGAATTTTTGAAATAGCATTTCTGCTACCTATGATACATGAAACATTTTTGAGGTTCTTAGTTCACATTTTTGATCAAAACCGCTTAAGCCACCTCTGAAATATCAACGGGACCTCAAATGCAGGTGGTCCTACACTATTGTTACCTCTCTTGGGTCCTTTTTGGACCCAAAAGAGAGGTAACAATAGTGTAGGACCATCTGCATTTGAAGTCCTGTTGACGTTTCGGAGGTGGCTTAAGCAGTTTTGATAAAAAATGTTATAGTGTTCTACTGATATTGGAATGTGTATGTATATTACAGCCACACCAGTGTGTACCTATGCTCATTTTTTTCAAAAAGGTTTTTGATGTGCTAAACCATATATTGTTTCTAACATTTGGAGGGCCAGCATACACAGCCTCACTTCTGGCAGTCCCGTGCAAGTGCGCGTGCCTAAAAGTAAACATTTTCAGACACGCGCAAAAGCTGGAGTGAGGAGGAGCGCATAACTCCATGCAGCGCGTGCACATCACATGATTCCAGAACATCATCCAATATAAACAAAAGAGAGATTCAATAAGATACATTAGCTACAGTTATTCCATAATGAACAATAGAGTAAAAAAAATAGAGTAGGCATAAATTTAAACAAAGAGCAATCCACAATACACATGAACAAATAACTATTTAAATAAATAACAATTACATAATAAAGGCCATAAAGTGCTAAAATTGATAATCATTATGACGTGCATATACAGTACAAATTTCATACATACTGTATATTTAATATAGATTTAAATAAAGTGATATATTTATTAATTAAAATACATATTGCGTACATATATTTAGTATAAATTTAATAAAGTACATTAAAGTGATTACATTCATTAATATAAAATATACACCAATCCATGAAAAATAAGTGATAAATTATACACACACTATGCAAAGTGAATTAATTATGAAAATATTACCAAGTGAATTAATTACAACATGCACAAAAGAAAATCTGCCATTGGTAGACAGCAGAATTCATGTTTCCAGTTATCACAACAAGTATTCCAGGTCCTGAAGCAGCAAAACAGCCCCAGACCATCACACTACCACCACTATGTGGGTATGATATTCCTTTTCTGAAATGCTGTGGTGCTTGTACCCCAGATATAATAAGATTTGCACCTTTCAGAAAGTTCAACCTTTGTATCCTCAGTCCACAGAATCTTCTCTCAAAAGTCTTGGGGATCTTCAAGAAGTTTTCTGGCAAAACTGAGATGAACCTTTATGTTCTTTTTGCTCAGCAGTGGTTTTCATCTTGGAACTCTGCCATACAGGCCATTTTTGCACAGTCTCTTTCTTATGATGGAGTCATGAACAATGACCTTCACTGAGGCAAGTGCGGCCTGCAGTTCTTTGGATATTGTTATGGGGTGTTTTGTCACCTCTTGGATGAGTTGTCGCTGCGCTCTTGGAATAATTTTGGAAGGTTCACCTCAGTTCCATGTTTTCTCTATTTGTGGATAGTCGGTCTCCCCGTGGTTCTCTTTAAATCTTTAGAGATGGCTTTATAACCTTTTTCAGACTGATAGATCTCAATTATTTTGTTTCTCACTTGGTCCTGAATTTCTTTGGATCTCCCCATGATGTCTAGCTTCTGAAGATGTTTTGGTCTACTTCAATTTGTCAGGCATGTCCTATTTAAGTGCTTCCTTACTTGAGAACAGGTGTGGCAGTAATCAGGCCTGGGTGAGGCTAGGACAATTGAACTCAGCTCCCCAAAGATGTGAGAAAACACAGTTAATGCGCCCTGTAGGTTTTGATTACTTTTCTCTTAATAATAAAGACCTTCATTTAATAACTGCATTTTGTGTTTACTTGTGTTATTTTTGTCTAATATTTACATTTGTGTATTGATCTGAAACATTTAGGCTATGTTCACATGGCTTAAACCTGGACGTATTTCAGTCCGTATTTACGCGCTGGAGTGCGCAAATTACGGGCTGAATACGTCCTAGTAACTACGGTAATCCACAGTTCTCATAGAGAACTATGGATAACGTCTCCTCTCCCTGCTCGGTGAATACGCCGAGGTGGGAGATAATTGACATGTGAATTATGCGCCGCTGGTAATGAATGTCTATGGGCCGGCGAGGTGCCGGCCCCTCGCTCCCTCCCCCGCTCCCGCCCCCGGCCACATGGCGTAATTGCGGGGCGTAATTACGTCCCGCAATAAAGCCGTGTGAACCTAGCCTTAAGTGTGACAAACATCCAAAGATTAAGAATTTAGGAAAGGGGCAAATACTTTTTCACACCATGGTATACATGTTTTGGATGTAGGATTAGTGTTATACTTTTTCTCTGTGAGTAATGACACTGTGGCCCCGGTTTACCTCTTTAAGGACACTTCAGTAATGAGTTTAAATATTGTGCATGGGGATGCAGAACTCTGTTTTTGGCTTTGCTATCATACTTAGACATCCTTCATTTCTGTTTCAATGAATTGGTGCTTCTGCGATGAGATATTTTGCATTCATTATTATGAAGTCTACCTGCAAGCGAATGGTAAATTGCTTTTTTTGGGCATAGACTTGGTGTATGGTTTAGCCAAGAAGCAGAGTCTAAAGAGCACCTGGTCTTCACTTTTAACTGCGGCAAAAAGGTTTGGACCTTGTTGCAGGATACTCCCAGGTGACTACCCTCAATGCAGTCTCCAGGAGAAACAGCTGGCATGCTCTTATGCAGTACGGAGGGGACAGGCACTGTGCCAGGGTAGGCAGCAGACCAAGAGAATAGTTACATAGCAAGCTAGGTTGGAACCAAAGAATCTTAAACTGTATACACCACTGCTGTTCATTAATATAAAAGAACCTATAGCTCAGGCAGTGGGAGAAGCAGAAGTGTCTCTTTAATTATGTCCTAGTAAACAAGCATGAGGTTAAGAAAGTATTGGCTTTGAACGGGCCCTTTTAAATATGCAAAAAACCGAAATTCATACTTATGATGGCAGGAGTATGGAAAAAGCACCTTTGATTTTCTGTAAAAAAGGGTTAAAACAGCATAGACAGTTGCGCATGTAGGGGTTGAAGGGGGGAGCAGTTGTGCCACCACCCCAAGGGGCCAAGTCCGGGGTTTATGAAAAATTTATCCCGGTTTTGGGGTCCTTATTTGGGAAAGAAAGGGCCCCTTTCTCTTTCCCGGGGTTAAATCCCTTAAAAATTTTTACCTCTACTACCTTCTGTATTGTTACAGTCCATCTCTTTCTCCCCCAACTTCCCTCTAAAAACGGAAAAACTTTTATCTAAAACAAGTTTTTTAATATTTAGGGCACTATGTAGAAATAAGAATCAGAATAAAAAATGAACAGCAATTTTGTTAAGATCCTTTTTGTATGTGTAATACACTGTTCAAATTTGATTTTTAAATTTTTTTTTTTAATTAAACGGGTTTAAAAAAAAGCAACATCATTTGGCCTAAGTGGAACTCAAATTTTAATTTTGGTAATGTTTTAGTTTAAATTTTTGTTTTTCCCAAAGTAGGTGCCCTTAAGTTTAAAGGTGAGTACCATGGTAAATTTCATTTATTAATAAAAAAAACTTTAACAACAAACCCATGAAACCCATAGCGTAAAGGTATGTAAAGTAGGCCACAATTTAGCTAAAAATGTTGATCGGATGGCCTTGAATTCCTGATGGAATTTTTCTAAGAATCATATAAATGTGTTGAACCCAAGGGACAGACAAGCCTAAAGACAAAACTCTAGATCTTTTATTGAGTGGATTGGGAACCCAAATTTAAAAAACCATTTACCAAAGGTTTAAGTGGTCCCGAGCAATCACCTAAAAGAGATTGTTTTAAAGGGTTTCCCTTGGGCCCAGACATTTTCAACTTTTTTGTTATTTTTTCTACACTGTGCCTTAACCATACAGTATAAATAAAGGAATTTTTCGGGGTCCGGGAAATTGAAAAATTTCTAAAAAAATAGGGCTAAATAGATATTACTATTTTTAAAGTTTTGCATGAATTTTTTTTGTTTTCCCCATTCGATCACCCGGGGGGCTCTTTTGTGACTTAAAAATTGATATTTTTCCCACTTATTTTTTTACATGGAACTTCCCATTTTTAAACCCTCTTAGATCCCAAAGAAAATGCTTTTAGTGCCCTCATGAAAACCAATGGTGCCTAGTTATTATACTCAATACTTTTCTAAATATGAATTTGGGGTTTATTTTTCCTTTGTTTAAAGAAAATGAAAAGGCCTTTTTTTTTTTTGTATGTGTATATCTTTGGTTGACTCAAACGGGAGATTTTTTTTTTGGTTTTAAAGTTTTATTTAAAAATTTTTCCCATTTTAAGTGTTCTACAAAAGGAATTTGGGGCAAGGGGTTTTTAATTTTTTTTAGTTTCTGCCCTTTTCCAGCCCAATAAAAAACATGGACACGTTTCGAGTGTAGAAAGAAAACTTTAGACCTTTAATAAAAATTTTTATGTTTTATATATCCTTTATTTAAAAATTTTTTTAGCTTTTTAATAAAAAAACAACTTGCCTACTTTTACTTGTTAAGCAAATTACTTACTTTTTACTTATTTTAAACCCCAAATTTTTTGGGTCATGAATGAAATCTTTTAAAAACAGTTTGGGTTTTTGGGCCCAATGGGGGTTTCAAAGTCTTCATCAATATGGGAAACTAAGTTTAAAAAAATGCTTTTGAAGGGGTTTTCATACATAAATCATACCATCAGCTCCTTGGGTCCCAAAAAATAAAGATAACATATACTCACCTTCTGGTCCCCTAGTTTTTAAACAGTCTCTTTCTGTCCTTTCCCAAAAAGGGGTTTACACCACCCAATTTCCGGGTGTTTTTGGGTGCATGGTCAAATGCCCCTTACTTACATCAAAAGGGGTTGAACTCTTAACTGGATAACCCCTTTAATGCTGTGTTATGTTACTACTTTTGGTTAAAAAATCTCTTATTACCTTTTTCTTGTCCCCGTCTTTCTCCGAAAACTTCTGTAGGCAGCTGTAACTTATGCAACTATTATAATGTGGCATGAAAAGTAATACTATTGTAATTTATTGTATACTTTCATAAGTGAAGGAAATGCTAAGTTCGCTTTAAAAGAAACCCTGCAAAAGGGCTGTGGCCCTTTTGGGGTTAAAAACGCCCGGTTTGGGGTGTGGTTTTTTTTCCATTAATTTATTGGAAACCCTTTTGGGGCCCTTTTTTCTAAAAAAAAATTGAGCCTTTTTGCTTTTACCCATTTGGGAAGGGCGTCCAAAATGTGGCCCCCCATAAAAGGGTTTTCCCGTGCATATGCCCGGCTGGGGCCGGTGCACCATACTGGCTAGCAGCCTCCTGGTTATGCTCATACATTTGATGCCAAAAGCCAAACTCTATTGAGTAGTTAAATTTTCTAAGAGACAAATTAAAATTTTCTGCAACAAATTTAAAAATTTTTTCCCCGTCCATATGTTTAAAGGAAAACCAGGGTTTTCCTTTAAATTGCCTTTTTAATATCCATCACCCTTTTAACGGAAAAAAAAAAGGGGAGTCCCTTCGCTTACAATGGTGCCAAACCTCTCCGGGTGTTGGGGGCAAGAACCCCGGAAGTTTAAAGAGCGAATTGCTGGGAGCTATGGGACAGCTAGGTATATATAAGGATCTTTCTTTTTTGGTCAACCCTGGTCCTAATGTAATATAGTTTTTTTTAATGGACAACCTCTTTAATGTTCTTTGCCTCTTTAAAAAGGAAAAAAAAATTTTGTTAAAATTTTTGAGGGACGTTTAAAAAAAAAAGTTTAACAAATAGAGAAAGAAGCTACAAGATAATCCAGTTTATATTTATTGTTTTTCAGGGGTAATGGGGTTCCCTTTATATTCCTCAAAGTAATGTTAGATATTCCAAATTTTAAAAAAGGGTTTTGGAAAAAAGAATACTTTCTTTTTAAATGGGGGCTTTTACTTCATCTTCTTATTCGACTGTAAATGGGGGTTTTACAAAAACAATGATTTATTTGCTTCCTTTTCCTCTTTTAAATTTGGGGAGAGTCTGGGGCCCCTAAAGTTTAAATGTGATTTTTGTATAAAGGGGTTGATACCGCTCATCACTTCCCCCCACTTTTATTCCTTATGGTGTTCACTAGGGGGAAAGCTTTTAAATTTGGCTTGTTTTTATGCCTTTTTCACAAGGGTTTTATAAAAACACAGTTTCCCTGTGGTCAGTATGTTAACCACTTCTAGCTGAAAGTCAATGACTCTGCATATATGCTTGATTTTTTAGAAAAAATATTTGCCTAGCCAAAAGGACATTTTTGGGTTTTTTTAAATGAGGGCAGCAGCAATGGGAAAATTGGGGGACTTATGGCAATGTTAAAAATTAAGGGGGGTAATTCTCCACTACTTTAATATTACAAATGAAGGAAGGAGATTAGTTATACTGCCATTCTGCAGATCATAATGTTCTGAAAGTAGGGGGGGGGGGGCATAAACCAGAGACATGAGGATTTGGCTTTTATAGTTTAGTGGTCATTTTAATATGCAAAAAGTCCTGAATTCCTCATTGACACCATATGCCCTTCTCTCATTCTATATCTTCTGTTTGGGAGACAGTTACCAACCTTATTGGGTATTTTTAGATGAGGCAACTGATGAGGCAGATGGGCTGAATCTCACCACACTTTCTTTTATTCTTGGTGGACTTATATTCCACTTTCTTTACTTTGGGCCTAATTTACACAGGGTTCATCTACAAAGTTTACTTGGTTTACACGGTTTTCAACATGGTATCATCATGTGGATTTAGGGTAAATTTATTTTATTTGTGGTTTACAATCAGAAATGAGTCCCATTCATTTCTATGTGGTTTTGGATGCGATTCATGTCTAGTTTTCCACATGCAATACGACCAAAGAATGAAGATGTTCTTAGTTTTCTCACAGCGAAAAACAGAACGCTGGTAATACACGTTGTTTGAACTGCAATGCGTATTTTCTATTGATGTCAATGGGAATGGTTTACTTTCAGTTTAGATAAATATTTCAAGTCAAAATCCACATGGATTCTGACTTGAAATAGTCGACGAGTGGACATAGCCTAACTAGAGACTTGTAACTGGGCATCCATCTACCATGTACTACATATTTGTAATATGGGCAGGCTCGGACTGGCCCACAGGGGAAGAGGGAAAACCTCCGGTGAGCCCCTGTTCATGGCAGACCAGGAGTTGTTCTTAAACTACATATACATCCTTGGGGGTGGCAAAAAAGCATAGAAAGAGAGGCAAAAAGCAAAAGGCAGAGTATAGGAAACATGTACAATCATTTACAATAGCTGTAGGGTGGGCTCCTAAAATAAATTCCACCGGTAGGCCCAGAAACAGCTCATCTAGTAGACCCTTAGAGTCAACTCCCCCTGTGGGCCCAAAGCATCCCAGTCTGACAATGAATATGGGTGTCTTGTTATAGATGTAGCAAAGATAACCTTGACAGATAACACACCATGGTATCACGGCACAAAGTTTTCTAATGCTTTCCCATGGCTTTTGTTGTTTTCTATGAACTGATATCGCTGTCAATTTAAACTTTATTACATTTAAAGATAGAAGAGGGATTTTTGGGACCTTTTAGGCATTAGGCCATAGGTGCGACTAATACCTGTACACTTTTACATGCCCCTATCTATTTGTTTCTCTGCAGCTAGTCAAGTTGCATCTTTGAAATGTGACAAAAATTATAGATTGTCAGTTTGGATCTGACCTAAAAGATAACAAAGTTGTAAATTAAGTTACATTTCGTAACTTTTTTTTATAAACTGATTACATTGTAAAAAGTACCAAACTGGAGGTTTTCTAGCTCTAGGTGTGGGAAATTAGTTTTGACATATACTTACTTACATGCTTCATCAATAGATCTATATGCCTGGAGATTTTCCCTGCAATTACCAGTTACAAAAGAACATAACTTTATGTGAACTTAAAATTTGCCAAACACGTTAGAAAAAAAGACACTTTAGCCCTTTGCTCACTCCAGGCATAAGTCCCCACCAGAGGTTTATCATTCCAGCTTTCTCTTTTCTCTCAATTAGAAACACATGCACACTCCAAAGAAGCAAGCATGCATACATAAGTATGGGGCAACTTGAAGAAATTGCTGTCAGCCGAATGAGTATTTAACTGATAGCTATTGAAGGTCTATGAGCACTTTATGTTATATATGGAACAGCAGAACCAATGATGTGACAGTACATCAAAAACCTGCAAAATGACTAGTGACTACCATGTTGGTTCAACTTATTAAAAAATTTATGAGCATTTGCATTTGTTTAACAGTAAAATAAAATCCAATTGCTGTAGTCTGGGAAATGGATTATACCGTTAAAAACAAAGGTGACTTTATAAGATTGAGCTGTGGATGAGACTGATAATGAGACTGATAAATACTTTATCACTGACAGGTTAATGTGATATTCCTATCTCCCATGCTCTTGTAAATTGAATACACCATTACCATTTTGATAGAAAGGCCAAAATCTGCATACGACATAGAGAGTAAAACCTGACAAGGCAGAAGTGCTTAATCCAAATCCCTGCATGACTGTCTTGTGAATACGTGTTGTCGCTGATACGTTATATCTTGTTTTAAAACGCAAAGCAGAATAAAGGGGTCCTTATTGTTAATGATTCCTTGGCAAGATATAAGGCAAGAATGAAAGATACGTCAATAATTAGCTCTCCCCATTAATCAGACTTTGCTTTTTTTTATCTTCCTTGATGTGCTTCAGAGAGCAATACCTTTAAGTATGCTTGTTAACAATAATTTGTGCACAATTAGGAGAGCGTGATTGTAATAAGTCATTATTTAGCATTTAGCTGGTGTTCTACTTTAATTTGGCTTAATTGTGATGCACAAACGTAAATGAACTGTCCTGACGCTTAATTTATGCTTAGTCTAATAAAGTACTGTACAAGGAACTGTGAAGAAGACTTGGCCATGATTTTACCATCCTCATTAATTTACATAGGTTTTCTTTCGATAAACACGTTTCAATACAAATTGTGCATGACTTGAGCTATTAACATGTTACAGTTATTTATCCAGGATCTTTCTCTTTTTAAGTTTCTATACTTCTCTTCACCATGGGCAAAAAAATCTCTTTGCAGTCTGAACCCTGCAACTACTGTGGTAACTTGTTACTCAGCCACAATCCATTATGGAAGGCTGGTTGAGTGCAGAGCACTTTTTCAGATGAGAAATAATAAAATGCCTTCTGGCTGATCATGGCATCCTAAACACTATCGCCTGCCATCTTTTTTTCATTTATCCACATCAGTAATAACTTCTCCATCTCTTTCAGACCTTTGTTTTGTTACCACTTTTAATCTTTTCACTAAATCAGCTGGTTTTATGTTTTGTTAAAGAGAACCTGTCACACAGGTTATTCAGCCCGTGATGAGGACAGCACAAGCTAGTGACAGACATGCTGTTTTCAGCGCTGCATCCCTTATTCTGTAAGGTGCTGTAGTTTCAGAGCATTTAATGCTCAAGTCTACTTAATCCATGGGTAGGTGTTAGCCCCACCCACTCATGGCTATCCCCACCCACTCATGACTGATTCAACCTATTATTTTGAATAGGTAGAAAGCTGTGAATATATGGAATATGGGCAGCACTAGCTGTGGGTGGGTGGGGCTAATGCCTGCTTATAAATAAGCTGAACTCATCTCTGGCAGAGCAGGCTGGAAACTGCCAAGTTTGAGCAGTAAATGAAACTCTAAACTACTGTGTCTTACAATATAAGGCACACAGTGCTGGAAACAGCATGTCTGTTACTAGCCTGTGCTGCCCGAAGCACGAATGGCAGAACCTATGTGACAGGTTCCCTTTAATATCATTGACTTTGCCATGATATATAAATGGCTATTCAGACACCCGTATGCCACTTTCATACTTGGCAATAAGTTCTTTTTTAAATTGAATTCTTGTTCTTACTGTTTTCCTCTTTCCTTCACTTTTAGTATTACATATTTCCTTGGATGCTATGATAACAATGTGGTATATGTATTGTATATGCAGTACTGCTCGAATTCAACATGCAAAGTAACGCTTTCCCCTTTGTTTCACCTGAAAGCGACACTGGGATGCCTTGCATCTCATACAGGTTTAGCATGTTGATTGAGTGCTGAATAAATGGTTCAACACTGAAAAATATCAGAACCAAAATCTTTGAGCAGAGAGCAGTTTGAGTGCCAAGGTACCACTGTAAAAACTGTGGCATGACAGATTGGCTAATTGGTGCCTCCTGAGCAGTAAGCTCCAGAAATACATGCTCTGCCAGTCTCCTTATGTCCTTAGGTGCAACAGTATGTGCTTGCAGAAAAATGACTCTTCTGCTACTGAGGTTAATGATTCAACGCCATCTATTACATTTCTTCAATAAGACGTTTAACAGACATAACTAGGGTAATGCAGACCTTCCAGGGAAACAATTACCAAAACATCTCCCCCTTACCTTCCCAAACCAAAAAAACCACTGACACTGAGTGACTGTAGAAGTGATAGCCATAACAGCCTTGTTATTAAATATAAACATGTAATTAATATTACATAGAAATATACAATATTGTAAGCATATAAACTTTATAATGAAAATGCCTTTCCAGAGGAGGTTGTCGATGGCACTAACCTGTAGTACTAAAAATATAGAGGATACCGCAGGTGCAGCGTGCCAGCTTAGGGATCACAAATCAGTCATGATGCTCCCTCCTGATTCATTTTGAACACGTTCTTGCCACTGCTCCAGACAGAAACTCTCCAGTCAATTACACCGATGTGGGGTCACCATATCTGTGCCGCTAAAAATGCTTTTAGGCAGTATAGTCTATGACCTTCTCTCCATAGGTTGCTTGAGACAGTAGTCCGCATCCCAGGAAAAGTTGGGACTAGAAACCTCCCAGAAAGACCCACCAATAACTAAATCACACCACATGTAAGCTATTGCAGATGGAGGTTGTTGCATTCCCAAAATGTTACCCACAGTGTAGGGCAGGTTCCCCTAGGTAAGCTAACATTGATATTTTGGGCCACATGTATGAAAACTGTCTAGGTCTAAAACTCACTTTGTTGACCATAGCAACCAATCAGATTGCCCATTTGATTTCATATAGTGCTCTGGAGAAATTAAAGAGGCGCTCTGATTGGTTGCTATGGGCTCTGATTAGTTGCAATGGGCAACATAGTGAGTTTTAGACCTAGACAGTTTTCATACATGAAGCCCTTTGTGTCACTTGGAAGGTCTTCAGTATTCCTACATCACACAGGAGTGAAGGGCCCTAGAGTAGTCCCGGCAAACAGCTGATTTTGTTAAGAGAGGAATATCAAATGATGTCTAGTTTTCCAACGTGTAAAAAAGTGTATTTTTTGAAGCAAATTAAGAACCATACATACAGAAAATCTGACAGGTTCCAGGCCGCATACAAAAGGCTCTTAGTCGTAGCATAATTAAAACAGAAGAAACACGTGTTTAATAATATTGTTAATTGTCTATGTCTCACACACATGTAAATACTGATTCAGTTGAAAAATTACATAGGCCATACATATAATTACAAAAGTATCACTATTATAACAAATGTATGAATATGAACAATCAAAAAAGATACATTGTATTAATATGTAAAATAAGATCCTGTCTACCATTTAACTTGATGAAGCAAAGAAAAAAACCAACTCACCCAATTCACCCAAGTTTGTCAAGCTTCCCATAAAAATTCAAACATTTATTTAAATCCGCTTTTATTACTGTTCAACTTATATGGAAGGGTGAATATCCAATATGACTCCTGATTAAGGAGCCTTTTCGTATGGTCACCAACTCGTATAGGGGAATTAATTCCATCTATACCCGGAATATTCAGAGAACTAATACTGCCTGCATGGTGCTGAATGCAATGTCTTGATACAGCAGAAATATTACATAGTTCAGGGTGTAAGAGGTCAGATATTTGACACCTAATCCTTACTTTGAGCTGGCATGTAGTGTAACCTACATATTACATATGACAGGAAGCACACAATACAAGACAAATAACAAACCATGAATTGCAGTTAATGTATTGTTTGATGTTAAACATCATTTTTTTGTTGTAAGATGAAAAGTAGAAAGATGTGAAAATAAAATTGCACACAATTCATTTACTGATATCGACCATTACAGACAATCAAAAATGACATCACCATCTGCTCAAGGCACTGACGGCATACCCCTCCATTAATAGTAAAAAAGTTTGTGACTGTATGGCACCTTTTGTATAAATTAAGTATAAAATCTTGCCTTTGTTTTGGTTATTTTTTATACTGAAGGTACCTACCAGATATTTTTCATAAATGTATCAAATTTATATAAATTCAACAGTTACTAGGTTTTTACAATTCTAATACACCATCTGGCAAAGAATAGCGACCCACACATTTCAAAACCAGCTTTCATACACAAAATATCTGTAACATTTAAGAAATATCTAAAAACTGGACATCACAGCGATTAGCCAATATATATTCTCAGAAACTGCATTACTACGTCAATTTTAAATAACCAAAAACAACCTAAAGGCCAAACAATGGTGATCGAACAACGTCCTGGGTCTAAATAACCTACAACACACACAATGTTTGCCCATTAAACAAGCCCAAATCAAGAGCGCCCCTTTAGATTTCATATAGGCGATCGCTGGAACAAAATTAGAGTGGAGCCGCACATGATTTGCGGTTTAGCTATGGGCAACAAAGTGAGTTATAGCCTAGACAGATTTCCTCATACAGGTGGCCCTAAAACAGTCCTGTTTTTTGTTGCGCATTTGATTATGCGTCTGGCTGACAGTAATTGGTAAAAACCAATGAATCGTTCATCTTATGGGCAGTGGTTTATAATTACTAACTTCATCTTCATAAGCTATTGCCTAGAGGGGCACAAAAACAGAAAGTAAACAGGTGCCTCAGCAGATACTGTAACAAAGGACCATCACATGGTTTCCGGACCACTGTGCGATATAAATAAAATTTAAAAAAAAAAAATAAAAAAAAAAAATGCCATTATATTATATTACCAGTTAAATTGTCTGTTTCTCTTGAGTAAATCAAATTTAGAATGAGGATAAAAAGCAGAAAATAGAAAATAAAAGCTCTGTCTGGTGTCCCTGTAGTCCAGTGCTGCACCAAGATTAACTAGATCTGCGTTTTTATGTAAGTATAACATGGGAAATGCAAACTTATCTGACCTACAAAAAGGCATTTAAAAAAAAAGTTATCTAGTTTAGAAAACAATATTTGAGTACTCTTATGGAGAATTTTGAATTACGTGAGTGGGGTTGCTTATTCAGCACCTATGAAAAAACTTAGGGTGACAGCATGTCTGTGCATTACTCAGAGAATCCATTGATTTCAATTAGAACTGTTTAATCCACCATTCCCCCTGTGGTGGAACTGCAGAGGCAGTTAATACTTGCTTGCCAGGCTCTGACAAAGATTTAAAGATAACCTGTCACATAGATTTTGCTCCCCTTGCTGAGGGCAGCACAAGCTAGTGTCAGACCTGCTGTTCCCAGCACTGTGTCCCCTTATTCAGCGTAAGATGCAGGAGTTTCTACAGCATTTTAATGCGCTCCAAATCTTATTCATGAGTATGTTATTAGAGTCCCGCCCAACCAAAAAGGCTATGCCGCCGCCCACCTGCGCGACAGCGTATTCCATGTTTCTACTTAAGCAAAACTAATAAAGGTTTACAATTCAGGTGGTGGTGTGCGGGACTAGGCCTCAGTGGCGGCGGGGTATGAACAAAACAAATTATCTTTCATATGACTCTTTTTCTTCTGGACGTGAAAAAACTCAGCAGATTTGAGCACTAAATACTCGAAAACTACAGCATCTTGCAACTATAGCATATATAGCTTGTGCTGTCCTCAGCAAGGGGGGCATAACCTATGTGACAGGTTCTCTTTAAGCCCAAGAAGCAGGACACCCTGCAATCAGCTATAGGAGCCATGTAACAAAAAGGAACTGCCCCAAACGGAAAACACATTGACAATTGTTAACACTGAAAAATTGAGACAGAATTGAGACATGTAAGTTCACCCCCAAAGAAATCACAGGATTGTTAATGAGTTACCAGAAACAACCCTCAAAACACCCACTTTTGGGAAAAGTATGCTCCCTTTTTCTGGCCCAGTTTGTGGGAATTTCACTCCAAAATTGGGACTTTTGCCAAGTATGCTATTTATCCTGCTACTCATGTGCGTAACTATAGCCAT
The DNA here is from genome assembly GCA_025379985.1 of Phyllomedusa bahiana. Taxonomy (NCBI): domain Eukaryota; kingdom Metazoa; phylum Chordata; class Amphibia; order Anura; family Hylidae; genus Phyllomedusa; species Phyllomedusa bahiana. The sequence continues at coordinate 292,760 of JAODAL010000270.1, read as the reverse complement.
AACACCATAGCAACTGCTATGGGGCCCAGAGCTGGAGGGGTCCCTTTCAGGTACATGCACATTGTTTCTTTTTGTAAGGAACAAGTAGTTGGTGGTTTTCTGCTCTCCAACACTACTACTTGGGTTCCCAGATATATAGTGGTATTATTTGCACCTTTAAACTCTAAGCACAACATTACGGGCTCACTCACTAAAACTGCTCCATATGCGGTGGGTGCCGGCTGTTAGATACAGCTGACACCCGCTCGTACCAGCAAAGATTGAAGTACGCTCCGATCTCTGCTGTTTAACCACTTAGATACAGCGTAGATTGCGGCTGCATCATCCTAATAAATGAGGAGTGCTGTGCACTTTCATGGCTGCCATCTTACTGCTCCAATGAATTCTTGCCTTAGGCAGGAAGTCATGGGAGTGCCATCTTTGTGCACCCTTTTGCATTATATACATAAAACAGAACGGAGTACTGACAGTCGTACATCCTAGTGGTCAAATACCATAGGGGAACTAAATGTACAGTATAAGTAACAAAAAAAAGTTTGAAAAATACAAAAATAATGAAAAATATTAAAATCACCCCCTTTTGTCATTTTACAAATAAAAAAATAAAAGTTACATATAATTGGTAGCGATCTATTAAAATCATTTATCCCATATGGTAAATCGTTCACCGTACAAGCAAAAAATTTCCAATGACAAAATTGTGGGGTTTTTTTTTTTTGGTCATTTTGTCTCCAAAAAAATGGAATAAAATGTGATAAAAAAGTTGAATCTATCTCAAAATGGTACCAATAAAAACTACAAGTTATTGGCTGCATGATATGGACACTGACCAGCTCAAATTATAAACAAAGAATAAAGAATGCTTCTTTTTACTTCTTTTATTTTTTAAAGGGACTAAACACTAACAAAGAAAAGACTAGGATATCATCGTCCCGTTACACTGCCGAAGATAGTTTGTCTACCTTTAGAAATACAGCGATAACACATAATTTAACTATGAAAGATTTGTAACATCGTAAAGAACAAAACCTCCAAGAAATTTTACATAGTTTTTTCACATTACATGGTGGGTTTTCCAGTACATTATATAGTATGGTCAATGGAACCATTACAAGTCAAATTTTTTGTCCTGGCTAAAAAAACACAAGCCCTCCTTATAACTATGAAAATGGAAATAACTAAAATCGTTATGACTCTTGGAAGTGCAGGAAACAACAAGGAAAACAAAAAATGTGGTGACAAAAAAGCTTGTCCTTAAGAGGTTAATTAATGTCTGTTTATGCCAGAGCTGTTTAATTTATTTATCCACTAGATGATCAAGGCACCATTTCAATTTGCGCTATGGAGCCCTATGAAATCATTAATCATACGCCAATCTATCTACTATCTATCCATCTATCCTATCAATCTCATCTATCTATCTATCTATCTCTATCTATTCTCTATCCTTATCATCACTGATTCACCAGATACAAATAAAATTGACAACTTAGTTAATGCAATTATCTTCCTTATTTAGTAGGGGTAAAAAATTTTGTATATATTGTAATACATTTTTACATGGGACACCACTGAAGATATGACACTTTAATACAGTTTAAAGTAGTCAGGGTACAGCTTACATAACAGCGTTATTTTGGTGTGTCCTCAAAATACTCAACACACAGCCATCAAAGTCTAAACTGCTGACTAGTGTTCTCTGGAGCGATAGCGTTGGCTATCGAGATACGATCGACTACATTATGCGTCGATAGACGCGGACCGCTATTGAATAAGGTGATTTTTCGAGGTAGTGAGCGACGATTGATGAAACGATGACCATTAATAGACTCTATGGATTAGCTAACAACACCTTCTTTATTACACCCAAAGCACGGCTGGAGAAGTCTGGAATTAACAATCCCCTCACGACAACAGTCAAAATGGATACGTGCCATACACATCTAGTGCAACACACTTAGCGGACTTATAAAATTCACAGAACCTTTCAATCTCACACCTGTGGTGAATATTAGACTTGGCTGTTTTACAGATTTTACGTAGATACTGCGTCAATGAAAACAATATGCTGGTGTGCAAAAGTCAAAAAACAACGTAACTTTTATGATTTCGATATAATAAACGTATATTATTGCACCTTTCAATTCATCCTGTGGTGAGATATAGAATTGCTTGCGTTTCTACAAAATTTTACGTCTAGATGCGCGCGTCAATGAGAACAATGCTGGGTGCGCAAACAAGTCCAAAAACACGTAACTGTTCATGTTTTGGGTATAATAACAACGCGTAATCTTTGCACCTTTTCAATTCACCTGTCGAGTGAATATAGAATTGTCTTTCTGTTTAGAGATTTACATACTGCTAGCGTCAATGAACCCAAAGCGGGAGGTGCAAAAGTCTAGAAACAACGTAAGCTGTTATGTCTTTGTTGATACATAATAAACGGAATTGATTTAGCACTGTCAATTCAACCTGTGGCTGAATATAGAATTAGCTGTTTTAAGAGATTTACACGAGGTAGAGGCTCGTCAATAACAATGCATGGATAGCGCAAAAGTCAAAAAACACGTAACTGTTATGTTTCTTTGGTATAAATGAAACGTTAATTTTGCAACCTGTTCAATTCACCTGTGGAGAATATAGACATTTGCTGTTTTAAGGATTTACGTAGATGACTGGCGAACAAATGAAGCAAATGATGATGGTGCGCAAAAGTCAAAGACAACACACTAACTGTCACGTGTTTTTGGTATAAAGAAACCCGATATTTGTTTGCGCACCTTTACAATATCACCTGTCTTGTGCGAATGATAGAACATGTCTGCTGTTTTAAGATTTTACTTAGATCTGCGCAATGAACAATGCTGGGTGGTGCAAAAGTCAAAAAACACGTAACTGTATGTTTTGGTATAATAAAACGACTATTTTCATTTAGCGAGCAACCTTTCATTTCACCTCTTGTGAAATAATAGAATTGCTGTTTTAAGACATTACGTCTGGATGCTGCGCTTCAACACTGAATCAGTGCTGGTGTTCAGCAAAATAATAAAAACCCACGTAACTGTGATGTTTTCGTACGATACACCGGGTAACTTATTTGCAGCAAACTAAAAACAAACAAAACAACCTGTGTCTGACTAAAAAGCGTCGATTGCTAGATTGTAATTTAACTGCAGTGGATATATCAACGTACCACAGGTTTAATGTGGTAAAATGAAAAATGAACACCTAATCTGAAATGTTACTGATAATAAAACGTAGGAGACTTTTGAGCAGACTAACACAAAGAAGACCTGCATTACTAGAAATGCATGTGTAAACCAATACATAAGTTCAAGGCTGCCCAATATCCAGGAAAAATTTTCAATAACAAACTGTTAATAATAAAGATACTCTTCCCTACAATAGTCTACAACTAATTCTACAGGTGAACTTAATATCCAGCGTGTAATTCTTTATAGAGCACGAGCTAGATCTGTGTTCCGCACCGTGGGCCCCCCCACCCCTCCGCTCCCACCTAGCCTGTGATAACAGCGGTATGACTGCTGCTTTGAAAATGCATCTAGGGTGGCAAACTACACTAAAATCTTCAAATCATCTCATCTTAACTATAATATGCGAAGGATCACAGCTAATAGTAGAGGTTTCTCTGTGCATAGAATAGACAAATTCCGCTGAAGCTGTTTAGCGGCCCACAGGCAGAGCGACAGGTCCTATCCACTATGAGACGCTGAAGACACTGAGGCTGAAACAGGCAAACAGCTGTATTTCTAAATGTAAAACGAGGTTCATGTTATTTTTCCACAGCCAACGAAACCATACACATCCCAGTCATGACGTCGCACACACCCAATCTCACCCTTCGCTCTATTCATGTAATCTGATTTGCCTTGGCCGCCAAAATTACAGGACGCGCCGAAAAAGGCGCGATCTTACATTTATGAAGTTGGCACAGATTATTAACCTAAGATATCGCATGATCTGGAAATTTCGATCACCATAAAAACCTTGCCGATTTCAACACTACTGCTGACAACAAAAGTGAGTACACCCCTAAGTGAAAAAGCACAAATTGTGCCCAATTTGCCATTTTCCCAACATGGTGTCATGTGAGCACATTAAGAAATACAGGTCTCAGTGTGAATAAGGGAACAAGTCTGTTAAATTTGCTGTCCACGGGGGTCTCGCGAACGCTCGCATACTGGTCACTGGAAAGATTAACATTGGTACCTAAAGGTGAACAAACCTCTCTGAGGATCTGAAAAAAAGAATCTGTTTGCGTCTTCATAAAGATGGGCCATAGGCTATAAGAAGGATTGCCAACCAACCTTAAACAGGGCTTGCAGCATGGTGGCCAAGACTGAACAGTGGTTTAACGAGACAGGTTCCACTCAGAACAGGCATCGCCATGGTCAATCAAGGAAGTTAAGTGCACGTGTTCAGCATCAAATCCAGAGATAGTCTTTTCAAAATAGACATATGAGTGCTGTCAGAATTACTGAAGAGTTAAAGGCGTGGAGGCGTCACCAGGTCAGTGTTCAGACCATACACTGCATCAAATTGGTCTGCATTTCTGTCATCCCAGAAAAAGCATCTTCTCAAGATGATGCACAATTAAACCCGCAAACAGTTTGCTGAAAACAAGCAGACTAAGGACTTGGATTACTGAAACCATATCATATGGTCTGATGAGACCAAGATAAACTTATTTGGTTAAGATGGTGTCAAACGTGTGGCTGCAACGAGGTGAGGAGTAAAAAGACAAGTGTGTCTTGCCTAGAGTCAAGCATGGTAGTGGGAGTGTCATGATTGGGGCTGCATGTGTGCTGCTGGCTGTGGGGAGTTGCAATTCATTGAGGGAACCATGAATGCCAACATGTACTGTGACATACAGAAACCGAGCATGATCTCCTCCCTTCGAAACACATGGGCCGCAGAGGCAGTACAATTCCAATCTCAAACGACACCTCCAACTATATGACCACTGCTTGTTAACAGAAACATGAGGGTCAACAAGCGTGCTAGGACTGGCCAAAGCTTGTCTCCAGACCATAAACCTATTGAGCATATGATCTGGGGCATCCTCAAATGGCAGGAGTGCAAGGTCACTCTAACATCCACCAGCTCTGTATGTTGTAATAAGGATGCGAAGATGATTCCAGTGCTGCAATTTGAGAAGCTCTTAGTAACTCCAAGCCATGAGAGTTAAGGAAGTGGCTCAAAAAAAATATTGACAATTTGGACAACAATTTGTCATTTTCACTTGGGATGTACTCACTTTTGTTTCTGACAGTGGATTTTAAACATTGATGGCTGTGTGTTGAGTTATTTTGAGGGCACACCAAATTTACACTGTTATGCCATGTCTACACAGCACTGGTTTCTCTTTAGATTTTTGGTAGATTCTGTATTTAGAATCCGATGAAAATCCGACTCTAACCAGTGCCCATAGACCGCAATAGAAAATCTATACTGTAGTCTACACAGCACAGATTTTCTACTGTTGGATTTGTAAATCGACAGCCCTCTACCAAAAGATAGAACATGTTCTATTTTCTGGCAGATTCCCGTCGGATTCCCTCACAGCCAATGTATTGGGCTGGAGGCAAATCCGAAAACTGACTGCATGTTTTTGCGCAGACTCACACCAAAAATCACAGTATAGCAATGTTCAAATAGCGTCAGATTTTCGACGGTATTTTAACATAAGCTGTGTAGACATAGCCTTATACAAGCTGCATGTTGACTGCTTTACATTGTATCAGTGATATTTCTTCAGTGTTTTCCCATGGAAAGATATAATACAATATTCCCAAAAATGTGAGGGGTGTACACACTTGTGAGATACTGTAAATATTTTGACATAATAATTATTGGATTGTTAGAAGAGATCTTTTGTACATCTGTTATTTAGCAACTGAAAAAAGCAAAAGTTCCTTATGAAAGACTAGACACACTCATACATTACATGGAGAGCTGTATGGACACTACAGGGGCATATATTATTTGGTAATGGTTCTCCCCCCACAGAGTGCAGTCGTGATGTTTCTTTTGGTCCATATCAAGCTAGACACCCCCGTTTATACTGGAACCGAAAGTTCTATTAGGGTGAACAGCGACCAGGGCCATCTGTAGTACTAAAGCGACAAGGATCCGTCGAAACAGTATGTCGTTTACCTGGGGCCCGAGTTTGACATATCACAGATCAGGTTGACAGATTGCTGGGTAGGGCTGGTAAGAATTCAACAGTCATGGTGCACATTACCACCAATGACAAAGTTAGAGGTAAGTGGAAGTGTCCTTAAAAACGATTTCAGGACTTCTAGGACCAAAAGACTCAAGGCAAAAAGATCCTTCAAAGTCGTAAGTTTCAGAAATACTACCCAAGTTTCACGGGCGACCCAAAGAGGCACAGGATACATTATGGAGGTAAATAAGTGGTGCTCAAAAATTGGTGTCACTGAAAAGACTTTACTGCGGAATTTGAGAACTACGGTTGACTCTCTGTCCTTGCTACAGATTCTATGCTAGGGTTGGGCTTGCGACACCTAATGAGAGGAGAACTGACGTCGTTTTGTGGGAAAAATGCCAATGAAAGTATGAAGGGATATAAAACTATGCCTCTGAGGGGAGGCAACTACACAATATCGGCAACATGTCTGACAAACATCGGTGTCACCGCCGCGCAGTTTGGCAGGTCATTAAAATCTAGTGTAAAGCGAGAGCCCGAAAGAACCGGACCCTCTCAAAAATCTGGCGTCTGATATACCTTGCATAGTAAACTTAATACACCTAAAAAAGCGCATTGCGCAATCCACGGGAGTGTCATAGTCTAAATACTGGGTAGCTTATACGTAATGCTCGTATCGAGGCGCATTGCGTAACGGAGGTGCGCATAACGTATCATTACTAGTGTATGTAAGGCGCCTAGTTTTGGTATGTTACAGTTCATGCAAGATATACCCAAAAAAAAAGCGGTACTTGCATATTGGGACATGTCGTCCATAGTGTGCAAGATAGTGAAGATAAGAGAGTCTTTATTATCTAGTAAAAAAAAAATCAGGGGTGAAAGCGTGAGAGAGGGGGTGTAGATAATAGTTACAATAAGAAAGCGAGTTAAAAAAATAAAAACCAAAAAAACGTCTAGAATTGCATGCGTGACACAATGCTAGAGTCACACACAACAAAAATACACATAATATAAAAATAACTTATATTGCTAGAAAAAAATATGAACTATAGTGGGGAATCACGCTCTTGATGAAGCAGGAATTGGAGCTATGACTGCGCGCGCGCGCGCGCCCAGCCCTCTAGTCACTTACAGAGTTACCACGTATTAATTTAGAAAAGAGTCGGACAGGCAGGGGTAATATTCTTATGGTAAAATCCTGCCTGACCAAAACCTGTGGAAAGATATAGATAGCAAGTATAATGAACATAATGGAAATCGTTACATGGGCTAGAGAACATGGGGGCGTAAATAACAATAAAAAAATTCTATTAGGGTCTGCTACTATGGACAATCCAGACAAAAAAGATATGAGAGTCTTTACTTGAAGACAAATAAAAATGTAAACTTTTCTACTTTCGATATTAGAAATATAGGTACCAAATAGATATACGGACAAATTTGATCCAAGAGTACCTCATAGCCTATAGAACGCTCAAATAGAATCAATTGACATAGCACTAGTTGTGCGGTTACATTAGTTAGTATCATACCAAAAACATTATGTCTGCTATAGGACACCAAATATAACAGAACTCATGGGAGATGTTCTCCTTAGGCAAATAGATGAGGCATAATGAGGTGGTAGTTATGGGGCGACTTCAACTACCCAGACATAAACTGGGAAACTGAAACCTGTAGCTCTCATAAATGAAAACATGTTTTTCTACATAAGAAGATTTACCTATTCCCAAGTGGTACAGGAGCCGACTAGAGGGAAGGCCCTTCTGTATTTAATATTTACTTATAGACCTGACAGAGTAACAAAGGTTCAGATTGCGGGGCACCTAAGAAATAATGACCACAATACAATAAAATGTTTCACCTGCTTTGACCTTACAATAAAGTAATTCTTCTTCTTCTTCGAGGGCCACAAAAACACTGCATTTCAGGAAGACTAATTTTAATCTGCTAAGAGAGGCCCTAAACCAGGGACAAGGTCTTTAAAAATAACAGAACAGATGATAAATGGCAGATTTTTAAAAACATCTTAAGCTTTTACTTGTGAAATGTGACAGAAACACCTTATGGAAATATAAGTGATTCAGAACACAGCGAAAAAACACACATATAGAGGATCATAAAGTATGTAAAGCGAGCAGCAATAAATAAACAAAAAGTAAACAGCAATTTAAGCCACTTAAGCGGGAGAGCAGTGAAGAAGTACTAAAAAATAAAATATGTAAAAGAAATTATAAAGACAGCAAAACTGGTGTGATACAAGCGCAGCAATTGCCAAAGACAGGTAAACTAACTACAAATATTTATTTAAACTATATAAATGAGATAAAAAAGATTAAAACTGAAAATGGCGCATAGCAAATGTGGTGCCAATATTCAAAAAGGAGTTAAAAACTGATCCTGGAATCAATAGGCAGGTAAGTTTTACCTCTGTTTGAAGGTTTTCTAAGAGATGCTATTCTGGAGTATCTCGCTGAAAATAAATATATGTCACCGTTCCAACATAGGTTTTTATGCAGATTCCTTCCTGTCAAACTCATTATCATCATATTCAAAAACCAAACTCTGAGTCGATCGTGTGTCTATGAGGTGGTTAGTTCTAGACTGGATCGTGGTGAGGCATTGGATGTCATATATCTAGATTTTTCTAAAGCATTTAATACTGTGCCACATAAAAGTTGATAAGGAAAATGAGAATGCCTGGACTGGAGGAAAATGTTTGCAAGTGGATAAGTAACTGGCTCATTGATAGAAAACAAAGGGTGGTGATTAATGGTACATCCTTGGACTGGATCCCTGTTAATAGTGGGGTAGCACAGGGGTCCGTATTGGGCTCTATTCTCTTTAACATATTCATTAAGGACCTTAGAGAAGGATTGTATAGTAGAATATCAATCTTTGCAGATGATACTAAACTGTGTAAAGTAATTAATGCAATAGACTAATAGACTGGATAAATACAAGGTTATACAAATAGGAAAGAAAAATCCATTTCATGATTACTTTTTAAATAGAAAAACTTTGGGCAAAAGTGACATGGAGAAGGACTTGGGAATCCTGGTGGACAGTAAACTTAATTGTAGCAGCCAGTGTCAGGCAGAAGCTGCCAAGGCAAGCAGGATTATGGGGTGTATTAAATGTGGCACAGATGCACATGATGGGAACATTATTCTCCCATTATACAAGTCACTGGTCAGACCACACATGGAATATGGAATATATTTTTGGGCACCAGTGAACAAAGAAAGGCATTATAGTGCTTGAACAGGTTCAAAGGTGGGCAATAAAATGAATCAAAGAAGTAGGTGTACTACAGTACCCAGAAAGATTAGCAAAACTAGGATTATTTAGAGAAAAGATGGGTGACATAGTAAATATGTATAAATAAGTCAAAGGTCAATGCAGAAATCTCACCCAAGATCTATATATATCCAGTACTGCATCTAGAACAAGGGGGCATCCTCTATGTCTTGAGAAAAGAAGGTTTCTACATAGACATAGAAAGGGATTCTTCGTGATAAAAGCAGTGAGACCATGGAACTAACTGCCAGAGGAAATTGTCATGGTGAATTCACTAAGAAAATTCAAACAGGCCTGGATGAATTTCTAGAGTGTAATAATATAACAGGCTATAGTGTCAAGAATTCTGAAGAAGGGTCGTGGATCCAGGGATTTATTCTAATTGCTAGATTGGAGTTGTGAAGGAATTATTTCCCTAAAATGAGGACAATTGACTTCTACCTCTTAAGGAGTTTTACCTTCCTCTGGATCAACAGTATACCACAATAGGCTGGACTGGATGGACGGCTGTCTTATTTCGGCCTTACAAACTTTGTAATTATGTAACCATACAACAAGTTGGCCACTGGGGCCCACAATCTAGATTCATAATTAAACAGTTATATTTTTAAGAGGAACCACAGAACATACAAACTCCATACAGATGGTTCAATTGGTCAAATTTGAACCAAGGATCCCAGCGCTGCTAGCCTTTGAACCACAGTGCTGGCCAAAACAGGGATTATCCAAAGTGGTTAGTGTTATAGGGGTATTTCAACACCTGCTTTTCAGCGCTGCAGAGAATAAGAAGATTGGCGCTTGTGGCCGTCCTCCCAATTAATTTCTAAGGATGTTCTGAATATAGTCCAGCGAGTGTTCTTGGCTATACAGCATACAGAATTCCCATAGAAATAAATGGGGAGGACACCACGCCACACTCCTCATTCTCTGAGACCATCAGCTTATAGCTAGCTTTCGCTAACCTGTAGCATTGAAAAGTGCTTATTGGAACACCCCTTAACCCCTTAACAACCGCGCACCGTCTTTTGACGTCAGCTGGTGCGGGTCGTTCGTCTGCAGCGAAGTCTTTTGGCGTCGCTGTAGACCTCAGGGTTTTACGGCGCCCGGCTCCGCAGCTGCGCTGGGTTCGGGGCTGTACTACACAGCCCTGATCCCAGAGCATCTCCTGTGAGCATCAGGGAATGGAGGAAACCTCCGCAACCCAATGCTTTAACCCTTTGATTGCGGCGGTGCGTTACCGCAGCGAAATCAAAGGGTTCCCCTGCTCTGTTGGGTGATCGGAACACCCGGTGACTCGACAGAGCTTGAGGAACGGCTACACAGTCAGCCCTGGGGACCTAGATTGGCCCCAAAGCTGTCTGTGTATGAAGCCAGTGACCAGGGCACACTGTGTGCTGTCCTGATCACTGCCTGTGTCAGACTGACACAGATTATAATGTATTAGCATATATGAATAAGTGTAAAAAAAAATGTAACACAGTTCTCCCTTCATGGGATTAAAAAAAAAGTAAAAAAAAAAAACGTAAAAAGTGTAAAAATAAATGAATAAAAAAATAAATAAAAAAATAAAAATAAATATTTCATAAAAAATAATTGTGCCTACATTACACACAAAACAAAAAAACCCGACACATATTAGGTATCCCCATGACTGCAATAACCTGTAGATTTAATCTAATAAGTTATTAAGTGTGAAATATGAATGGTGTAAAAAAATGAAAAAAAAACAATACAATTTTTTTTAAATTTTTTAAAAATTCTGCAATTATTTATAAGTGAACTTAAACTATTACCCCATAAAGTACAACTTGTCTCGAATAAAACGAATACAACTGCGTCATTGAAAAAATAAAAAAGTTACAACTGTTGAAACGCAAGGAGGCAAAAACAAAAAAAAAATGTTCTGGTCATTAACTACTTTTCAGGCCTGGGGCTTAAGGGGTTAAAGCAAGGAATGCAGTAAAAACAGACAATTCTTGTGAAGACTCTCAATTAAACATAATCAGTACTATTACGTAGATAATATGGATGGCTATCGTCCTTTAGCAGAAATATTTTTTTCTGTGAATCTTTCTTTTCAGAAGAATATAGAATAATTGCTTAGAACCATCTGTATTAACCAAAACAGGAGCAGATGTTATTTTTCGTGAATTAATTTCAATCACTTGCCGGAACAGACTAATATTCTAACTCCCTGGTAACAATGTTATTAAAAACCATGACACAGAATTATATTTCAGCGTTTAGCTGGTTAATATTAAGAGATCGAAAGGATTAGAAAAACATTGTCTCCTTTTATTGAGAAATAGCAGCACTATTGTCCATGGGATTGTTTGGTCTTCAAACTTGTTCTCTAATATGTTCACAAATATCAGATTGTTTCCAGGAATATTGTCTAGATATAAGTGAATGACTTGTACTGTATTTACTAGTAACATAAAGGTTGGGTTATAACCTTGGTTCTCTATATTTAGAAATTAAAGTCATAATTCTCTGTTGGATCGGTTGTATGGCTGGAACCACTTGATGAACTTAATACATTTATAATGGTGTTCGTCAGGTTGCTATCATGGTATGTGTCATTTTGATGTCAAGAACAGAATTGTATGCTACACACTTTTTAGAATGAAATATAGTAGAAGACCCCAAACAAATCCTCCTAATATTCGTTTGTGCATTTAAGTAAATACTGCAAAAAATGTGAACCCAGTCCAGTCTAAGTAAGTTCAGTCTACAGGATCTCTTGATTAAAGTGAGCTGAAAAAGTGTTTTCAGGTCACAAATTTTTGTAAACCGAACTATGTTTTTCAGGGAGGCAGCCAACTAGCACTAGCTGATGGCTAGAGTAATACATGCCTGGTGATTGCTCTCATAAATTCAAGGTGTGTTTCAGAAGCACAACAATAAAATTTAAGAATTATTTTTCTTGATGACCAACCGGCAGTTCTGAGGATTGTTGGTATAAATGATGTGTTATCTGTAATCTACAGGTAGATTATTGTTATGTTTTAGTACTTTCTTAAATTTGTGCTGCAGCGCCATTTTCTGCAACTAATTGTTTTCTATCCATGGACCTGAGTGAGTGCTCATTTTTTGCAGGTTGAATTGTAATTTTTATTGGTACCATTTTTGAAAGACACTTGTGATCTTTTTATTTGTGAAATGGGATAAATTATGTTATATTTTAATAGAACAGACTTTTATGGACCCATAGATGTCAATCCTTTTTTTTTTATTGTAAAATGGCAAAAGGCGGGTGATTTGAACTTTTATTATTTATTTTTTTATTTTTACGTTTTAAACTTTTTTTTTTTTTTTTACTTATAAAAGCATTCCACCCTGGGTACTTTGCCACTAGGTACGATCGCGTGTACACCCTTCTGCATCATATGAATAATGCAAAAGGGTATATAATAAGGGTATTATAGCAATAAAAAGCAATAACATGGTGGCTATGGAAGTATGAACTAGGCTTCCATCTGCCATGGTAACTGATTGGCACCTGGCGATCTCAGGGAAGAACAGTGAACAGCACCATTCCTTATACATTTAGATGTTGCGGTGTCTAAAGAGGTAAACAGCAGGGATCGAAGATGGTTCCAATCTCTGCTATTAGCGGTGGATATCAGTTGTAATAATCAGACGGCACCCACTGCCTATGGAACCGACTTAGTGTGCGACCCCGCTCCATAGCTCCTTACCGGCATGATGACGTATCCATATGTCACATCTTGGTAAAGGGTTAAAGGATAAAGCAATTCTAACAGAGTGAGCTGTTAAAGCCACGGTATCTATTCGGGTGCTTCTTATTGCTAACAGAATTCAGCCATTAATAGTGTTTGCAGGCAACAGGGTTTGAATATTTAAGGGCTTTTATGGTTTGAATTCAAAGTAAATATTAACCTGCTGGTATCCAACAGAATAAAAAAGCCTATATTCACCTTGCTCCTTTCCTCTGTTCCAGCTCTGGGTCTCTCCGATCTTATGTTTACATTCCGTTTACTTATGAACCAGACATCACCGTTACATGCATGATGGTTCGGAGCTGTTCACTTCCAGTTATGTAATAGAGTGGCACGTGACCGATGCAGCCAATGAGTGACTCCAGTGGTACTGTCCCATTCTGAGAAGAGGGGAAGGTAAACAGAAGACCAGAGAGACCCAGCGCTGGAAGGGAGTAGGAGGAGAAGGTGAGTATAGGCTTTTATTTTCATTTGTTGGCACCAGCAGCTAAATATTTAATTTTGATTTGAACCAGACAAGCCCTTTAAGAATAGGTTTTGTAATCATTCCTCTATGAGCAGTGACAAGATCAATGTTTACTTTTGTTTTGACCAAGCAGAATAAACAATCCTCTGAATCTACATCCAAATCCAGTTTTATTAGGGCCCCATCTAGTTATGCTGTTTTTTGCCATTAAGGATTGATTAAAAACCACCTGATGTTACAATGTGCCAAAGTTCATAGTAAAAGTGGAAAAGAGTAAGTCATGCTGATTTGCTGCAGTTGACAGATAAAGTATACAAGAGAATATTTCTCATGTGACATAGTACAAAGGTCTTGTGAGAAGTTCTACCACCCATGTGCTGGGTATCTAGGGGTAATAGGACTAACAGCTGATGAGTAGCCTGAGGTATACCTTGTTTTCTGTAACATTTGAAATGAGTAAGTTAAAGGCTGACCCCAGAGGTTTAATTGTGCTGAATGCCATTTCAAAATTAAAATGTATATGCCAGAAATTTCAGAGCTGTATAAAGTTCTGATAACAGTATACCGTCATTCTCCATCTCTTAGAAATCTGTTTACGACCATTATATCTGGTCTTACTGATCCTTCTGTTTTCTGTACAGAACATATAGGTTATCCAACCTGTATCTCCCACATTTGCCAGAGAAATATTTCCTTGAGCAAAGGAAAATCTCAAGACCATATTAGGTTATTCCTAGGTTAAACTTTGGAGCCCTCCTCTGAAAATGAGTCCGTAGAGGTAGAGTAAGGCCATGCTTTATTATGTTTCGTGTCTGGAAATTCATCCCCTGAACTGTGTCTGGACAAGAAATGGTAGTTGTGTTTTATGCTGATTGCCAAATTGGAGTAGTAAAGGATTTTTTTTCCCTAAAATAAGGACTATTGGCTTTTAACTTATAGGGAGTTTTTCCTTCCTCTGGATCAACACTATAGCACAATATACTTAACTGGATGGATGTCTGCCTTTTTTCGGCCTTACAAACTTTGTAACTATATAACCATATAACCAGTTGAATTAAATTATATTGCTAAAATATTGCACAGTACTGTACAGAGATTGACATAGCTTGTACTTTTCCCTGTGACCACTGGGGCCCACAATCTAGATTCCTAATTAACCATTTATATTTTTAAGAGGAGCCCCACACAAAAATGGACAGAACATACAAACTCCTTACAGATGGTACACTTGGTCAGATTCGTACCAAGGATCCCTGCGCTAGTAACCTTTGAACCACAGTGCTGCCCAAAAAAGGGGATTATCCAAAAAGTTCTGATAACAGTATACCGTCATTTTCCATCTCTGAGAAATCTGTTGACAGCCATTATATCTAAGACAAGTTTTATTGATCCATCTGTTTTCTGTACAGAACATATGGCTTATCCAACCTGTATCTTCAACATTGGCCAGAGAAATATTTCCTTGAGCAAAGGAAAACCTCAAGACCATATTAGGTTATTCCTTGGTTACGCTTTGGAGCCCTCCTCTGAAAATGAGTCTGTAGAGGGAGTGTAAGGCCATGCCTTATTATGTGTGGTGTCTGGAAATTCATCCCCAGAACTGTGTGTCTGGACAAGAAATGGTAGTAGTGTTTCTTCTCTCCTCACTAAGACCTCTTGAATGTGCCACGACTGTAAGGGATCTCTCTTGCTCTGGTAGTCGTGAAAGCAACTTCTTTTCTTCAGTGTGTTTTATTGGCACTTGAACAGACACTCCTCATAGCAGAAGGCAATTTAAAACTTTCCAATATTTTAAAACTCTGGGAAAGATTTATGTGCTTTATATCTACCCTCTATGTCATTGATAAAATCAGGGCCAAACAAAATTCTCGCCTCTAAATTTTACAATTCATGAGATTTTGGGGTAAGACCCACCAAAGGTGATCCGAAGGTGATCTGAGTTAAACTCCTTTCCTTTTGAGGTATCTGTTTTTGAGAGAATAATTTAGCTGGAGAGGACCGGCCTGCGAGTTCTACCCTCAGAATTTGAAGCTCACTCCATTTATGTTTCTGAGAAGGCAGAGGAGTTGACAACTACCTTTAGTTTATTTCTAACGGGGGGGGGGGGGAGGGGGGCAATCTACAATTGTGACAGACAGCACTGCCCTCTTGTGGCTACCAGTGGTGTGAGGTATTAAACTTCAGTGAGACATTTATTGACCTTTTCACTTCATACCTCAAATGAAATATACTGGGTATGGTCATTGACAGATTTGGTTGAATCCAGAAGGCATGGTTCCATGGCTACTATGGTCTATTTTCATGAAATTGTCCCCTCATCTAAGGGGTAATTTTTAAAGAAAAGCTTTAAAAACTCGCTGCAGAAAGTTATATTTGCTAAGTAGTTTTTGTTACGTCTTTGCATCTCAATATGTACTGTATGGTTCATTGTGTTATAGATCCTTTTTATGTTTTTCTAAAGATTTTTATTAACCTCTGCCCATAAGTAGCTGAATATAGAAAGTTATAAGCACTAAAAAGCAATAATAAAAAAAAAAAATATATATAAGGCATCGGGGGAAGGGGGTTACTAAGCACTAAGCAAAGGTATGTGGGCAAATTCATTAACACATATCCATTGATCAGTTCCAAAAAAGGAGCATTGCAGGAGCACAGAAGCAGCTGTGGCGACAATGCTAAGTGAAGGTGAACATTTAGTACAGAGTTTGACAGACTCAAATAAAGATGCTCAGCAGTTATATATACTTGCTCATCTCTTGGCAAAAAGGTTAAAGTGATGGAGTCAGAAAATCAAGTGTACTATTGTTTGTCAACCATACAACACCAGAAACTGCCCCTGAAAAGTACTTAAGAATATGGGTGATGCAGGAGAGTTGTTCCTTCAGTAACTAAATGTAGGCTCCTGCATCAGTCTTTTTTTAATTTTAGCAAGAGACGTGCCATCGCACATACCGATATAACTGGAGTGACCCTTTGACTAAAGCAGCCTATACTTCTTTTTGGCTACACAGAAATACTACTTAAATATAAAGTGCATACAGATTGCAATATATTTTGCTTTTGTAAAGCATTTTCTACTTTTCTATATTAATACTGTCAGCCTACTCATTTCATAGTTGAAAATCAATATTTTGCTAGCATTTACTATAATATGTGTGATTCAGAGGTAGTGCGTTCCAGGGCTAACACCCACATCCTCCTTTACAATGAACTTTCTATACTTACTGTAAGGCATAATAACATACTGTTCCAAGACTGAAAACACAATATGTTGAATATAATTTTGTAAGAATACTAAATTGAATATAGAGACAGGAATACGAAGTCTAAATTTTACTTTAAAGTTGGAAACCCCATGTCAAGCTGGTCTGAGGCTAAAGCTACTTTCTGGCAGTCATACGTCAAGTACTTTTTAATTTTCATCTTACTGTTGCCAATACGTGGCCCTTTTATGGTTCATCTGGACTCAACTACACCATAGAACCCACATTATGATGTGTAATATCAGCTTTTCTGTACTGGTCATCAGTAGGATTTCAACAAGAAAAATGTCTATCACAAAAAATAATACTAAGGATACCTCTCCCGTTTCAAGAATCCCTAGCAGAATACAGGCAGTTCTCGAGTTACAAAGATCTGACTTACCTTCAACTCGTGCTTAAGAATGTTAGACATGACTCCTCCCCATTTATTTTACTCCCAGGCATCTTGGCTCTCCCTCACTCCTTTAGCAGTGTTGCATGCTTCTGCAGCCACTTGCACTACCAGACTCTCTTTCTCCAGATGTGACTGGAAGATGGCCAATCTGGGCCGAAAACCCTGCACATATATCTGGACTTACAACATTACCATTTGCAGTTTCTCACTTGATTGTTGCACCATGGAGAGTTACTATACCTGGTAATCTACATGTTTGCTGAAAATAAATGCTATACATTTCATGAATTTCAGACGAGGTGTTCCCTGTATTTACTGAAGTCTTATAAAGGAATGAAAGTCCTCCA
Organism: Phyllomedusa bahiana; assembly: GCA_025379985.1. NCBI lineage: Eukaryota > Metazoa > Chordata > Amphibia > Anura > Hylidae > Phyllomedusa > Phyllomedusa bahiana. Next base: position 275,057 of record JAODAL010000270.1, on the reverse strand, counting down.
ACTGGGCCTCACAGAGTTACATAACCAAGATGTTACATAGTTACATAGTTAGTACGGTTGAAAGGACACATGTCCATCGAGTTCAACCAAGGGTGGGGAAAATGTGTGTGAAGGGAGAGAAACAAGGACATTAAGCCCAGCCTCCCCACTGATTAATGCTCTGGAACCCACAATGGAAGAACCAATCTGCTCCAGTGGAGTCCCTATCTCTGACCCCGGAGCCTCCACCAGCCAGGATCCAGAATTTTACATAGCTACGTACGCATTAATATTCTTTAGTGTCAGGTAGATATCTAAGCCTTTCTTGAAACTCTCTACAGTTCCTGCTGTGACCAGCTCCTCAGGCAGGCTATTCCACAAATTTGCAGTTCTCACAGTGAAGAATGTTTTTCTCCTCTGGAGATTGAATCCTTTTTTCTCTAGTAGAAGGGAATGTCCCCTTGTCTTTTGAGGGGGCTTCACTCGAAATAATTTTTCCCCATACTTTTTGTAGGGACCATTTATATATTTATATAAATTAATAATGTCCCCCCGAAGCTGTCTTTTCTCAAGACTAAATGTGCGGTATCAATATTATTTCTGAGGGACAGAAATCTTCTGAACAGGGGCAGGGACAGCAAACCAAATGTTACAGGGGGTGTGTTAACCCTTTCTTATACTATCTAAATATAAAAAGAACATTTTAGTTGGAGTTCCATTAAAAAATTTACTTGTTTTAACTTGCATACAAATTTAACTTAAAGGGGTTTTCTCATCATGCAGTTTCAGTGTCACAAGCAGCTTTTCATCCTCTTTGTTGTCAGGCTGTGGGTGGTTCTATAACAGTGATTAGCATATTTAGCTTTTCTATAACCAGCTGAGACATTACATGGAGGTAAGTGCAGGCTTTTTAGTCTTCAGTAAACAAAGCTACAAGTGCTCTGAGAAGTAAAAACAATTGCTTATCTGTAAAAGCTAATCTTGTTAGATAAAATGAGAGTGAGCTCTGTCCATGGTGACATCACTCCCTGCCCTCTGTCTGATCAGGAAGGAAGATTATGGATGCAACCAGAAAAAGCTATTTACAGTTAAAATCTCTCTTATCTCATTACCAAGGTAAAATCAAAAGACCAATGTACGGTATTTGGAAAAAGTCTTGAATTATCATTGGATGTTGAAATCTAACAGACCTACAGACCCTATGTTTGTAAGCCAGGGATTGTCTGTATGTTACAATTTACAACCAACAGAGGGCGCTGTGGGCTTCTCAGCCCCTTTCCCATAATGCCTTGTTAAATTACAATTTTAGTGGAAATTCATCATTTATTGCTCTTTCAAGATGTTTTAAAGCAGTGCCTTTTCTTATCATTGGGTAGAAGTGTCTTTGTAGTGGATTCTGTGTTGCAGCATAATTCTCCCAGTGACCAGCCTTTGCACTCTGAGGTGTGAATGTGCACGGCATGTCACCCCAGGCTGAGAACATCTGCAGGTGGGACGTGTGCCCAGAGTATTATCACTTCTCTCATGAGACACTTTGACGATCAATCTTATATCAGAAAAGAAAACTCAGCGGAACAGCTCATTTTTACTCAGCAGATGTGCAGTGATTGGATTAAGCAAGACTCACAGATGAGACTTTTAATGTCTTGATTTTTTTCATTAGTAACATCAACCATCATTATACGGTGCATAACCCTGCTATATAGCCATCAGAAAACAGAATCTGTAATACACGGCTGGGGGTGGGGGTTTAAAGGAAATTATTTTAAATGTAATGAACCCTTTCCTAATCAGAACCAGATTATAATAAGTAGTTTATTAAGATTTAAGAGACAGGAAAAATATTAGCGCTCCTGCCCTGCAAAAAATTGATTTATTTTAATTTCCTTCTGCTTCGGCACCTTCTTGTCTTTGCTCTTTGAGTATAATCAAATCCAAGCAGAAAGACTAATAAGACTAACATTTAAACAGGTTCTCCACTTTAGACAATCCCTATTAATAGGTGGGGTCCCATGGCAATAAGCTATTTACAAACTGCCCCTCTCCGTACTGGGATCCTAGACGACCAGTTGTAATTTAGGGTGAAAGCTGGCAGAAATGATCAATTTCCCAACAGCGCCACCACAGGTAAAATGAAGCATTGCACAATACCCATTCAAATCAATGAGTTGTCTGTGTAATACAGGATATGTAACTGCTCTCCACTCCAGGTAATAGATAAGGATTCTAAACACAGGACCATGTTCTATTAAAGGGGTGTTCCCATCTCATATATTGATGGCATTTGGATAGGGTATACCATAAATAAATATGAATAACATAGAGTAGGTTGTGTTTGTACACACTCTCCATTATTTTCTGTGAAAGTTCTGAGTACAGTTGAGCTGTGCATTCTCAGAACTCCTATAGAGCTGGAAGGAGAGTAGTGTTTAAAGGGGTTTTGCCAGGATGTGCCTTATCTGCTAAGAAGCAAATGTAAACAAGCCATGGAGCTGAGAGAGAGAGACACACAGCCAGAGGCAGAGCTGCATAAGGGATCGTGTGACATGTTCACTGAAATAATCAAACTACAACTTGTGGATTCTGTATACAAAAGACAACACCTTTTCTCCACAGCAGCTTGAAAGCTTCTTCATGTTCTCTGTCATCAGATAAAGCAGGGATCTACTCAGATAATCACACTACAACTAGTTTATTCTGTATACAAAACACAACATATTTCTACCCTGTGCCTCGAAAACTTCTGCAGCTCAGTCTCATCAGATAAGAAGCTTTCTCTGCGCAAGCCCGGCCAGCAGCTCTTGTCATGTCGTATCTAATACAAACTTTGGAGTAACCAAGGGCAGGTAAGGCAGCCTGTAGCTCTCTCAGGCTGCAATTTTTGTAATCACATATATTTAGAAAAGTGATTAAAAACCCTTTTTGGAGGATCCCACGTCAACATTACATTGTGGCAAAACCACTTTAAGCACAACCTACTTATCATTCTAAACAAAGAGGCCCATTCCCAAGATATGCCATCAATGACTTGAGAACACCTCTTTAACTTACAATATCCTAACAGAGTTAATAGAAGTTTTGTTTTCACCTGGAGAACTAAGTCTATTTTTGGCGTAAAGGGGTTTTCTAACCACAATGATTCACTTTAAACATATTGTAAAGGTAAAGAAGGACTATTATCAGATACATAGCTGTTTTGGTTTAGCTTTGTTTAGAAGATAAAGGACATTTTATTTACTGCTTGTGTACACAAGTTTCTCTAGGTTACCTACCGCTCTCTCTGCTCTCATTGCTGCAAGCAGCACTTTCCACAGTGAGCCAGTCCCTGCTGATTGTTATCAGTAAAACAAGAGCTTGTTTATATAAGTAAATTACAAGTTTTAACCATTTAAAGCCCTGTAATCTTGTGCACCACAGTTTATAAACCTCCAACAGTCATGTCGCTGCAACAGGCTCAGCTAGGAATAGCAGAGCTAATATGCCAATCACTGCTGTAGAGGTGTCCACACCCTGAAAAGGAAGTATGAGTCTGAAGCTGGCTGTGGCTCTGTGAAACAGCGTGGTAAGAAAAGCCCTTTAAGGACCACATAACTTTTGGGGTTTTTAAGTAGCTGCAATAAGAGAGCTATACATTTTTATGGGTCGATATAGCTGTAGGAGGGCTTGTTTTTTGCAAAACATCCGTGTTCAGAAATAAATGACTCCCACCAGTGAAATTAAGCAATGACATGTGCAGGGTCTGCACTACGGCAAACAAAAGACTAGTAGACATTGCTGACAGTGTCAGGAATGGAATAGCGCTGAGTGACAATGGCAAGGTGTGTACTTATTTTTTATGCTTTATTGGAGCACCAGTATCTTTAATTCATTAGATACTAAAGACCCGGAGAAGCCCTTTAACCTTACAGCTTATTCAATTATACTTGGAAGAGATCTGCTGATAGCAATCTGATATCTAAAACTGTCTGAATATGTTGTTCTATCATAGCTTTGTGTATGTACAGCAGAGGGGTTACAAGAAGCACTAATACAACAACTGTTAGTGAAGGAATACATGGAGCAGTCTCAATGCAGTCACCATTTGTCCATGGTAAGGTTGAGAACCATTACAGCGCCCTGCCCCAGTGATTTTTATTTGGCTTAACAAGCACTAGTTTGGGTTTGTAAGTCAACACCGGCCATACTGTGTACCCATTCACAACTATTGTCCATCAGTGTTGAGTGCTTGTTAATAGGCACAAAGTTTTGCAGATATTGCCCTGCAAATCTGTGCGGCTACAAATTACTGGAGTACTGCAGTGGTTTCAGCTGTGTCATGACCACACAGCTACCATACAGAGATCGTTCTGTGTATTCCTACCCTCACAGCTATGATGGGAAAAGGAGATATTTGTTCTGCCTCAGGTTCCCATGACCAGGTGCCATCACAACCTTTACACCACTTATGGTTACACCCATGGTGCACAGTGTAAGGGTATGTTCACACGGGGCAATTTAGGCGCACATTTCGCCGCATATTTGCACTCTAATAGGGACAAGATGCGTGCCGAAAATACGGTAAACCATAGTTCTCATAGAGAACAATGGATTACGCCTCCTCTCCCCGCCTGTACAATACGATTGTACTGTACACGCGGGGAGATAAGTGACATGTCAATTATGCGCAGTGAAAAAGCGCTGCGAGTACTGACTGTCTATCCGACAACGGGCAGCTGCCACCCCCCCCCCACCGCGCCGCGGGAGTGCGAGGATATTAGCACGAGCTCACGAAATACACGATGTACTGCGGCGCGCCGTAGTACATCGTGTGAACATACCCTTAAACACATTGGGACAGATATATAAAACAGGCTGAGCCAGTTTTCTGGCATGATGTCCAACAAAAATAATGTAGTTGGCCATGCCTGACATATGTATAAAAGACGGGGGCTTGGACTGACATCCTCAACACTTTTGTCCGTGTCAATTCCTAGGGGGTGCGTCGCTCCATATTCAGAAGATTAGACACATTTCTGAATATTGCTCGACAGACTGTGTAGCAAAAATTGTGCACTAATTACAATGTGACGAGGCTGAGACAAAATTTGGCTCTGGTCACATTTTTGGGGCACTTAAATACAAATAGACGAATGTTATATTAACCTACCGAGACGTAACACTGCCTAGCCTGAGACAGCTTTAATACATCTGGCCCATTAAGCGATACAAAAAATATATAAAATGCCAACCCCAGTCTAGAGTGGAAGGTTTACAATTTTTTTCTTTATATTAAGACACAAAATTGAATTTGGTTTTCCTTAAAAAATTTCCTTGATCTTCATGAGACTTTTTGTCTGAACACTAGCTGTTAGTAGGCAAATGAACAATATAACCATCAAATATTAGACGCACGTAAGATTGTTTGTAAACTGCCATACTATATCAGAGAAAGTTCACTTCTAGTTGACATTAGATTTGAGAAAGCCGTAGGAGTTAAAGTTCTTCTCTTGGTTTAGACAACAGCGAGTATAATGTTCTCTTTCCTCCATAATGCAGTGTTTTACTTAAATTGGTTACAATTTCTGTAAAATTGCAGCAAAGTTTGAGTAGGGTCACTGATAAATTACCAGGACGGAAAATAGACAATGGACTTCAGTTTTCAATCTTCATAGGCTACAGAGCAGCGCTACACATTGTCCTGGAGCAGGTATTCTATTACATATACAGATAACATAATACTTCATATTACTGCAACAATGAAGCTCATTTACTGTAAAAAAAAGAGTAGAAAAGAGAGTGGAATGTTGCCCACAGCAACCAATTAGATGGCTTAGAAAATAGAAGCAATGTTCTGATGGGTTCCTTAGGACAAGACCTTTATTTTTCTGTGAAATAGTTATCGTGATGTCTGTCTTCTACCACATTTATGATGTACTTCATGTAACCATGAGGCATAGCAATGTCCTATTAACGTCAGAGAGATGGGTTGTCATTAGCTTTTGTTCTCACAGTCAATAATAACTGAGAAACAGATTGAAATGTTGATTACAAGTTATGTAATAGTGATGTAATTTGCAACTACGTTGTCCAATATGCTCTCAGTTAACAAAAATGGGTTGCTAGTTTTTGATCATTTCTTTTTGTCAGAAGGGGCTTCTGATGATGAATTGATTATGAGGTCTCCTGCTGCTGGGACTTTCAGCAATCAGCCGTAATCTGGCTTTCTTTGCAGCACCAACGCAGGTAAAATAAAGCATTACACAAAGCCTATTTAAGAGGGTTGTTCTTTTTCTTTGTTTTTAATAAATTTATGCTGCTGAATTATATAAAAAAATAATTCTCACCTTCATTCTCCACCCTGTTCCTGCGCTGATGCTGCTGGTGGTATGCCCTGGGTCTTCTATTTGCTTCCTAATTTTGGCAATTGGATCATCATCAATTCAGTGATTGGCTGTAGCAGTTATGTGCATTGCTATACATCAGCACTTTGAGCCATTTATTTCTAAATTGTGATGTCAGGCAATGTCATGTGACAGCTGCAGCTAAACAGACAGTATACAGAAGACTGGAAAAGACCACCAACAGCGTCAGCGATGGGACAGAGGTGAGGACAGAGGTAAGTATGATTTTTTTATTTTTATTTATTGTACTACAGCAGCAGCATAAATGTATTTTTAAAAATAAGATGGACAACCCCTTTAAATCATTGGACTATCTGTCTAATACAAAGATGTGTCGGGTCCTTCACTGCCTTTGTGTGCTGTGTAACAGCTATGTCTGCTGTAGAGGAGGATTTCTGCATACTGCACATGTGGCAGGTCATGGAGCATACCATGTTTTTTCCTGTCTAATTGGTACAGAATCTGGCAGAATAAGAAACTCTTTCTAAACTCAGAGTAGAGAAGAAGGCTCATGTACTTTTATGACAACCCTTTATGGCTCCAGAGATGTAATAAGGCTAAATGCATTACAGAGGTTTTCTCGCTGTGCAGTTTCACATAGTCACAGGCAGCTTAAGCCTCACGTTTTCTAGTCGGGCTGTGGATAGTTCTATAGCCGTGATTAGCTTATCAGCACTGCTATTCCTAGCTGAACATTTGTGTAATTTTATATTTATATATTACACTTCAGGTTTATTGTATTTTTTTGCTTATACTGATAATATGTCATCTTCTTTCTTTAGCGACCGGAGATTAAATTCCTGGAGGACCGAAATGTCCTTTAACAACAGTCACTGTGTCGTAAATTACCTTTTGTAAAACATAGTGAATAAAAGTTGTCCATTGTGCATATCCAATCTGAACAAGTGCTATTGTGTTACTTCTATGACACCAATAAAATTAATGCAATACTTGCAAATATAGAATAGGTCAGGTAATTACAAGTTAACCAGAGAATAAGAAGAACACATTTCAAGGTCACCTTGTCAGAAACCAGGGATGATCCTCAATGCCTTACACATAGAAAATGCTTGCAGACGGAAATGCAAGTCACTTAAACAAATGAATATTTAACAATCAGGGTTGAGGCCCTGTGATTTCCCCACAGACTGCCCTTCTTAAAGAGGAGCCTTTGGTTACAACATTGTAAATGTATTCACTCCAACTATTACTTACGCTAAACATGTCTCTTTGGAGGGACATCTGCTTTGTACTTTTGGATAACTGATCCATATCTTAATTCTTAGCTTTAATTTTTCTCATTAATATTGTGATTTAGATAAATATACAGTGTAATATGGGATGTACACACTATGCTATCACTGAAAAAGGGCAATAACTTTTAATAAAGTGACTGGAAAGATTGATAAAAAAAAACATAGGTGTAAGTGTAATACCAAAATGTTGGTGATGGCATCAAAACAAATTTATGGGACAAAGTTTATCAGTTTTGGAAGCACGGAAGCTTTGTTTTTAACACTGTTGCCTTGTTGCACAGGATTCATGGGTTCAAATCCAACCAGGTACAACATCTGCATGGAGTTTGAATGTTCTTCCCATGTCTGTGGGGTTTTCCACTGGTTTCTTCAATGCTCAAAAAACATGTTCATAGGCTAATCTGAAATTTAGACTATGGGCCTCATTGAGGACAGGAACCAATGTTTATGATCACAATTTCTGTACAGCGCTATGGAATATAATGACACTAATTATGAAAGCGACCAATCTTGATAAACTACATTCATTATTAGAACACTCTATTTCATTCGATTTTTTTACATCTCAGCAGAACCTACAGTATTCTATTGTGCGTTGTGTGACTGACTTGGCACTGCATTGTTCCACTATAAATTACAATGCAGATATGAACAGAACCTTACCGATCTCTAGAAAAATTGACTTGGACAAGCATAGGTGAGTCAATATGTCATCTAGTAATAGGGTTAAGGGGTAATCCAATTAAAGATAAATCTAGTAATTGACAAGTACCATATTTATAACTCAAGTATTGCCCGTGTCAAAGTCTCTAAACAATAAATTAATAATGCCCCTCAGATAACAAAGAGGGGGTCCAAGCAGTTGCTGTAAGACAAAAGCTCAAGATACCCCACTCCCTGTCTGTGTTGTAAGCTTCACTCACATGGTTGTATGTACAACTCAACACAACAGCTGTAATATGGCACCTATAGAATTCTATACTTCCATGTGTCTCTGATAGCTGCAACCCAAAAGTTGTTGTCTGCAACATACTCATAAAGTGACTATATGCTGCCCTCCAAAAGTACCCGTAAATGGCATGTAACGACTATAATTGTGCTACATTCCTTTGGATTATAAGTCTGTAATAACTGGTGTATAGGTGTCACAGAAGCAGCCAGATTTTTTTTACAGATTTATTGAGGCTTTCTCTATTTAACTCCTAGCATTCCATCTTTCTAGTCTTTTTGCCTTTCTGGGGACACTGAGGTCTTACTTGAACAGTCGGCTGCATGACTGTGAGATGGGAGTCTCCCTGTCCAGGTTCACTGTGTCTCAACGTCTCTTACTTCCCCAGTATGTCTCTTTCTGTTTGACTCGCAAGCGCAACCAACTCTCCATTCCAAGCTGTAAATTTCATCAAATGTATGTATGTCTGTATTTAGTGATTTCATTACATTTAATATGAAGTTATAAATGAGCCATGGATAAGATTGGCATTTGTTTGGTCTGGTTGGCTCCTAACATCTTGTTGATACGTCCACATGCTTTTTAATTAGCTCAGTATTCAAACAGCAGCATTCAACATGCTTGTTGACAGTTTCCATGTAGAAGGTGATTTTCTGCAATGCAAAATGTTAAGAAACAATACAAAAGTTTGATGTCTATACATTACAGAGATCATAATTTTTGTACTCTGCAGACAGTGATGATCACTGGAGGAACTTTACTTTACTAAAATTATGGATAGTGTTACATAGCTGCCAAGGATCTTCTGCCGCCGGGTCTTTGTTGCACCACCACACCCTGTTGGTGCAGTAGATATTGTTTTTCTTTCACTTCCTGTTACTTTGCTCTGCAGCCATAAGGGTAACTACCAGAGGAGCAGGCATATTAGCTGATATGGACCCAGCAACTGAGAGGGTACGTTTTCATTGCTTTTCAGGTAGAGTTCAGTATAAGCAAATGGAAAAGAAGCAGCACCGCATAACCCTAAAAGGTCAAGGAAAGAGAAGATCCACTCCACCGAGCAGTGCCCATAATCATAACATTTTTACTTTTTATATCTTGAGCACACTCACTGTTCATGAACCTTAAGCAGCGCCTATCCTTTGCTGCTAATTGACCAATCTAAACACCATACCACCATTTTCTAATAAATACACGGAGACTTTAACTTGGATAAATTGGCCACAGCAGCCATTTTATTTTTAACAAACAAGTATTAACAAATAATACACTGCCAATGAGTACATGTCCAAATACCCATCAGCCCAAGACCCCATAACCAGACAAAGCTTGGGGCTGAGGTCCTTGGAGCTATGACCTGTGTACCATTACCGATGTTCTTCTTCAAGCCGTTCTTCTTTCCACCATATTTTACCCCCAGCCGTCACCCCCGGCTTCAGGGCACCAAAAGCCACCTCAGGCGGCTACGCATTCCATAACCTGCTCCCAAGGACGCTGCCCTGTGGAGCCCCAACCTTCGCCAAGCCGGTCCATCCACCAATTGGGAGCAAGCTGAGCCTGACTCCCCCCACTACTTTCCACCGACTCCAAGGACCCCAACCCGCCAAAGCTAGCGGCCATGAAACCTCATGACCGCGACGCCCCCCAACAGCCCCAAGACCCGTTCCAACCCCTCTCGGATGTCCAAAGACCATAAATCTAACCCTACTGCGTTCAAATGAACGCCATCCCTACGCCAAAAATCTCCATCCCCCGCTTCCAGCTCTCTGTGCCGCACCCCAAAACCGCCATTCCTAATAACAAAGGACGCCACTGCTTTATTAACTTTAATATGAGCTCTATTAATAGCCGCTGCTGACTCCGCATGCCTCCATGCTAACCTAGGCACTATATCAGACCAACCGGTAATCACTCCTGGAAACAAGGTCCACAACCTCAAAAAATCATGACGAATATCTCTTATTAGTTCCCTGATTGGGCGCAAGCCCAAATCGTTGCCCCCAACATGAAAAATAACAACATCCGGGGCCCTGTCCCAGGCGACGAATTGCTGGAACTCCGGCAGAACTTGATTCCATTGGAGGCCCCGCTTTCCGAGCCATCGAACAACCGCCATCTTCTCTGGAATGCCCAACTGTCGACCACTTGCACGAAGTGCTGCTCGTTCCGCTCCCCAGTGAACAAAAGAATGGCCGAATATCCAGACCATTCGGTGTCCTAAAATACAGTAAGAGACCCGACAACACCCCCGCCACCGATAAAAAACACAACTAGTGGAGTGAAATAATGACTACTCCTCCCCACCCTCCCCTTTAGGGGCCAACCTGAGCTAAATGAGGTCGGATATAAAGCTTGTACCGGTCCGATTCCCATCTGCCGATCCGCCGTACTGCCTCAGCATCCAAACCCCAACTAGCAGCTTCTGTAGCTGCCCCAATTCGAAATGAATGGGGAGCGAAATGTGCAGGATCCAATCCTAACTCCCGAAAAACATCGCCTAATGACTGTAGTGAATTGAAAACGGGATAAGAAACTGCCATCTGAATGCACCAGCAAAGGCCCCGCGCCCCCCCCCCCCTCCCCCTACGTTGTAGGCAGTAATCTGCAAAACAACGAACCGGGCACATTCTGGAGCCTACCACCTCGCCCAGAAACAGCATCCTACCCCTACCTAATTGATCTGTTTTCGACCGCCTTACTTGTATCGACAAACCTCCCACCTGACGCTGTACGTCTTGCCAACTTAAGCCTCCCGCTACATCCCTACTTGGACAGATCAATTCTCCTATCCGCAAAGCTCCAAAGAATGCTAATGAAAAAGCGAGACGAAATAGCCCTGCCTCACTCTCCGACCTACAGATCGAACTCAACTTTTCCCATAATCGTTCCAACAGCTGAAAAACCACTGGGCGTCGAGAGTCCACCGCCGCCGAACCCCGGCGATACCCTCTTAGCACTTGCCTCACTCCAAATTCTTTGGTTAAATCAGCCATTCCCCTTGCTTTGAAACCAAAGGCTAAACCTGACATTAACCGTGAAACTCTAGAGACTGACCATCCCTCGTTGGAAAAATGCCCAATCAGACTAAAAAGAGCTGCCACCCTTTCTCCATCCGATGTTAAAGGGCCCAAAACCCCCAACCACTGCTCCCACACCGCCCAAGACCTACAATATGCATCCCAAGTTCATGGGGCTACCGATGACCTGAACAGTCGTTCTGCGGCACTGAAACCAAGGTCCACAATTCCGCGGGACACTCCAACCCCTCCGCCGCTGCCTTTGGTGCCAATTCCCGAAAACGCTCCCACTGCGAACGAGATAATGAGTCAGCTAGGTCATTCTGTATCCCCGGCACATGTCGAGCAACCACCCATGCGTTCAACATCAAACAGCGCAAAATTAAATGCCGCAGTAGGCACAATACCAGTGGAGACGAGGCCGACAGGGAGTTGATAGCCTGTACAACCCCCATGTTATCGCAGTTAAACTGAATCTTCCGATTCGCAAAACGCTCCCCCCAAATTTCAACTGCCAAAACTATTGGAAACAGCTCCAATAGGGCCAAGTTCCTCACCAAACCGGAACTGACCCATGCTACCGGCCATCGCCCTGCACACCATTCCCCCTGACAGTAAGCTCCGAAACCTACACTGCCCGCCGCATCCGTGAAAACCTCGATGTCCGCATTGCTAACGGCCTTATCCAAGATAATAGAGCGACCGTTATAATGCGCCAAAAAGGAATCCCAAACCCTCAAGTCCTCCTTCATTCCCCCCGACAATCGCAGAAAATGATGAGGAGCCTTAACCCCCGCTGTCGCCTGCGCCATCCGACGCGAAAATACCCTCCCCATCGGCATTATCCTGCAGGCAAAATTAAGTTTTCCCAGCAAGGACTGCATTTCCTTCAACGTCGCATTTTTTTCATGCCAATAATCCCCCAATTTCTGTTCTCAGGTCCCTCAACTTATCCTCTGGTAAGCGACATTCCATGGCGATCGTATCAATCCCAATTCCCAAAAATTTTATTGAAGTCGTCGGACCCTCCGTCTTGTCTGGGGCCAATGGTACCCCAAAATGGGCCGCCACCCACTGCATCGATGCCAACAGCGACCCGCACACCCCAGAGTCCGCTGGGCCAATGCATAGGAAATCGTCCAAATAGTGGATAACAGATGACAGACCCGACACGTCCCTCACAACCCACTCCGGAAATGAACTGAAGGCTTCAAAATAAAAACATGAGATCGAACACCCCATCGGTTGGCAACGATCAACAAAAAACAACCCCTCCCAGGAGCAGCCCAACAACCGTGCGCTCTCTGGGTGCAATGGCAGCAGCCGAAAGGCGGATTCAATATCAGTCTTGGCCATTAGTGCTCCACGACCATAAACCCTCAGCCATTTTAGTGCCGCGTCAAATGAAGTATAGACCACGGAACAGAGTTCCGGGTCAATACCATTGTTTACCGATAAACCTTTGGCAAAAGATAGGTGATGAATTAATCTAAACTTATTCGGTTCCTTTTTTGGAACCACACCCAATGGGGAAACTATCAAATCCGGTACTGGCAAGGACTCAAATGGGCCCGCCATCCTACCCAATGAAACTTCCTTAGCTAGTTTTTCCCTAATCACCTCTGGATGCAAACGAGCTGATCTCAGGTTTTTAATCGAAAATGGGACCTCATGGGTAGGTGACGGGATCCGAAAACCCTCACCAAAACCCCCTTTTAACAACATTGCCGCCTCCCTATCCGGATACCTATTTAGGTACTGCTCCATCGCGACTATGCTCACTGGAGTCGCCCCCTTGCTGAATATTTGACCCCCTCCCTTTTCCTTTTCGTAAGCAACGCGACGCTCCATGGGACGCAGCGCTGCACACTGAGCATACATGCTTGAAGCGGCAGCTCGTTCCAAACCTACACTGACTATCATTGAACTGCCAGCAGACCCCTGTTTTGAATTCCTTTTGGGAACCCCCCCCCCGAACGACCCGGAACCCCCCTGCTGTCCGGAGGTACCAGGTCCTCCCTGAAAGGGCTGGCCGTATTGCATGGGCGCCATGACCCTAACCATAATCCGATGTCCTTTTGGTCCCATCGGATCGCCGGTCTGACCGCTTTTCGCTGACGAAACTGTTCGTCATATCGGAGCCACGCTTGCCCCCCGTAGACCCGCTGTGCCTCCGCTATAGAATCTAAATAACAAAACAGCGCAGAGCAGTTTTCCGGAGCTTTCTCCCCAATGACGCTTGCCAAAATGGCAAACACCTGCATCCAGTTTTGGAAGGTTTGCGGTATCAACCGCCACCTTCGCTTTTCTTCCTCCTCCTTCTTACTTTCATCCCTCTTTCCTTTCGGAATATTAAATTTTTTGAGTGGTAAAAGGGAAAAAATGTCGACGTATTCGTCCTGCCAAATTTTTTCCCTCACCTCCTTTTTTTAGATGAGCGCCTAAAGGGCCCTCAAAACATACGTATACCTCCCCTCTTGCCCTGTCGTCCAATCTAACCCTGTCGACCGACTCCTGCTCTGTCTGCACTGACACCGTGACTCCTCCACTACCTTCTGCCCTATCCATTGACCTCAATTCCCCAACCCCCAGCGGGGATGGGAACCACGCATTTGACCCGAAAGCCGTCGACCCCCAGGCCGAGATTGGTGACGGTTGCGTCACTGGTCCTGCCGTCCCCGGTAATCGCGTCAAAACTTCGCGCAGGCTACTCGCCAATTCCTGCCACGCCGGCGCCACTCCCCCCGTCGGAGCTAAACCTGCCCCCCCCTTCTACCGTTTGCCCCGACGGTGACGAACATAACACAGATGTGGACTCACCAGGCTGCACAGGCGCTGTGAACCCGCCAGCCGCGCTGCCCGATCCCTGAAGACTTCCTCGTTGACCCAGTGACCTCCATCTCCGGACTGTAGGAAAGGTTCCATGTGACGCAGATCCCGAACCACGTGGACCTCCGACCGAACTCTCCGGTTCCCGTCCCTCGGCGCAGGACCCCCCGGTGGGCCCCCAGACAGACCGACAGGCTCCAACCCACTCGGGCCGGCCGCAACCCAGTCCTCCCGAATCTCGACCGACCTTCCTCTCTCGGACTCCACACTCCTTCCGGCCCTCCGTCGTCCGCTGCCGGGCCCCTCGACTGGATCCTCGCCAGGGGCTCCGCTAGGCCCGCCCGCCTGGAAGGATTCCTCCCAGGACGAACGGCGCGTGAACGCCCAGCAGGGCGCACCGTCCGCCCCGGAGGGTCCCGAGAGGGGCTCCGACGGCGTGCACGGGCCCTGGGGGTCGCCGCCGGGCCCAGGCGTTCCGGAGGGCGAGTCCGGCGCCTAGAGGGAACACCTGTTCCAGGGGGGGCCATAGAGGCCGTAGGGACCGGTGCAGGCCCAGCCACCCCTCCTCCCCCCAGCTCACCCCGCACCTGTTGCGCCAGCCACTCGGGGCCGTGCTCTCCCGCTGCCCTTCTCAGGCTTGCCAGCAGCACCTCTATGTTGTCAGCCATCGCCAAACAGCGCTCCCAGCTTTCCACAGAAAAAACAGACAAGAGCAGTTATACAGGCACTGCTTCTTGTCACGCTGCCCGCGTCTGATCCCACGCGGCGCAGGGTCCGGCTTATAAGCCAGCGCCTCCCCGCACGCTGCGCCCGACTCCGCCCCCGTAACCCCGGTTACCCGCAGCGCACGTTGTGCCCGACTCCGCCCCCATTAACCCCGGTCTCGGACGGCGCGCCGGGTCATGAGGGGCCTCCCCTTAAAGGGGCTGCGCCCCCCATGTCCGGCCCTGGACTTGATGGTCAGTCTAGAGTAGAGGCTCTCAAACGTGTTGCTATAAAGCCCTATGGCTACATCTTATGGCCCTGTTTGCAGTGCTTAATCTAGATCTGATTCTGATGATCTCATCTTGCCCTATGGTTCAGGTCCCTAAGTCATCACCAGAGTATCAGTTTTAATACAGACACTACCTCTAGCCTATTATATTCCTATATTGACTGCCAGTATTTGGCCCAGCTCCTCCCTGGATTTTTGTGAATGCTTTTTAGATTTGTCACTCTTCTGTATATTTGCTGGTTTTGACTCTTCTCCTGAACTCTGAATCTGCTCCCAGAGATCTTTTAGTTCTAACCCACAACACCATCTGACTACTCTCTAATTCTGTCTTCTTTGATGCGTCCTACTACCAACTGGTGACTTCTTTGAGTTCTGTGAACATGGGATCCTGTTATGTCCTAACTTTATGGCAAGGGTCCCTGGTCCATCCACTTTAGATAGCACTAAGCCTGCTATAACCTTACAGTTCAAGATACAGTACATCAGCCCTTTGATGCAACAATAATGTATTTTAAGTGGAAAGAAAATCTCATCAGTAGGAGATAAATACATGGTAAGGATGTCATTTATTGGTGCAGGTATTACCATGACATTCCCATCTACACTAATCTCTACTCCAGTGTACTGTATAATGGCATAGGCTTAGAGGGGTTGTCTATGGCTGTGTCCTATATTGTTGCTCAACCTAATTCAAGTGAAGAGGGCTAAGCTGCAAGACTAATTCGCCCTTGTCTCGCTGCCTGCTCCTTATGTACGTTTCCTATTATTAACTAGTGCAGGTGGAGATGGGAGCGGAGGAGACTGTCAAGGCATCAAGCTTTCATCCTTGGCACAACTGGAGTCCTGTGTTTACAGTGACAAAGCTTTATAGTCATTAAGAATTTAATTCAGCAGTAAATGTTAAATGTTTTACTGAGCAGATAGTAGGTGTGCCTTATGACGAATCCACTTAATTCCTATCACCATGTGCAGGCAGCCATTTAATGTCACCTGCTGTGTATTTGCATGTAATTAAAAGTTTATTTAAAATGCCTGTTCTTCATTTGCTATGACTTGTTAATTATATGCATATGTGGACCAGGTGCAAATCTGACTGAACTTGATTGAATTGATTGTTTTTCATTTGTGCTTATTAAATGTTCATGATGTGTGATTGCCATAGGTTCCATATTGATTGATGTATATTTTATGGTGCTGCTTACAATTACATAGCTTAAAGACATACGCCTGATACATTTAAGACCAAATCACAGTAGATGAACAGAGTCAAACCCTATTTTATTAATAAAATCCAGTATTTGGGCAATTAGGGCACATATTAATATCAAGCTTTATTTATCTTACTCTTAAAATTCACCTTTCTCTGTCCAGAATGTTTGTATGGTATAATAGTTGAAAAAAAAATGCAAACCCTACATCACAGGAAGGGCTCATATACATAACCATAGCATAAAAACTTCAAGTTGAGTCCTAATACAGAACCCTTAGGCTATGTCTCCATGGCACAGAAAAACAATCATATTTAGAATCGTATTGATTCTAAAACTTCTGAAAATACGATCATTCAAGCAGCCCATAGATTTAAATAGAAAAATGACCTGTAGTCTACACAGGTCATTTTTTCTCTGTTCATTTTCTGGCGCTGGCGTATTATACAACAATCAAGCGCTTTGAGTTTGCCGTGGGTTTCCCATACAATCAATAGTGTTGGCCGACAGCAAAAAAAAGAGAACCGGACGCAGTATTTTGGTAAAAATGTGCCAAAAACCGCGGTCATACATCAGACAAAAACCGGTCGACTTTCCGATGTTTTTTGTCTGATGCCGTGTAGACATACTGTAGCCTTAGACTTCTGTTCCTCTGAATGACTCACATTTGCACACGTGTATGAATTGTATGCAGTGCTACTGATTTAATTTCCGATTGCTGCTAGAGGAGAGTACTTCTGTAGTATGGTTCCAAACAGAGGTACCTTATGGCTTGACTCTGTGAAGGCTTCATGCACATGGTTCTGCCCAGGGACCTGAAGATGCTCTGTGTGCCTGCTTCTAGAAATATTGTATTTTGCATTGTATTTTCTTTAGAAGACATGCTACTATGGAGGAATCAACCCCAGCAACCCCAGGCCTTCTCAGTGGCCCATTGTGCTCGAGAGCCCAGATAGCCCATGGGCCAACCTGTGGGCCGGTTCAATTCTAATTTGTAATGCAATGTAGCATCCTGTAATTTTTTACAAATAGGTTTTGTAGGAATCTTTAAAGGAGTTGTCTCCCTACAGAGTTTCATAAGATGCATGAATGAAATACTCTGTCACTTCCTGGTTCAGACTGACTGTGATTTGCATACAGCTCCATGGTGTATTCAATGCTGTGCTTTCAGTTGCAAATTAGTTCAGATTAGCTCAGAAGCTTCTTGGAAACTACAAGCAGGACTTTTTATCTGATCCCTGAAACAAAAGCCCTAAATAGTGCTGTTTACTTTAGATAAATCAAGCTTTTTACTGCCCAGCAGAACAGACACTGCTGCCAACCAGTGTTATGAAGTCACTCACTGCTATCACATAGAACAAACAGCAGCGGGGAGAGACCTGTACACAGGTCGGTTACTGAGGGAACAGAAAGAGCCAGGGAGGTGATTAATTCACTTGTATCTCCTTAACAAAAACAGATGAACAAAGCAATATATTTGGAAAATGTCTTCATTTTGTGTACCCTACAATTTGAAAGGTATTCTTTGTAGTGAGACAGCCCCTTTAAGGATAAAACTCTATACACCTTCATATAAGACAGGAAACATGTATAAGCACAGTTTGAGTCCTCAACAGCCTGTGAGCCTTTTGCTATGTATCCTCACAATACAAATTCATATGCATGAGCCTTCAGGGAATGTTGACAAAATGGATTGTTCTATTGGATTCTATGTGGATTTTGCTACAGTTTTGTGTGTGGATTAGTTTTAACTCAATGGGACTAATTTGGGTTTAGGCTTCCTGACACAGACAACAAAGGGATTCCAAGTAGAGATTTCAAATTTGGAGTAGAAAAAAAATCTGTAGTTCATTGAAGACCATATAAAATTACAGTTTTTTTTTTTTTTTTAAAGAGGACTTGTGAGATATCCTGACATGTCTGTTTAAGCATATCCTTGTATTCCTTGTAAAATACCAATTCTGCAGCATCTTCTTCTATGACTCTGTCTTGTGCTGTTCCTCTGTTATTCCTTCTAGAAACATATTACTGAATCCATAAGATGGGTGTTACTGTTCCAATATTTAGTGGATGTTTTTCTGCACACACTGACTCTGTCAGAACTGACTGGATAATATTGCACTGTGTAGGGACACAACTTTTATTGGTACCACCTAGCTAACAGATTTGGCTATGTATTTCTAGGAGATATGACAGAGGAACATCACAACACAGAGTTATAAGAGAGGATGCTGCAGAATTGTTATTTCATCGAAAACACAAGGATTTCAGGAACGTCCACAGAACCTCTTTAATGTCAGTTTAGAACCCAGATGGAAAGCATTTAAATCATAACTGAGCTTTCCAAGATTATACAGATGAATATTTTCCTCATTGTAAGTGCCACATATCGTTGTTTTGTAGCATATGATCGGGTTTAGTGTATAAAGTGCAGCACAGTTTACAGCTTATATTACATGCAATTTTTAATTTTTGTAGAGGTTTCTCTCTTCCTGGAGGGCTCTCATTGCCACTTCTCTTTCACAAGCTGTTAAGGAAGTTTGACTATCAAGGCACAATCTGCTAATTAGTCTTTAGTACAGTGAAGATAGCAAGCACGCAGATAAAGAATGACATTCCAAAATGGCTCTTCATGTAGGATTAATGAGCTTCTTCTTTATAAACAAGTGCTTCATGATAGATTATTGTTTTAAGAACAGATTCAAGTTCATTACCCCCTTCCCGTTAGGCCATATTAGAGTCCCCCATGTTAAACAAGATGGCTGCCTGTTTTACGGCTAATTCATGTGTAATTTACACACATGACAGTAGCAGTATCTAGTACATATCATAGATAATAGTTTTATATCTTCTTAAATGTTCATTTTCATAAGATAAAGATAGTAACTTAGGATCTCCACCTTTAAGGACTTGAAATCTGCCAGCATTGTAAGTGGAAACATCCTAATTTATCCTGAATTTCAAACTGTTATGTAGTTTCATTCAGCATTCCCTGCTGCCTCAGTGTCTGCACATAGATTGCTACCAAAAACTATAATGTAAATGTATTACACTGTAGGAAATACTAACTCCCATAATGCAATGCACCAGCAAGTTTTATATTATAGCAGCTCAAAAGTCTTGTTTGGGATGTGTTTGTCAGAACAACATTAACTGATTCCAGCAGAATTGTAACAGCAGTTTTTGGCAATAATACAAAATTTTTACTCTAAATTTGTACAAGATAATTGAAAAAGGCAGAGTCTATCTAAATGTAATTATGAAATGTAATTAAAGGTAAAAATACTGTTGTGTCTTCCTTTGGCTATTGATCACCTTTAGACATAGCTTTCTTGGCTCACGAGTATAGGTAATGTGCCCCAGTTGCTTAATGGTTTAGACACCAACAAGTCAATGCCATGGCATTTAGTTATCGACACCAATTGGATTTTATTGTGGATTAATTGTGGAACAGGATAAAACAACTAATTTATAGTAGTGGTATATTTTAATGGGATAAACAGGCCCCTCCTTCTAAAGCTTGTGAGCCAGGTTGCAACTTCAGTACCCCCTGTACTTACACCACTAGGTGTGCTTTGGAGAATTGCAATGTAAGATTACTTAGAGTATGCTTACATGATTATTTTTTTGGCTAGAAAAATCCTTTGAGCAATCTACAGTTGAAATCCATAGCATGGCCTTGAATTTTTGTCGGCAATTTGGTGGTGTGTTTGGACATGAATTACCCCCATCTCAATATGATTAATCTTTGTCAGCCCTACCATACAAGGAATCCAATCAGTGGTGAATTAAAAAGGATGAGTACATTTTTATTTTTTATTTTATGCAATTGGGGGATTTCTTTCAACCTTGTTTTATGTTGGACAGCCCCTTTCGTCACGTTTGAGACATGTTAACTTAAGAGCATAAGTGATAAAATTAGAAGCCGCGCCCAAAAGAAAACCTTGATACAATCAAGCACTGACCTAGAAGTTCAAACTTTTTTGCTTTTTCCTAGATAAACTATTGCTACTGAAAAGTTACAACCACCTTCAATTTGGGATTCTGAATTTAAACAATTTACAAAGCTATATTTTTTGTTAATTTTAGCATGTATTTCAGTCTAAACATAATTGTGGTATAAAATTGTATTCATATCTGTCAAGAAATAAAATACTACTGTGAGATAAATATCTTAACATAAAAAACCCTGACACAATATCAGTTATACATGAAGAATTATTTCCATAGCTAATGAATAGGGGATCTGTCGCTTGTTCCACATGGTTACCATAAAGGCTTTAAATCCCCAAGCCATTCATTATAGACATGTCATGAGGGACTAATTTCTTGTCCTTCGATATCGTGTTTATGAAGCAGTCATCAAGGCTCTCAGAGACGTGGTGCGGAGGGACTTTGTGAGCATTCATCATTATTGTACTATTTCTTAAATATAAAGGAACAGGATCTACAGTCAAATGCTCTGCTAATAGGTCTCATAAATCTGAGTGCAGTCATTGGGCAAAATGGCTGATTATTCTTTTCTTTTTCAATGTCATAACCACCTCCTCAGGAGATTGCTTTTTTGCTACATCTCCTATGACCTGACATCTGTCTGGCCTCGTAATGGAATAGAATAAGTAATAACAGAATGACATGTAGTATCAGGAAGGTTTCATCATGTCTCTTTCATGTCTCGGATTTAGACCACAGTGTCTTGGCAGGTTTATAGCATTACATTCAGTCTTAGGGCTAAGGGGCTCAGTGATGAAGTAAGCTGGCCTTAGACATTAGCTAACAGTGACCAATCCCACTAATTCTGGCAGATGTTGGTGGAAACAAGGATTAGGCATGTTGGATTTCAAAATGCCAGAACGTTTTTTTTCTTATGGGGGAAATCTGTTGTTAAATAAGGTCTATGGTAGAGTTAGACGACCCTTTGGCATACAGCTATTTGTATGTGTATGGTTAGCTTCCAAAACAGTGAAGGCGCTAAGTTCTCCTGTGGACAATGTCAACTTGGTCTATTTCAGGCTAACTGGAACATAGCTGTAGGCATAGAATAGATAACATTCACTTCAGGTATTGATGTCTGAAGGGGTTAAAATGTCTGTCTAACACATAAGATGACACTAATATTATAAATGCAACAAGGTAGGAGCCTGTTCTAAATTTTGCATTATGGCCCAGGAGCTTCAAGTTAAGCCTCTTGGTTGTCCCATCAGCCAATCTTACAGCAAAATACCTGAATGAAGACAATACCAGCAAGTGTTGATACAGCATGGCACATAATGATGACCTAATATACATCCTTAAAGGACCACTTCAGGTTTCTTTTTCCTTTAGTTCATTAGAAATTGCTTTCAGGTACAATGTGGTGCCAGAAATTTTCTTTATCTGCAGCTGAATACAGTATTTCTGATTGATACAAAAGTCTCTGTTACGTAATATGACCTACATTCTGATTGGCTGAAATATGTGAGCTTTTGATATTGACAGGAAGTCTGTCTTCCATAGGGTCAGACCATAATATGTGTTTCAGCAACTCAGCTAGCTGACATCACCATTCAGAGTGCTCACTTACAAACCCTTTAATATATAAAGATATGGGTTTCACCTACACTAGCATACAAACCCGTACCTTACTTTTAGTATTTGAATAGTATTATTAGCAAGGAAGTCTACTGGGCATGTGCTCTCATACATAACATGTTGGCTCAGTAGTTACTCTGTTACCTTGCAGCACTGGGAGCTTGTGTTGGCTTGTGGTTGGCACTGTTACTTTGCAGCACTTGGGGCTTATGTTGGCTTGTGGTTGGCACTGTTACCTTGCAGCACTTGGGGCTTGTGTTGGCTTGTGGTTGGCACTGTTACCTTGCAGCACTTGGGGCTTGTGTTAGCTAGAGTTTCATACAGTAACCTAGCAGCACTTGGGGATTGTGTTGGCTTGTGGTTGGCACTGTTACCTTGCAGCACTTGGGGCTCGTGTTAGCTAGTGGTTGGTACTGTTACCTTGCAGCACTTGGGGCTTGTGTTTGAATCCATCCAAGGACAACATCTACATAGAGTTTGTGTTTTTTCCTATGTTTTTGTGGATTTATTTTGTGTCCTCTGAATTACACCTTCACTCCAAAAAATATACTGATAGTTTAGTGTGAAATTTAGATTAAATTTGTGAGTCCACACTGGGGACAGGGAGAAGCAGGAATGATATCTATGCTATGTAAAATAAATAATAAATCTGTAAGAAAGACTGTGCCTTATTCCATTGCTCGCTAATGGTCACTGGATTTTTTCCACAATGGAATGTTTACTTTAGTGTGGTGATTTCATGTTTGAGGTGGGAAGTTTCTAGATATTTGCCAAGACAAGATTGTGATCTGCTACTGCTTACCCTAAAGTCTAGCATCACATCAGAGACATAGTGCCACATGTATGAACCTGTTTAGGTCTAAAACTCACTTTTTTGCCCATAGGTTACTATGGGCAAAAGAATGAGCTTTAAACCTAAACAGTTTCATACATGTGGCCCATAATCTCCTCAGGAAGCAAGTCACTGCTGTATTTTCTAAGTATTTTTAATAACATACATTGTGGAATATGGAAATGTAACCAAGATACATTTTATAGAACGCTTTTCTTTCAACTTCTTCACGGTCTTCAGTGATCTGCTGAACAGATGTCATTACATTTCATGCGTTCTCTGCAGTAGGATATATCATTTTGTGGTTTAGACCTGTGTCTTGTTCCATCAATAAAATTAGTTACAGTAGTTTTATCATTCCAGTAATATTATAAAATCCTCTAATCAAAATCAAGCAAGTGATGTGATTAATAAAGTGTTGCTAAGTGGAGTGGCGCTCTAACGGAGCTGAACCGTGTACAGGGAATGTCTTATGTAGTTATTTGGTAATGTACTCTCATGTAAAAAGGCTTTTGGCAGGATTGATTTTAACCGTTAAAGAATTTTTTAAAAAAGTTTCTTTTTTTTTAAATTCTGTTAGGGGGAGATAAGAAAGGGTTATTTAGCTCCCCCTGTGTTTGCTCTCATGGCAGGGTGTAAGGATGCATGGAGTGCCAAAAAACTCCCCCCGGTGGGAATGCCGTAAATTTGGAACCGTCAAGTGATTTCTCATTCAAAACAACGAAGATTTAGACGTCACTGCGGCTCCGTTAAAATTTCATACTTTAATCAAACAAGTTAAAATTTCTGTATATAGGATACCATCTTACAAAACGATTGAAGCATCAACCACTAAAAATAGGGTAAGCACTTGATCGTATCTGACACAAACAGACCAACGCGTTTCGGCAATGTGCCTTAATCTTGGTCTGATTACAAACACTCCTAGGATCCCTTTTATGAGATCCTGGAAGTACATATCCTGTTGCTAGAAACAGTAAACCCTATATTTACAAGATTTACATTCTTGTAAATATAGGGTTAACTGTTTCTAGCAACAGGAGGTATAAATCCCCCCTTTGTGACCGATTAGAGAAAAAAAAAAACATACTTCTCTCCGTTCCCTCTCTGAGAAGCTCACTCTGGGATCTGGGATCCGGCATGAGTGGTGTAACATGCTCACACCACTGATACCAGGACATGGCTCCCGGGATCTACTACGCCTGTTGCCAATGGGCTTTCAGCCAAGGAAATACAGTGGCGCAGGAGACATGATGACAATGCTATATCATGCCTCCTGCGCCGCTTACTCGGTTCACAGGAGCAATCAGTGTGCAGTGCAAAAAGCCGATAACTATCAGCTCTCTGCTCCACCATTGAGAAGATACAGTGAGTCCAGCCCTGCACACTGATGTTTTACCTGGACCTGCTGCCAGTGGAGCTCAGAGCCCAGCAGGGGTTTCACCAACTCCCCATTAGGTCAGTCCAAGCATGAGTGGAATTGATTCTTGGGGCCCACCAATGGAGTTGATTTTTGGGGCCCACCAGTGGAGTTAATTCTTGGGGCCCACCAATGGAGTGGGTTCTTGGGTTCCACCCTAAAGCTACTGTATATTACGGCACATAATGCACTTGTACTCTGCCTCTTGCTTTCTGCCTGTCTTTCTCTGCCTGTCTCGCCAAAAAGCAACCCCAGGTCTGCCATGTCCAGGGGTCCACTTCTCCCCTGTGGGCCAGTTTGATCCTGGGAAGAATGATTTCGTAGCTTAGTGGAGATATGTTTTCATTCTGATATTTAGTAAGTCCCACCATAAAATCAGCATACACAGCAGTTGTGATGCCTGGAAGGTGAGGGAAACAGATGTACGATGTGCTTTATCCAATTAGAATTACCACATTCTGAGTGATGATCATTTACTCCACAAGAAAAGTATTATTGCAGGTTTTTACTGTAGAAACAGTGTTGATTTGCAGCAAAATCCACAGCTGCAAATGTTAAACAGATCTGCTATTGTGGCTGTGCCAGAAATCTGTTGTAAAATGTATTAAAGAGTGGCACATTTTTGGTGCATTTAGACTTTTGATCAATGACCCAAAAAGAGGGCATGGTTTAAGCTGGAGATGGACCTGACTTCACAGGAAAGGGGTGTGGCCAATATGTGACATTCTGCCCCAAAATTCTGGCATAGAATTTTGGTGCAAGGTAAGCCTACTAATAATTGGTCCAAAAAAGCTAGACAAGTCTAAAGATGTGCCAAAAATGGAAACAACATGAGCCACTGTGATAAATCTGGGACATTTTTAGACAGCTTAGGTTTACACTGTCTAACTTTTAGAGAGCAATAGTAAGTGCGGCCCAATAAAGTTTCTTTTTCCTTCATAAATAATATGCGACACACCAAAAGGGTGTGAAATTTAAAAATTATCTTTTCATATAATTGTATAAGAAACAAATATCCTAAAGGCATGTAGAAATTACAAATACAATAAAAACCCATGCTAACAAAGAGGCATAAGGTGTGATGCAGGGCGGAAAAACAAACCAAAAGCAAGGGTGTAAATACAGTCCCTATCGAGCCCTACTTGACTGGAATAGTCCTCAAGACCTAAATACAGGAAAACCGCCTTGATAAGGGTGACTCCGTCAGAAGCCTGACAAATATTCCTTTAATGACCCCTATTATGGGACACAATACAGGTCTTTATAAGAATATTTATTATACTTGTTGTCTCTACTAGGGCCAATACAGATGAACAGGTTCCTGATGTGATTGCTGTTATCGGGACGGTTGCCCTGGGTTTAGGTCAGTTTAGGGCCAGTTAGATCAGCTAGGGCTTGATGGGAAAGATGTTCCAAAGCAGGAGTATCCAGCACAAATCGGTAAAAATTCCACTTTTATTAAAAATTGGCAACCTAAGCCAAGATTGAGGGGAAAAACTGTCCCAAACCCCCAATTTTTTTTGTTCCCGGGCCCCTGCATCATATGCCTCTTTGTTAGTATGAAGTTTTATCACCTATATATCGCCAATATAGGCGCTCTCCCTAAAGAGAATCGTCCCTTTTGACCCACTCATTGCCTCCCACTCCCCCAAGCCGCATCGCTCTGCCTTACGCAAGGGACAAAACCCCAAAAGGCTGTAACGATGGATGATGTGGCTGGTAAATACCCCTTTTTCTTTCCAAAGCCCCCGTGGGTCAAAAGCAAATTGAGGTTTGTTACATCCAACAGGGGGCGCTTGACTTCTCAGCTACTTTTTCCTAATGCCGATGAAGTTTATGGTACTTGTATTTTCTACAGGCTTTTAGGGCACTTGTTTCTTATACAATTATATTAAAAGTTAAGTTTTATATTTCACACCCCTTTTTTTTGATCATTTGGATATTGGGGTAAAAATTTAGGGGGACAAAATCCATCCTCATTTCTTTGTGGTTTTGTTACATAATTTGTACCAAAATTACAGCAACAGATCTGCACCAAAGTCATCGGATTTAGTGCACATTTGCTACTGTGGATTTTGTGGCTGAAACTCTGTTGATTTCTGCAGTATTTCTGTTGCGTGTGACAATATCCTAACATTTACGGGTTTTACAATCTTTTATGAAAAACCAACCAAAAAGCAAAAAAAAAGAATTTTTTGGGTAAACCCTTTTCCATACCTATAGCTGCAGGAAATAATACATTAATAAACCATGGGGGTACTGCCCACAGGAGCATCATTGTTCGTAAAATAGCTGTAGATCAGATGTTTTTACAATGTTATCAAACATATGTTCCTCTCTGTCTATAGATGTAACAGGACTTATCAAACTGTTTTGATAAAAAAATTTGTAACAAAATAAGCGCCTATGTAAATGTACAAATTTATCTTTTTAATGTTTTTTCTGTCTGATCACCACTTGGGGTCAGGAAATATTTTTACATTTCTTTTAAAGACATATTATTTTATGTCATACTTTCCTTCCTCTTGCTAAGGAGGGGAAAAAAAAATCATATAGGATTTCGACTCCTGCTTTCTGTCTTCTTCTTTTTGTTACCCACATCCTTTTCACTTCTGTAGTTGAACATGATAGATGTATGGTCCAACCTTCCCATTTGGGTTATTGTAAAATTTGTGATTCGATTCAGGTCAGTCCAAATCTGATTTTAGGGAAAATTGCCAGTGTTGTTTCACCAGGAGCGCTGCCAGACCTGAAGCAAGTTAAAAACTCTAACCCTATTTTAGGGTTAGGGTAATGATTAGACATAGGATTAGAGAGAAATTATGGATCCAGATGTCAAAATCCCAGAATATTTTTTTCACAATTTAAGGTTGTGAACTCAGCGTCTAATCTCAAAGTGATAGCGGACTTATTTGTAGCACGTTTTAGGTCCAGACTTGTAATTTTGTCTAATTGTAGTTGCTTTTACTGTATTGTATATGCTATAACTGCTGAAGCTGAAGAACCGCTATTGCATGTAATTGCATATTATTAATTGTTCTGGTTTTAAAATGGAATGAAAGTCAGTGGACAGAATTTAGGTCAAACATTTTGACGTTACCTTATTTGAATACACAGCTTGCTCTTGGATGGCACTTTCTTCTTAGCTGCATTTTAAGAGTGCTGAATAAGAGGAAGAGTAGGGTTTAAAAGTGATTGAGGTTAGGATGCGATTTTTGTATGCCGACAGATACCTCATCTCTAAGGTAACATGAGCTTGCAGATAGAATTTAGCCTGTGTACAGAACATAGGAAGCTGCGGCCTTCATAGACGATCTCCCAGGAAAAGTAAACTTTAAAGTGTGCATTCTTATTTTTATCTCTCTTTAAAGGATTCAGACTTCAGATAGAGACCCGCGCCAAAAAACAGCAAGCATCTTGAAATTTGGTTAAAGAGAGCAGTTATTGATGGGTTTAATAAAAGAATATGTTCTGGTAAAATCTAAGTAAGGGTCATATTACTTTATATCTTAAGCCTCAGGCCTAAACTATATACTAGCAATCAGACCAGCAATAGCTAGTCACGTATGTGTCACCTACTAGCTTACACCAGGCAATCAATACTATACTGTGCAAGTATGATTATAAGCAGAATATCAGGTAAAAGTGAGTTGCACACTTTAATATACAGGCAGTCCCCGACTTACATTTTATGTTACGGTCTTACATCTGTCTCTAGCTTACAAACGGAGGACTTATGGGGCATGCTGGCACTTGTAGGTTCAATGTTTCGACTGTTAGATAGTACGCTGTGGAATGACAACTGCAAGCATGCCACAACAACAGGCACATTATTATTATTATTATTATGTTTTTTAAACGAGCCATTGATTCCAGGCGCGCTTGTAATTCTGAGGTGGGGTGTGTTAAATATCTTAACATAAGTTCAAAAAGAGTACTATGATAAGTGTTAATGAACAATTGCACGACATAAAAGGGAGGAGAGAGGACCTGCTCCGCGAGGGCCTTACAATCTACAAGGAGGGGGAAAGAAAAAGAGAAGGAGGTGTGAGGGCAGGGGACATTTGAGGAGGAGTAGTGTCAGCAAGGTTAGTGTAAGGTTTATAGGCAGGCTGAAGGAAATGGGTTATTCAGGTGCTTTGAATCTGGTGTGTAAAGTGGAGGAGGGTCTGAGGTTTTGGGGCAGTGAGTTCTCCAGAGGTGTGGGTGAAAATCGGGTGAAGTCCCTTGGAGATGATCTGTGTGAGGAGCTGATGAGGGGATTGAGCGAGAAGCAGTGGGTAGAACGCGTTCCCTGGAGAGGAGCGGATGATAGAGGGAGATTGCATGAGGGGGGGAGATATTTGAAATTAGGCAGTGTGTATGTAGTGGAGGGGAGGAGGTCTTGGTGAGCTCTTTTGTAGGTCATGGGTTTTAGTTTGCTTGAAATGAATTCGCTGGGCATGGCAGCCAGTGTGTAGGGGAATTGGCAGTAGAGGAGAGGGCAGAGGAGTAGCGGAGGAGAGAGGTGGATGGATAAGATGGGCAGCAGAGTTATGGATGGATTGGAGGGGAGCGAGACGGGTGCTAGCATGGGAGTATGGCCACAGAGAAGGGATGTTGCATGATGCAGTAGTCTAGGGCGGGAGCATGGAGGATGACAAGGCGCTTGGACCAGCGTTTTTTTGTATAGCAGCTAGTGTCATAGTTGAGGAATGAAGTGGATTGCGGGAAGAGATGTTTTTCAGGTCTGGAGCGCGGCATGCACGAGTTGCGAGGGTTTTGGTTGGGTGGTTTGAAACTATTAAGAGCGGGAGTCGTAGGATTGTAACCAGCAAGGCAGCGGACTTGCGGGACAGTGTAATGGAGAGTGTTTAGAATAGATCCATTGACTGAGGATAGAGGGATCAGGGGGGGGTAGAGATGTTGGATGGTGGAAAATAAAATGATGATGAGTTTCTCCACATCTTAGTTTTAGGAGACGTTGATGAGAAAGATTGGAGGGAGATTGGGAGGACAGACTGGTCACTGGGGATCAGGGAGAGTAGAGAGGTGGACATTTGGGCCGGGAGATGTAGTGTTGGGTATCGTCAGCATACTAGGTGTATGATGTAAAGCCGAATTTGTGTGATGAGGTTTGGTTTTGGTAATGAGGTGAAATCTTCTTAACGGGGCAAACAGACAGCAAAACCATATGTAATGTTAAAAAAACTCCTTTCCTGCATATCCAAAACAAAAAGGAAACCTTTTGTGCTGGACTACATTTATTATATACTGTTCTGACTTTACATACAAATTCAACTTAAGAATTAACAAATCCTTCTGTCCCTTTCCCGTCTGTTACCCGGGGACTAAGCTTGTATATATTGTGTTGGAAATAGATTGATAGTAAGATAGATAGATAGATAGTTAGATAGATAGTTTAGACAATTGATTAAAAATCAGGCCAGTAAAATTTTACTTATAAGTATATTTGCACCTCTTGTTATACTATACTAGTGATCAGTCCTAGTCCTTGCTATATTGGCAATACAAAATCCTGGCAGTTCAGGCGATTGCCTATACTATATTTGTATTGGCAGAGCAGAGCATCAGTTTGGATATCAGGGTAGTAACAGGTTATATGTACATTATTTTGTAGACTATAGCCATAACTGTAAGGAGGAGTGGATCCCGCTGCTTGGCGCCAAAGCCAAGTGATGATATCTAAGCACGCCTGGGGAACGGATTGTCAAAGTAGCCCCGGTTTTTCACCAGAGCCCGGCCGCAAAGCGGGAGATGGGACTTGCTGCTGGGCGGTTGAGGCTACCAGGGTCGTTACCAGCAGAGAAAATGGCCTGGCTTCTTTTTTTTTGATTTGCAAATAAATATCATGTAGAAAATTTTATTTAAAAGTACCAATAATTATTTACAAGAATGACTTGTGAAGTCAGCCAGGTTGTACTTCTTGGATTATAGGTGGTGAATCATTCCATAGGTAAGCGTGGTGTTTTTATTTTTTAGTTATATATAGATGTTGAAGAGGTATTTTCATCTGCATACTGCGGACTGCATTGATCTGGTCGCTCGGCTTGGAGCAAGGCTGTACCTGACAGTGCTACAAGGTCGTTACCCCCCTGACTGACTTGCCTTGCGATGGCGGCCGGGGTATACAGCGTGGATGCAAAATCGGTATAATCCGGACGGCGTAGTCTGGGGGGACAGGCCAGCGATGGTCAGGGCAGGCTGGCACACAGAGGGTATCGTATGCGTTCAGAGGCAGGCAGTCGGTCAGGGCAGGCAGGCATATACAGGCAACGGTCAGGAAACGGTAAGCGAGGGGGACGGTAATCTGGTACTGGAGAATTCAAGACTGAACTCAACACTCTCTACACGCTTTCCATAAAATAACACATCCAAGCAGGATGGCAGCGGAGTGCTAGGGGTGACGTCGACCATATATAGGTGGGGACCAGCGGCCGGTCTCATGAACCAATTAAAGGCTGGCGCTGGCCTTTAAATACGGCCGCCGATCGCACGTGCGACCTGTTTAAGACTGGCGATTATGCGAGCGGCGGCTGTCAGGTAGTTGAGGACACGTGGAGCGGGATGGACTGGTAAAGTACGAGGGGATTTCCAGCCCTAGAGCTTGAAGGAGCCTGCTTGGCTGCGGGCAAGCCGCAGCACCGTGCCGGACACCGTGCGCACAGAGGGCGGCCCGCAGGACGAGCTTCGGCGCCCGGACCGTTCGTGAACTCAGTACCCACCCCCTCCTTTTTTTTAGCCCTCTCTCCCCCTATTCCTTATGAAATTTAGCGAGAGGGAAGATCGGGGACAAATTCAGTCGGGTCTCATGCGGTTTCCCATGAACGTCCTCCGGGCCGATAGACCGCTTTCAAGGCGATCTAATAAGAAGAACCGCTTCCCATCACTGTCTTCTCCGCAGCACCCTCATTTGACCTCAAAGATGTTATCAGTGTGCTAGCAAACGGAGAAGGCGAGGACAGGTGTCCCTGCGGGTGACATTGAGGAGGTAGTTAGTGAAGGAAGCGGCTTTCAGCCTCCACCGGCCTTGTGGTGGACCTGTGAATCGAGTTCGGGATACGTAGAGTCGGGGGCTGGCTGAAGTCTTATTAGGAAGACGTGGGTATTCAGCCCTCCGGTAGAAGCACCAAAAGGACCCAGGTTTATTGGGGGCCTCAACTTAGTATATCTGGGCACCTTAAGGAACGTTTATACTTTGCGCGATTAACCCAAACCCTTATCGCCGGGCTCAAATAGGGGGCGGGGGGGGCCTACGGTAACCTGTCAGCCCTGACGCTTGGTGCGGGCAGAAGCTCGTTAGAAGGGCCTGACGCGTGAGTTGCCAGGAGTGCCTTGTTGTCCCTTACTTGGGCTCGCCATCCCACGGAAGGTAGAGAGGACAAGAGACGAAGTGTCTTGGGTAGCTTAAGAGGGAGAGAGTGTGGGCTAGGCGGATGTAACCCAAAAAAACCTAACATAAAAAAAGTGTGGGAGTGTGTTGTGGCCTCCCAGCGGATTGGGATTCAAGACTCTAAAAGAGTTATAAGGGGGGGGGGGGAAAAACTCTGCCAGGAGAGAAGATCGGACCAGGTATCCTGACGACTTAGATTGTGCGCGCGACACAAGTGCCGCTAAAAAGTTGGGGTAACCAAGACACACTGGTTAACCGTTCTACTTGACCCGTTAGCTTTGGAGGGTGGTATGAGATGATAAATACTAACTAATCTGCAACAGACAGCACTGGGAACGCCAAAATTTAGCGACCCCCAAACTGGACTCCTCTGTCGGAGGGGGACAAATCATGCAACGGAATGGACACGACCGTTGTGTTTGTTGTTGGGTGTTTTGGCACAGCGGAGGAGAAATATGATGGAAAAAAAATTTGTTTTGGGCCTGTCAGATGGGGTATACGTGATTTGGCAAGGAGGGTAACTCCAGGAGTGGGATTTATGGGATGTAGTGTCAGATTATTTTCGAGGAAGAAAGATGCGATCGTCGTCACCACCCTATATGGACCGTGTGTTTCCAGATGAAAGGTGAAGATCAGTGACCAAAAAGTCCATGGCGACATGGGGAGGTCCTACCCCCTCCCTACCCCCCCTCCGGATTCCCCATACCATAAAATGGGTTGTCTTTTTTTTTTTCCGGGCACAAGGAAATGGAAGGCTGTGAAAGGATAGAAGATAAGGCCGCGAGGCTTGAGGGCGAGGTAACTTATTATCGGGAAAGGATGAGGCTATGAGCCAGCACGTAAATAGTGCACCATTTGAGGTCATTTAGAGCAGAGTTGGCAGACCGACCATAGTTAGTATGCGGAGGGGGAGTGAGGCGAGACCAGTTAGAATGCAGATTTAATTGGAGTTTCCCTGGATGCCCAGCTGTTCGGTGAGGATGATGAATGTCTGTACACTTCAGGATATTTTTTTATAAGCCGCTAAAAGCAGGGTGCCACATAGTCTTCCCAGGGGGGCACTCGTTATGATGTTCCACGGGGGCAAGCCGTGACGAGGCGTTTCAGGAGGGACAATGTGATGTGGAAAGGTGATGAGTCTGAGACCCACGTATCTGAGACGCGACAGATAGAGGTTGTCAGCTTTGAGTTCTTCCGGCTGACGGGAGAATTATGAGGAGAAAGTGTTAGCAGTGCATAAGGGAAGTCCAAAACGGATTGCCGAAGGAAGAGGGGGAAAAAAAAGAAGGAAGGAAAAAGGGAGCCACATAATAGCCTGCGGGGATTTCAGGCGTTGAGCCGGGACTGAAGTATTTATAGGAGGTTTTTTTATGGTCTGCGTCTGAGAAAATATCAATAGGGTGACGAGCCACCCCTCAGCAGGGGTTGATTGACGCCACTCTTCTAGAGCCTCAGCTTTTTGGCAGGTATTCGCGATCCCCTGTGGATATTAATTTACTTCTCTGGCATCGGGGAGAGGAGGGAAGAAGGGGGGAAGCGGAGAGGGGAAGGGGGGAATAGTTAAGAGAATGTGGAAATTTAGTTTTGGAGAGAGAAGAATCCACACGTTATTGCAGTTTTCCTTGAGGAGGAACTCTGCAGGGGGTAGGGGACTGCACCGGCACCACCGATGGGGAGGCATATTCCACTTCCAGGATGATGAAGGCGGCGGTTAGGCTAAGAGTGCCGGGCGCAGCGGATAGACAGACAGGAACCGGAGCAAGTCACGAACGCAAGATTTTTTGAGACGGTCTGTTCTTTGGGAAGGCTTCTTGAGGGGCTTCCGGAGGGGCCAGCAGGACTTTTGGAATGCTGTAGTTTTTTTGTTTTTTTGGTTTTTTTGTTTTTATGTTTTTTTGTTTTTATTTTGGTTAGAGCCACCAGAGGGCCACAAGCGTAGTAGGGAAAAAAAATGTGGGATAAATTTCTATATATATAATAATATGGGCAAATTCCCTAGGAATCGTATGAATGGCCGCGGAGAAAAAGCGCCCACCAGTAGTTGTGTGCCCACTGCCAACACTGCGGAGGAGGTATTTGTGTAGGCGGGATCTTCGGGGGAGAGAGGGGCCCTTATCAGAGACTGATGATATCACTAATAAATAATAAAGGTGCCAGGCTAGGTCATATCGAAAGAGGACAGAGCACATTCTCGGTTTGGCAAAAAAAAAGCTGATGGAGTGTACGGAGTCGCTGAGGATCCTGGAGTTCGTTTTGGATAATTTTTGTGGATGGCGGATAAATGAGGTACGAGAATCAGGAGTAAGGAAGGAAGGAAAGGGGTGGGGTGGGGGGAGAAAAGATTAGGATATCGTCCAAGTAGGACAATAACCACAGCTTTAGAGTTGAGGTCCACGGGAGGGGAAGAGGGGAGAGGGGGGAAGTATCTCATTGACGAAGCTTTGGAATAAGCTTAAAGGAGAGGAGAGGAAGCGTTTTGTTTTTTGCAAGAGACCGAAAAGTGCCATAATAACCATGATTTCTCGAAGTGGCCTTCCATACCGACGGTATTTAATACGCTGTTTTTCCACTCATCGCTTTCTCTATTACGGATTCAAATATATTGCAACGCGAAGATCCAGAGTGAGAGAAGAATCCGCTTGAGTGAAAATTTTCTGCCGCTGGCGCAACGGCCTAGGCGGTCGTGGGTCGAATGAGTTTCCTGTATTCTCTAGGGGCCTTGTGGGTAGACGAATTATTTATGGTGTTTTTATTTAAGCCACACTCGATAGTTCGATGTGCAGGCGCACGTGCCTGAGTGGGTGAGGGAGACCCATCTTTTTTCTCCACGAATGTTGAGAAGGAAAAGCCTAGAGCTACTGCAGGTATGACGAGTAGGAGCTTCGGATTATATATTATTAAACCTTTGCCGGGAGGATTCTCCTTGATGCTTTTCAGACATACGCCCTTAGCTCGGGAAGGAGTGAGAGTGGATAAACCCGGCCCCTGGGGTGAGTGTACAAGCAGGGTTGAATGGTCTAATGGGGACAGTCGTTAAGGCCGTGTTGAGGAATGGGGCGTTTCGGCCTGGCCTCTTAACGATAATAAATAAAAAATATTTAAAAAAAAAAAATAATAAATAAAAAAAATAAAATAAAAAAAAGAAATAAAAAAAAAAAAAAAATATATAAATAAAAAACATAAAAAAAAATTTGAAAAAGAAATGAAAAAAAAAAATAAAAAAAAAAAAAATAAAAAAAAAAAAAAGAAAATAAAAAAAAAAAAAAGACAAAAAAAAAAAAAAATAAAAAAAAAAAAAATGATGTAAAAAAAAAATAAAAATAAATAATTTAAAAATAAAAAAATAATTAATAAAAAAAAAAATATCTAAAAAAAAAAAAAAATAAAAAAAAAAAAAAAAAAAAAAAATAATAATATAAAAAAAAAAAGAAAAAAAATATAAATTACATAAAAAAATAAAAAAAATAAAAAAAATAAAAAAATAAATAAAATAAAAAAAAAAAAAAAAAAAAAAATAAAAAAAAACATTCCCCTGCCAAATAGTCCCAATATGCGGTAGTGTTTATGGGTTGGGATTGGTTTAGACCTGAGGAGGCTTGCAGACTTAAGGGAAGGGAAGGGAGTGGGTGGAAGGCGGACAATTGAGGAGCGGAAGTGGGTATTGGGGAGGGTTGTTGTGGGGCAGACAGGCAAACGTGAGTATAGTGTGAGGAGGTGGTATGTGACACGCGGTAAAACCCCAAGCAATGACTTCACCTACGTTGCGACAATCCAAGGTCGGAATGTATGGTCTGAGCCAAAAGGAAAGGCCCATGAAGATTTTCAGGAGGAGGACCGAGTTAGGCAGAGGACTAGTTAGTCTAGGCAAAGTTTTCCTTGTGGAAGGGCCCCAATCTGCAGGAGAATAAATAAATAAGAAGAGTGGGGAAGAGCCCCCCCCACCCCCGAAATAGAAAAAAGAATGAAAGAAGAGGGGGAGAGCAAGGAGGGGAAGCCATACGGAAAAGGGATGGCGTACCTTTTAGGCATTCGCCCACTGACCCGAAAGACACTAATATGGGTTTTCTGCAAACGGAAGAAGAGAAAGGGGGGGTAAAGGGGTCACAGGGGAGGGAGACGAAAACTGGTTCACATGTCGTGGGGCTTTATTATATATGGAAGTTTCTGAAGTATTCAGAAATCAATAAGGCGGGGGGGTAGGCCTGAGAAAGGTTGCTTGTGTCCGGAGAAGAAAGAAGGAGAAGAAAGAAGAAGAAGTAAAGAAGCCCAATTTTTATGGGCGCAAGGTCAGATGGGGAGAGGGCTCCGTTCTGACACCTTGGGTTGCTCTCCTACGTGCCCTAGGTGCGGGGGAAAGGAATGTTAAAAGGGGGGAGGGGATGTTTCACGGGCGCACGGGTCAGTCCCCAATGATGTGGCCAGTGAAACCGCCACAATAGAAAATCAGTTGCTTAATGGCGACGCTTGTTGTGACCGTTTCCTCCTGGGAGGTGGGCTCTCTTAGAGCTGCATAGGTTCTTCTTCAGGACAATCGGGAGGAGGGAGGAAGAGGGTTGACAGCTGTGGAACGTGGGTGCCAAGCAGGGGGGAAGGGGGGGTGGGGTGGGGGGGGGAAAGGGGGTAGGGAGGAAAAGGAAACGGCGTGGATGGGACGGTTTCCCGTGTAGGCGGAGGCTCCGTCCTGTTGCCTTTCGGCCGAAAGGCGAGAATATCACTCGGTGGCCAAATGGATTGGGTCAACCAAGGCAAGTGGTATAGATCCCGGGCGGCGAGCTGTTCCTTATTCGCCCCGTAGAGGCCTCTTTGCAAAAGGATGTCGCCAACCAATGTTCGTTTTGTTCCAGTCCAGCTCCGAAGCGGAGACGTATCACCTCCCACATAGGGGAGTGTGGGGGGTGTGCGAAACTTCACGGGAATACTCTGGAACGACAGTGGTGTAGCCCCTGACGAAGCGAAGCATGCCAAGCCGAGAGAAGCAGGCGGCGGGGCAGCGGGGGGGGAAGGGGGGGGGAGGAAAAAGGAATACGCCCCACTGGGTTCCTCAAGACTGTGCGGAACTCCGGAGAGGGAAGAGGAGGGGGGGAGGAAGGTTTGAAAGGGTCCGCGCTTGGTCAGAGGAATCCCCTCGATCCCATTGTGTGGCGTTTAGCCCAAAGCCAAGGCCTCCTCTGGACCAAAGAGGATGAATATGAAGGCCACCTTGGCTCGCTCCAGTAGGGAAATGGCGCCCATCATCTCGAGGTGGAAGGAGAAATGGAGAAGCAAAAGAAAAAGCACTGGCTATGAATCCCCTGCAACTTATTGGGGTCTCATCGTTAGCGAGAGGGGAGAGTGGCAGAGAAAAGAAGCAGAGGAGGGTCCCCCGAAAACAGGCTGTTGATTTTGTGAAAGCAGGTAGGAAACAAGGATGCGGAAGAGCAAGGAGAGCAGCAGCAGGAGCAAGCAGAGCAACGGAATGCAGGGTTGTGAGGCGGCAGCCGGTGTGGAGTGGAGGCAGACGGATCGCAGGTTCATGCTCATGGCCGCTTCTAGCTATGGTCGATACGCTGGCTCTGTGGGCAACGGCCGTCGTCCTTGACCGTACCGGTGGATGGGCTAGCCGGCAGCAGAGGTACCCTGGCGGGAAAATCCATGGCCAGTAGTCCTGTACGTAACGGAGGGGGGAGAGGAGTGGATCCCTGGGACAACGCAAGCGATGGATAGCTAAGCCAACCAGGGAACGGTGTAAGGTCTAATAGCCCCCGGTTTTCACAGAGCCCGCCCGCAAAGGCGGGAGAATTGGACTTGCTGCGGCTGTTGAGGGGGGTGTGGGAGGGGGCGGCTTACCAGGTAGTTTACCCCTGACGTGACCTTGCCTTGCGATGGCGGGGGCGGGGGGGGGGGGTCGGGGGGGGTTATCTGCGTGTGGTGCAAAAATCGTAATCGGAGGGCGTCAAGTCGGGGGACCAGGCGAAAGGAGAGAAGAAGGTCAGGGCAGGCGGCAGAGGTCAGCAAGAGGGGGCAGGAGGATCGTGGGTGTCAGTGGAGGGGCAGAGAGGGAAAGACGGTCAGGGGCACAGGCGGCACAAAAAAAAAAAAAAGGCAAGGTTCAGGAAAACGTGTAATTAGCAGGGCGGGGAGAAACTGGTACCAGGGTAGAAATCAAGACCTGATCTAACACACTCTAAAAACGCTCCAAAATATTCATACAAACAGACTGCCAGCGAGGTGATAGGGCGGTCATACCATATATAGGTCCAGCGGCCCCGTCAATTAACCAATAATTAAAGCGCGCTGGCCCTTTAAAATCCGGACCAGCGTCGCGCGCGAGCCTTAAGCAGGGGGTTTATGGTACGCTGGCCGGGGCTTGTCAGAGCTGGAGGAGACAGGGAGGCGGGGATCTGGTAAGTACGGGGGTTTTCCCAGCCCTTTATTTAGAGCATAAGGGATCACGGGGCTGCCCCCCTCTCTCCTCCTATATCGCTGCTTGCGGCGGGCTGCCGCCTGCAGCTCCTGTGCCGGACACCCCGTGCGCACAGGGGGCACGGCGCGCGTGAGGAAGCTTGCGGCCGCGCGTGACAATGTATGAATTGGGGGTCTGGGTGGGGCTGTGCAATTTTTATATTTATTGTTGTTGGCACTGGGGAAATGTAGGAGTTTATTTTATGCTGTTGTATTTATGTTGTGTCGACGTGTAATGGGCGCGGGATGTGTGGGTTGTGTTACGGGGATCCCTCTAGTTGCGTAAAATATAAATTAAAAATAAAGGTTGCTACTATAGATATGGCATTCACGTTAAACACCATGAACAGCATGTATGAGACTTGGCGTGTCACGTGGAGCTACTGGTTTCCCCTAAATCAATTTAGAAGAGAGTGCAGTATACAACGTATGTATCGTGAATTGTGGAAAAAGAAGTTTTTTTATTGCAAAACCAAACCATTTTACAGCACACAGAATGTTGATGGCCCCAAACTTCACTCAGCCTGGGTATGGGGATTTTCTATGGGCAAAGTTTCAGTGTCAAAAACGTGTGTGGCACATTCTTGGAGCATTCATAAAGGTCATGTTCTAGTGCAAGGGGGACCTGCAGCCACATCCCAAAGTAAGTTTTTTGTATACGGACCATTCATGCATCTGACGGGGACAGGGCACTCAAAGTACCTCTGAAAGGAGAAAAATGGCGCACCGCAGCAAGCCCATGGGTTCATTACATGGGTCTCACAAATGTTTTCCAATGCAGCTACTCTTGATAACTGCTTAACTGCAATTAATTCTTACCTGGGTTTTTATTTTTGTATAATGTATTAATTAAATTAGTTTCTTGTTAGCTAAGATTACTGTTTTTTTTTAGCCAGTTTATTTTAAATAACGGATATTTAATAAGTATTTTTTTTTTTTTTAATTTTTTTTAAAAGTCCACCCATTTTTATGACCACTTCCTACTTTCAACGTTGTAGTAGTAGCTCATAAAGGAAGGGACATGTCATAAGCTGGCTTGATGGGTATTATAAATAAAAAGATGTGTTTGTGGTGATGAATCGAATAAGTGTTTTAAAAGAAAAAAAAAAAAAAAAAAAAAAAAAAAAAAAAAAAAAAAAAAAAAAACAAAAAATAAAAAAACAGGACAGTACCGGACTTTTTATTATGTTTGCTCCTGACTGCATGTTCCTCTGTTGAGGATTGGTTTCGGGGAAGAAAGAGTCAGAGACTAGAGACCAAGGAAGGGAGAGAGACATCATGTGAGATTTGGGGGTGGAAAGATGAAGAATAGAAGATAGATAGAAAGAAGAAATCGTCAAACCAAAAGAGTTTAATTATCCAACGGCTCCTTATTTATTCTAACCTCTCTATTTAGCTGAATCTATCTTTATAGCTTTATTGATAGCCGATGGCTGTCACACGTATGGTTAGTATCCCTCATTGCACTCTGGTTTTTTTTTATTTGTTTTTTTTTTTTTTTTTTTTGGGGCAATTTATGAGATTTGGATGGACATTGGCATGTCAGATGAGGAAGAAGGAAGAAGGATACATTGAAGAACAAAACTATCCCGCAATCTGTGCTGGAAGAGAACATAAGCTGTGGTTGGGCAGGTTTATATTATGGGACTAGGAGGAAAATGTTTCTTGTGGCATTTCTTGGGCACACTTATTCATCCTTGCAGACATACATGCTGATTGCCTTTCCTGGGGCGGACGGTGTGGGTGGGGGGTGGGGGGGGGGTTGCTGGGGTTCGAGGGGGGGGGGGTTTGGTGGGGGGGGGGGGGGGGGGTGGTGGGGGGGCAGGGGGGGGCGGGGTCGGGTCGGGGGGGGGTCGGGATCTTCCAGCCAAGGGACAATGTAGATGTGTCACACATCTGGTAATGTATGACCTTGGTTTTGGTTTTATGTAATTTTATTATTAGGTATTGTTTGTGACTACGATTGTGGTCGTCGGGGGTTCTTGGGTGAGGGAGATCGTAGGCACCTAGACTTGTATGCCAATTTGTTGTATCAATGTTCCATGTTCCAACCTGATCATTCTGTGTTCCTTCTATGGAATTCCTTTCCACTACACCCTCTGCTGCTGTGGGTTTACAGTCAACATGGCTCCAAATAATTGTGGGCCTAAAACTTAACGGGACCTATTGAGTGTTCCCAAGCCCATATTTATATTGCGGAGTGACGTGCTTGCAATACCACAAGGCAAGAGTTTTTTATTCGGCATATTAGTGAGGACCTCTTTCTCGGGATTTTTATGTGTCGGTCTATACTGGGTGTTGATTTATTTATATAATTAACTACTGGTACTATACTTTTAAGGAGGTATTGCATTTGGGCTCTGTGTTGCCTAAGGCCTAAGCCGCTTATTTTCTTGGGATGGTTGTGAATGTTTCATTTGGACTGTTTTATGCCCAGTCCACATTTTTAAAATACGATTGATCATGTTGCATTATTATGTTGCCATGGTTAGGACCCCTTGCTTTTTTTTGGTTTATTAACTTAGTCAGTAAAAAAAATATACATGCACGGTCCCCTACTGCTTTTAGAACTTATGGGCTCTTCTTGCAGTTTAGGTGTATGGTTTCCATTTTGTGTATTTATGAAGGATGGTGGGGGAAATCTGAACTTAAATTGAAAAGGCATCACAGAAGAAGATTGTGCTCCTTGTGTTGAAATAGTGAGGAGCGATTTCGGCCAATAATATCTGCTTTTGAGGTTCAGGAGGGAGGGGGTTCTGGATATTTTGGGGGGGAATCATATTGCCAAATTTTCGAAATCCTCAATTGCGATATAATTTTATTCTCCGATTCCCATTTAATTAAAGTTCGATGGGGGTGGAGAGAGAGAGGAGAGATAGGAGAAGGGGAGAAGAGGAGAAGAGAGAGGGGAGGAAGAAACACATGTTCATTATTTTTTTCTACTGAAATTTATGGAGGGTAGTAAAATGTGGTCTTTTCCCAAAAAAATGAACAAACCAGGGGGTACAAATAGTTTTTTTAAACTCTATAGCAACTGTTGATTTCTTATGAGAGATAGAAATTGATTGAAGTAGTAGCTCATTGTGTTATTGATGAAAGTTCACCCCTCAACCACTGGGCCCCCACCACACCTTCCAATGACACTTGGTGGAGGCCCAAATGCACATTAAAAATTGGGTGCTATTACACAGTGATAATTTTTTAGGCGTTGTGTGATGTGACTGCCCGCATGAAAAATATGCGTAAATATAAAATGTGACGTTGGCACCCCCACCATACACAAGGGACTCACATAACTTAGGGACGTGGTGGGCTTTTTGCTGGCAACGCAAGGAATTAAAATTTTTGGTGCTGATTTCTTTTCACAGTGGCTGTGAGGGGAGAATATGTCTCTGATGCAGGATATCTGCCTCCCCTCTGAACCCAGGCGCACTTACCCCCCCCCCACCCCCCCCCCCCACCTTCCCGCAGCCTATGCCGTTCAGTAGCACTGGAAGATGTTTGCAAATCTCTATCTTAATACTAACTTAGGAATTCTTAATTCTTGCTTTTCCACTAAGCTATTAATCTATACAGGTCCCTTTTCAGTAGTAAAAAGTTTTATATAAAATATAAAAATACGCTGGCAATAGTCTTAATAGCTTTGAAAAAAAGCTGGCAGAGAGATAGCTATCGTTTGGTCGCTGTGTTGAAGCTAGAAAGAAAAAATGCTGTGAGCAGGAAGTGCAGTGACAATAGAATTAAACGAGGTCTTGTGATTTAAGCAGCCAATGAGGACCCCTAAACACCCCCAATTGTTGACGTTCTTCTCCCCGTGCTCTACGCTGATTGGCTGGCCCCCAAAAAATACAGGAAGTGCCGGGAAAAGGAAAATGGAGGGTGATTGGAATCCGATGATGGCGGATTATTGATTAAGAATTTTAAGGTAAATTTTCTCCATCGCGCGAAACCAAAGATTGTAGATATAAAATCTGGCCGATTTTAACTTTTTTCGATTTAATCGCTCAGCACACTACCTGAAATCTAAGTGCTATAGAGCTGAAGCATGTCAAGGACAAATCATGTAGGAAACAGATTCACAAGATTTACTTTTTCATCACACTACAAAAAAAATGTACTGTATAGCTGGCGCCTAAGACCACTGGAGAAATCAAGGCACTTCTACATAGTTTGTCAGTCATGAAGTGGCATAAGGAATAGGGCCTACATGTCTAGTGCCTTCCCCAAACTAGATTATATGTGCACAGCTGATCAATTTGACACCATTTTGCCAGTTCTGCTTTTCTTTTCTTGACACTGCTAATAAATCTCCCTATTGTGTTAGGTTACTCCGTTGCATACTGTACTTTACATATAATTGAGAATACTTCAAAACTCTTGAAATCCAGTTAACAGAATTTTTTTGGGGAGTAAATGACAAGTACAGTTATTAAGTCTGATAAATAGATCCAGAAACAGTTGTAACGGGTATGTGTGATTAGTGGCCAAGTGATGAGTTATTGCAATATTAGCATTTGGATTTACTGCACTTAAAATTCTAAAAGACTTTCAAATATCTGGAGGCAAAGTTGCTGGGTAATGTGTGTTACTGCAATGCAGAGGATGAGTGCTTTTACCCATCTTTTCTCAACTCTGTTTTGGCTGATTGTGTATCCGAACATGAATGATGAGGGGGAGGGGAAAACTTGCTTGCCCTGGCTTTACAAGGATCTCAGTCACAATGCCAAGAACATGCAACCTCAGGCAAGATGTTTTGTGTTGCCTTCGACTTGGGTGTGGTCACTTTGTGTATACTGTGCATCACAATAAGAACG
This sequence comes from Phyllomedusa bahiana, assembly GCA_025379985.1. Lineage (NCBI taxonomy): Eukaryota > Metazoa > Chordata > Amphibia > Anura > Hylidae > Phyllomedusa > Phyllomedusa bahiana. The sequence goes on along the minus strand of JAODAL010000270.1, from coordinate 231,974 downwards.
TACTACAATGAGTTGGGTTTGTTATCTCCAGATACTTACTGGGGTATTATTGGTGGTTAATTAAGCCATAAAATCAAGCTGCGGGGGGTGATGGAAGAAAAAAAAAAATGCTGAATTAGCGAATGGATAGTAAACAGCTGCAGCTTTCTGTGGCAGGAACATAGCTGAACATTTGGCAAGAAGGGGCCTTTTTCCGAGCTGTGTCGCTCACTCAGCTGGCTGTACTCTTATTTAATTTACAAGGCATTAATTGTAACAGCAAATGCCTTGCAGACCACTTAATCTAAGGTCACAAAAAGGTGGTATACCAATGGTGCTGCCAGGGCGACTCATTGGCTGCCAAGAGGTTTGTTTACGCAGTTGGCCACAGCTTAGACGGAGCCACTTCAAAATCTAGTGTAACCTTCTTTATTCTTTGTTAAAGGGTGACTAATACTAAGTCAATCTGGGTGTGCTTGGATTTTCTATCTTGCAAATCAGTTGGGGAAAATAAATACAGAACTGGAATTCTCAAAATTCTCTAAATCACAATGGATTTGTTAAACCTGGGTTGGTGTTGATGTCCATATCAATCATAGAAGCAAGTTGCTTTTTTTGTAAAGTTGTAATCAATATGTGGATTGCAATGGAAGAACACAGTAGCCCTTTAACATTGGTATCTGTCCACTATCTAGGTCCTTGAACCAATGCTGAAAACCAAAAAAGGGTCCCAGATGTGGGTGTTAATGACAGGGCACCAGCTGTTTCAGGGCCCAGTATAAGAGGCCCAACTCTACTCATAAAACAACCTCTTAAGCTATAAGAAGGATTGGGCAGATCAAAAAACGGATGAAGATCAGGGATCGAGGGATAATTTTAGTTTTCCAATTGCATGATCATAAATACTGCTAATAATGTTCACTGCGAAAGTAGAGCCCATGACTACTTGTTACAACCCTGAGATTCCTTATAGAATGTATCGGAGGGCTTGCCTGCTTTTTAAAACAACATAAATCAATGCAATTTATTGTGAGCTGCTAGTGTTAATTGAGAGCTTGCAGAGAGACAGACTTGGATTTTCACATCAGAAATCCTTCACACCAAAAAGTGTAGAAACTAGCACCAGAGGCAAAGAGTACAGAGCTTCATTTATTTACATATCCATAAGTAAAAATATCAGGTAATATGTAGGTTACAGACTACACTTACATGTTTCAGGCAATATATGCCCTTGCTCACAGCATCATGGATTTTCTCATATTGGACTTCCCAGATGACCAGTTCAGCTAATAGTTGACACCTTCAAACTCAACCGGCAAATAGCAAGCATCAAGTACTTTGACACTTAAAGGGGTTGTCTCACTTCAAGGATTGCTTTTTATTAGAGATGAGCAAATTTCTCAAAAATTCGATTTGGTTGATTCGTCAAATTTTTCCCAAAAATTCAATTCGTTTAGAATTTATTCGCGATGAATCACCTTAAAAAACAGTTATTTCCTGGCTGCAGAGAGCCTGTGTGGTGTTTTAGAACATTTTGCCATGCTCAAATATGCATAGGGAGCGTGCTTTGGTATTGATACATTGCTGTGTTTTAGTATGACACGCAGATGACAAGCGCCGCTCTTAGAATCGCTTCACACTTCACTTCTCTGGGCACTTACAGGGGCAAAACTGACCAAATAAGTGAAGTGGGAACGCAGCCTGACAGGGTAATGTCAGCACCAGCTGGAAAGAACTGAGCAGAGGGCCAGGATCCCACTATAGCGTCAAAGAGCACATACCTCTTTACACCGTCATCAGATGATTCCACAGATTATGACAGAACCTGTTCTGTTAAACACTGATACATGTACAGCTAAAAAGTGACTTTTTTTTCACTTATTGTGGTGAACTATCTTTGAAATACAGTGTGTGTATTTCTCACATACACACATCTCCATTACAGGCAGGTTATTATTTTGGGACATTGTTCTCTGCGTCAAAGAGTTACTTTTTTCACTTATAAGGTGAAATATCTTTGAAATACATGGTTATATGTAGAATCTGTGGGCAGAAAGTGAAGCAGGGCCAGAGACCAAATGTTGGCACCACGGCCCTGTGTCAACATATGCAGCATCACCATCCAGTGGCCTGGGAGAAACGTGTCTCAGATGTGGTGGTCCATTCTGCTGCAGCAACGCATCCCATTTCTGGCAGTCAAAGCTCCACCACCTCTGCTGAAGGGAGCTGTCTGTCTGTCCCATCATCTACCGGTCCAGATGCTCTTGCTCCTTGCCACTCACTGCGCCAGCAGTCGTTCATCGAGGCAATTACCAAGAGACAGCAGTATGCATCCAGCCATTCTACGGTGCAGAAGCTGACCGTGCCCCTGTCCAAGTTGGTGGGACTGCAGTCCCTCCCTTTTCAAGTGGTGGACAGCACCGTTCAGAGAACTGGTGGCTTGTGCCGAGCCGAGGTGGAGAGTCAGAGCAGTGGGGGCCATAGTTATCCCAAGGAGAACTCGCTTGTCCACCTGAAATATGGAGAGACTCACCTTTGTCAAGATGAATCAGACATGGCTCATGGATCTGATGAAAGCAGGAGTGAGTGCAAAACACAGAAGACATGCAAATATCCCATTTACTTGTCATCTCTGTTGTGTATCAAGTCCTGTTTCTTTTTGGCTTTAGCAATACTGATGGATTATTGACCAATTGAAAGCAGACACTGACAGACTAAAGGAAGGGCAAAATGATCAGTGATGTCAATGTAAAATTACTGCCGACACCCTCTCTACTCTTTTGGGGAGGGGGGCTCTACATGTATCAGCATTTAACAGAATCACCACAATAAGTGAAAAAAATTAACTGGTCTGTGGATTTCCACACACCAATGCCTGATGCATCAGATTAGATCAGCCATGCCGCCTCACCCGAATTTGAAAAATTAATCTGTATTCTTCTGTCTACCTGCCTCAGCTACTATTCAGATGCTGCCACCCGCCTGATGCCACACATCTGCTGCCAGCTGCTCCTTCTACCACCCACCATCTTTACCAGGGATTGGTATTGCCACCCACCTCCCCACTCTTCACTTGGCCATTATGTAACCTTTTGATGCTGCTGCCACTTCACCAGGTCTCCTCATGCTGCTGCTGCTGTTTCTGTCACCTCCAGGCTATGTCACCATGTCACTCTCTGGCTTGATGCTGCTGCTGCCACCTCCTCATTATGTCACCTCGCTGCCAACATCTCAAAATTATGTCATTGTGCCACTCTTCGGCCTGATGCTGCTGCTGCTGTTGCTGCCGTCACCTCCACACTGTGTAATTGTGACAATCTGTGGCCTATTTATGCTGCTGCCACCTCCACAATCTGTCATTGTGCCACATTGTGGTTTCCTAATGCTGTTTCACTCTATGACGTGGCCACTGTGTTTGGTTTTCCTCTTCTTTGAATCTGTCAGAGGGAATGAAAAGGACAAACACAACCGATTGTGTCTTCGGAAAAGTCGTAAGGCCAGTATGACATGGTCCTTTGTTTGCATCAGGATTGTCTGATGAAAGCAGGAGTGAGTACAAAACACAGAAGACATGCAAATATCCCATTTACTTTTCATCTCTGTTGTGTATCAACTCCTATTTCTTTTGGCTTTAGCAATACTGATGGACTATTGACCGATTGAAAGCAGACAATGACACATGAAAGGAAGGGCAACATGATCAGTGATGTCAACACAAAATTACTGCCCACACCCTCTCTACTCCTTCGGGGCGAGGGGGGCTCTACATGTATCCACGTTTAACAGAATCACCACAGTGAGTGAAAAAAATTAACTCTTTGCCACAGACAGCAAAATTCCAACAGACTGAACTGGATGGATTTGAGATGTGTGTATGGGAGAAATACACACAATGGATTTGACACAATAAGTGAAAAAATTAACTCTTTGCCACCTCTTTCACCCCAGTAACTCGAAAATCAGAAGTATTTTGCACAGAGTGCAATGTAGTGCAGCTACATAGAGATGCTTGTGCATACGAGACACACTGACAAATGGCAGAATTTAACATGGCTGCCCTATTTATAGGGCTGTGAAATCATAGAAGCTGGCTGCTGGTTGGCTGCCTGTTTGCACATGTCATTGAGGATGCTCCTTTCTTCCTCCCATAGTTCTTTGCCCATGTCATGCCATGTACTCGAGGCCATTTTAGATTCGTTACCACGAATCGCCATGAACTTCGGCTTCATTCTAAATGAATTCCACTTAGTTAGAATCGATTCAGTCATCTCTACTTTTTATGTTAAAGATCTTGCAAAAACAAGTCACTTTACAATATGTGTTCATTAACAGTGGCCTTCCTATTCCTACATATCCCGTCTTGTATGGGCTGCATCATCTCCTCAGGTCGCTATAGCTACAGACCTGTTTGTTCTCTCCTGCCAGTGCTATTTGCTACAGCTACAGACCTGGTGTCCTCAGCAGCTTGTCGCTGCAGGCCAGTATTAGGCCAGTAAACACTTCCCTGAATTCAAAAATGAAACTGAGAAAAGAGGACTGAGATAAAATGAATCGGTGTAGTGAGACGAACCCTTTAATGGATATCTTACAGCTGATCTTGCTTATATGGGTCTTCCCATATCAGACTTTTATGGCATTTAAATAGAAAGTGGCATAAATGTCTGATAAGTGCCGGACCTCTAGGACCCACACCTATCTTGAGAGTGAACCCCCCAAACCCTGTGCAGAACAGAGAGGAGGTCACACTATTGTGCTACTCTCTGATCATTACATAGGGAGATCCAAGTACAGCTGACAACTCCACTTGTCTCTACTTTATTGAGTGGAGAGTACCGCGCAAGTGCAACCTACTCTCCATTCTCCAAAGCGAGACTTTTGGGGGCCTCATTTTAAGATAGGTGTGGGTCCCAGAGGTATGACACACACTAATCAGACATTTATGACATATCTTATTGATATACCATAGAGGTTTTAAATGGGAACACCCCTTTAAAGTTGTCTACTTTTTCAATTATATTAAAAACCTGTCTGTGGCCATGCTTTGAAGAGTTCATTGTAATTCTTCACTGTCATGGCTGTTCTGCCAGAGATGCATTAAAGGCCTCTCACCCTGTCCACTAGCACCCTAATCTGTATTGACGAGGGGCAAGAACCTCAAAACAGTTGTCTACAAATAGATCTCTGCTTTGGAATCATATCTCAAATCATGTTTCAAGGTTTTTTATGGACTGGATTATGTTTTACAGGGGACTTAGCTATAACTAGAAGGGTTTTTTCTGTGTGGCGATCTAAGTTGCATGGCGATCGAAGTTGATAGCCTCCTAGAATGAGCTGCAGCTCTTTGCCAGCAAGCTTTACACTTACGGATCGTCTCGTCCTAAAACGTCATGTGCTGAGCATTCAGACAGGACTACACAGGAACAGTAGGGTCAGGCTGGGTGAGAGAAGTTTACACAGTCTAAAATAGATCTCATTCCAGCAGAGATATACAAAGCTTACACAGAATTAGCTTCCAGTTCCTGATAGAGGTATAGAAATAGCACTTCCATTAGTTCTGCAAATTTATGCTTATTCTGAGCATGTGAATTAATCTGTCGGGACATGAAGACATGTCTGGTGTATCTATACACAGACTGGAATTAGTCACTAAAGCACTAATTATTTAATACATGTATGTCATTGTTGTCAATTAAGGCACTGTCACCATAGAATGTAGAACCAATGTTGTTAGTAAAGACATAACATGGGAAATAGCGTATCGGTTGAGAAACCTGTCAAATTAAAGCTGTACAAAAGATAGATGGATAGAAAGATATAGGTAGATATTAGGCAGATCTAAGATATCTAAATGCACATATACAGTGTATATATATATATACATATACACGCCTTATATCTATCAGTATGTCTGTCTATCACAGGTCTGTCAATCAATAGGCGGTCTCCCATGTGTGTGTATATATATGTATGCGTGTGTGTGGTTATATAGATATGTGTATATATACATACATATGTATGTGTATATATATATATACATATATATATATATATATATATATATATATATATATATATATATATAATTGTGCTGGTTATTTAGAGTAGGATGTGGCTGAAAATAAAGTAGGGAAATTTAAAACTATTATATTCATTACAATTTTCCCTGAGTTCTCTGGATCAAATCACTTATGTGGGCAAATATGAGATGCCTTCACCTTATAAAAGTAGCTGTGAACAAAACCTCCACATGCATCTTGATAATGGATCTTAAAAGAGTTTAACCACAAAGGTATTTCATTCCTGGTTTGTTATTCTTGAGTTTTCAGTGTTTTCAAAGGGAGGTGTGGATGATTTGTTTAAGCTGCATATCATGTGATCCAGCAGACTTGACATCACCATGGCTTTCTCCACAGTGTACAATCCAGTCAAACATTGTAGCTGAGGGGTTTGTACTTCTGCCTTTCAACATAAGGGTCGTAGGTTCAAATCCCTGCAGAAACCAAACGTGTTTTTTTTCTCAATGCACATACTTAATTGAGGTTAATTTTTTCTTTTTACTTATTTCCACTGTTTGACTAGTTACTAAGGAGACAGAGGACAGCGGTAGAATGACATCACCTGGGGTTTGAACACTCAGTAGCTGCCTGAGAGGAGAGGTGATGTCTGAGCATGTGCGACCAGGACTAAGGAACACCTGAGGTTGAACAGTCGCTCAGCAGTGAGTGTGTGTGATTAGTAAGCAGGGAAGAGACTGACAGTAGCTCCCTGAAAGGATAGATGATGTCTGAGTATGTGCGGCCATGATGGAGGAGCTCTTGTCACTGGTCATATCCCTGGAGACAAGCTGTACACTATGGATCACTAAGGCAGCATCTAAAACAAAAATGGTCCAAAATTTTTAATAATGATGAATAGTGAAAATGTTTATTATTTAATTTGCAAGCTTCCCTATCAATTTTACTTTGTGGCAAAACTCCTTTAACATAATATAGTGGTATATCTATACTTGGGCTGAACACACAAATAAAGCCCTGTTTTGAAATTATAAAGTATATTATAATAAACTCTGATAATACCTTACCCTTGTAAATTAATAAGACCAATAACCCTTTCTTGAATTATATTTTAATAACCTTAATATTCTGGGAAGTAGATGGTTAATTCTTCATGTATTCAGCTGTCTGTTCAGTCTTTGAAGCCAGATACATGCCAAGTAACTGAATGGATGAATACAACAGCGGTGATGTAGACTTGCTGGTATTCCCTGTGCTACTAAGTCTTAACAGAGCTCTGAATTGGCCCACAATGCTCTCATGTTCCCACTGCTTCTGTGCATAAAGTCATGCTGCATAGAAAAGAACATATACAAACCACTATACAATGGGATGTAAGCTATGCCAGGTTACATGTGATGTCTTGAAGCCTGTGAATAGTACTTACCTTTCAGTTGTTGAGAGCTCACTTCCATGTCCTGACTCTCAAGCCTCCTTGTGAAGGATGGGATCTACATTGCTCTTAAAATCAGCTAATCAAAGGTATAAGTGAAGAATCATACAGTCCAACAATGATTTCCTTTTTTGTTTTCTGCTGCATAAACCTCTCGACAGCACTTACCACCTGAGACTCCATAGCAACTCATTGATGCCAAGAGTCTATCAATACTTCCATGAAATGTGACTATTTGTTGAGGATAAGCATTTACTGATGATTATAAATATGCGAAATATGGAGGAATCAGAAAAGCCAATGGCAAATCACAAATAATCTGCAGAGGACGACATAGCGATGAAAGTGACTATCCTCTGTGATTTCTATCAATGTAACTTGGAGACCACAAAATCAAATCCAAGCAGATACCAGACCAGTTGGGCCACATGTATGAACCTGTTTAGGTCTAGAATTCACTTTTTTGCCCATAGGTTACTATGGGCAAAATAGGGAGTTTTACACCTAAACAGTGTCATACATGTGGCCCATATAGTGTAAGCCTCCTATGACCTTGTAATCTTTATGAAATAAGGGGGTAACTGTGGGGTGTAACTCTATTGCCATTGTAGCTGCACTGGGGCTCAGAGTTTGAGGGGGTCTACCAAAGTGTAAGAACATTATACTTATTGTAGGTATTAAGTTGGTGGCTTTCTGCCATCTAGCACTTTTATGGGAGATTATTTGGCGCTATTATTTATACCTTGTTGTGTGATATGGAGACAGTAATGCTAATTTTAGGAAATTTAGGTGAGACTTTTTAGTGGATATGGATGGATGTATTTTTATTGGTAGTATAAGAAGTATAATATAAGAAGTTTGTAGCATGTTTTAAGGGAAGCCCTATACTGGGTCCATAGCTTGGGCTACTGGATCTCTACCAAACGTGTTTTTCCACATATCCATGAGAACCTTGTTAGAGTCTTTATAGGGCTGGAATCACACATGCATTTTTTGAAAGGAGGCAAAAAGAGGAAAAGTATTTGTAAAAGACTTAGGACCCATCCCCACGGCAGAGAGCAAATACCAGTTGGATTATCTGACAGGTTTTTGCTCTATTTTGGGCTGTGCAGACGGCCGCAGGGGGCGGCTTTTCTCTGCTGTTTGCGAGGAAAAGCCCTCCCCTTTCGCATTGACATGTTCATGCTCTGCCCAAAAACCGGGTGGAAGAATGAACATGTTCAATGTTTTCCGGACCGCCAGCAGTCCAAAAAACCGTCCGGCGGAAAACCCGTGCAGTGGGGACCGCTGCCCGGGTTTTCCATAGAGGTTCATGTAAGAGTTTAATAGACGGTTTACAGATGGTTTTCAAAACCGAAAACCGTTTGTATAACTGTCAAAAACCCTTGCTGTGGGGACAAGGCCTTATACTTCTCTTATTTTGCATCTACTCCTGCATTTGGCTCCAAAAAACTCCAACAAAAACTGCCATAAAAACTGCAAGCATAATTCCAGCCTAAGGGTATGTTCACATGGTGGATTTTAACAAGAAATTTGAAGCAGATTCCGCATCAGATCCCTAATTAAAACTCTTGTGTATTCTGATGACGTTCATTTGGATTGCAAGTCTACACTGTAGTTCACGCTGCAGATCTCTCTCTCCATCTATAATGCTGGTGTCTCATATAGAGTTACTGTTAGGCCACTAGGGCACCAGGTGGGTGATATCTATACATGCCTTTAGCTTGTGACTTAGGTTAATGCAATAAATATATTGATATACTGATGTATTTTGTATTTTACGTATAAATGACAGCTGATTGATGGTACTCTTATTGTCATTACTTGTCATCCACTGAATCACTTTTTAATCCAGTGAAGAGCTTTGTTAATCAGATATTCTGTTCTGAGATGTATTTTTAAATGTGCCTATGGCTAGGTAAGTGCTTGTCTTTCTTTACACCTCACTTTCTGCATCCCTTGTGGTCCGGCACTGACTTGACTATGTGGCATGCTGCTGTTCCAGTAGGTGCTCGTCACACATAGGTCAGTAAATTTCAGGCTGGCCACCCCACTCACAGCCCATGTCACATAGCAGGAAACTGACTGTTTAATGCATGCATGGGGATTCACCACCAACTTGGTCACAAGACCTTTTACTCAAAAATCACTGCCTAAGGGACATCCCATTCTAGCCTCATCTGGCTACCTAATGGTGAACAGGGGCCCAATTCTCCTCTATTGTATTACCAAACTGCACAGAAACCATACAATAATATACGTTACAATTCACACTAGCATCCCAGTAAGGCATATGGTTAGCATCAAACAGAACATTTCAAACACTTTATCAGTCCTATAACTTGCAGATGACTTCAAGGAGGGTAACACACATTCTCTGTGTGGCTCTGGCTTAATCTCTTGTATTCTCTATTACTATTCTCCTTACAAACCCAAATAATATCACAACAGAAGCGAATGGGAGAATTCACATGAGATGGAAAAACTGCAGGTTTTACAAGTAGATTTTCACAAGTAAAATCCACAGTGGGTTACGGTACCAGGCAGGTGGATGCAAATTTTACAAATTGCATGTAGAAAATTGGGCATTCTGCAGATTTTCCCATTTATAGTTTGTCAATGATGTTGCAAACTTTCACTGTGGATTTTACCACCTTCAGGATACTTATAGATGGTGCGGTCCGATAGTGACACTCCCTACGCGACCACTAGTGGCCACATGAGTTTGCCGGTATCTTGAGCAGCTGTTGGTTGTCACATGGAAGGCGGGGCTATCGGCTCTATTGCACCTGCACCATCTATATCCATCCTCAATCTAGTGGAGATAAAATCTGCAGGGAATCCACAGCAAAATCCACGTTACATTAGTGATGAGCCACAGGTGACCTTACCTTAATTAGCTTCAGTTAATTTTAATAGTAAGACTGGGGATCGGCAGCTTTACTTTAAATTATTGCCGGTCAGATTTCCAATTATCTGATCAATCAAATTTGGAGACTTATTTGACTAAAAGTTGCCAGGATTTAATTTAAATGAAATGTTGAAATAATTAGGAGTGCTCATTTCTGGTTGTACATTATAATTTATGTCTTTGGTCAAATCATTCCTAAAATAATCAGTTTAGCAAAAATATTTTTCAGTTAAACGAAAATGTTCCATGCACTCACAAAAGCAATAACATTTAGATAATGAGGATTCCCTAATGCCCTATCTTTTATGATGAGTAACAGATGCAGCAGATCCAAATTTGTCATTTACCTCTTTTGTTTGTGCATCATTATGCTCCGAATTAGGATAATGAAGATACCTGGAATCCCATTAAAAACCAGTGCCGAGGAGACAATGCATGATCCGGATGAGTTGTGGGCAATGACAAAGCTCAGCTCTGCTACATCTGTCAATGTACTTAGCCATACAGCGGACAAAAGAGAGGGTTAAATATGATATGCGCCCCGCCTCCGATGGATCTGTGCTGTCTCTCCCCTTCTTCTATCAATGCAGACACCAATCCAGTTCTGGAGAACTCTACACAGACTAGCTGCTCCTTGGCTGTCACCAAATTCATCTCCAGCATTCTGCAGCGAGTAAGGAAAGAATGAGGAAAGAGGAGGAAATCATCCGTCTGGAAACACCCACCTTGCAGATCCTGGTCTCCCCAGCCTGTGCAAGCAAAGATGCTCCTCAACCCACCGCCTACTTCACACACACTCAGCATCATCTTGCTAGTGAAAGTTAATATTTTAACCGGCAGGTGCAGAGCCAACTCCGAGCCATTGTGTTGTGTGTGTGTGTGTTTTTCTCCCCCTCTCTCCTGGGCTTTGATTTCATGACATCCCTGTTCAGCCCTGGTTGTGTGTGTGAGTCTCCTAGCAAATTATGGATCTGGGAAGGAGATTCACACACTCCTCTATGTGTGAGATGAAACTTGGGTTGGAATTTTTGTGAGAAGCAGGATCCTGTGGGAACGAACATTCACGGTTGGTCTTTACATGGACATTTTCCAGCTGGGATGAGGCAGCAGCACTTGGAAAAGTGACTTGTACTAATCTGCCTTCTTCTCAATTGTCCTAATCATTGAATGACAAGCGCCAGGAAAAAAGGCTGAAACTGCTGGAGTGTCCCTTGATCACGGTGACAAGTGACCATAAGGTCACAGGCGGAAAAGTCACTTGTCTCAGCAATCACTCTGCACACCATAAAAGAAAGCCTACTGGAATAAGTAACCCTGTAGCCTTAGTTCCATAGGTTTTTCTACTTTGGTCCTGGAGACGGGGGCACTTGGATCTAATAAAAATGTCACAACCGACAGAAAGGATCCATTCGAAAAAAGCTGGAATTCGAGCTGCTGTGGTTTTAATTGGATTGCTACACAAATCAAGGAAACAGAATAGAGAGAGGAGGTAACGCTGCATTGTCCTTGTCACTTATGTATTAGCATTTGTTTTGCTGCCTCAGCAGTAGATGGAGGTAATAAGTTCAAAGCTGGTTACCTACAGGTATAAAGTGGACTCACCTTGAGCACGAGGTGGGGGCTTGTTACATTGCTATCAGTTCTAACAATCAAAGCTGTCACTAATGTTGACTGAAATGTCACGTGACATCTACAGAATACACAGGGTATAATATATCCAACCTGTAGTTTGTATAAAGACGTATATCTATATATTATATGACATGATCTGATTGCACCCGATATCACAAAGGAAAAGCAAAATGCCAGATATACTGATTCCGAGAGTATAGTGACAAGTGGGGGTCATTAGGAGTCATGGCTATAGAGTATTTGTCAAACTTGGAATCTCTTGAGATAAAAATGGAGCTAGCAGAGGTGTCCAACCATTGTCCCTCACAAAAAAGAGTTTCAATGGATACACATGTGTGTATATAAGTGGTGGCTCTGATGGTAGATTGCTCCGATTAGCACACTGCTATCACCTGGATTGGACTCTTATGGTGACAACTTCATCCTACTAACATATCCAGCAAGTACAAAACAAATATGTCCTTGTCATTATCATGGCGATAATGACTTCCAAAGTAAGTGGTGTATCACTTAAAACACTATACTTAAAAGACACAGGACATGTCGACATGCTTATTGGTCTATTCCAACTTTTATCAGTGCCACCATGCAGATCGAGGTTGTCCTCACTGTTGACATATCCAACCTTGTCCATGTCTGTTCTAACACGTAACAAAATGTTTGTACATGACTGCTCTACAGTAATGTACATACAGTGAGGGAAGCTTAAGAAGGACCATGGGTGTTATATAAATGGCAGACGGTTGGAATAATTTTTTATAGAATTATTTTCAATGTTAAGCTTTATGGCTTATAGTAACCTGTCCACTTTTCCGAGACAATAGTCCGTTTTAGGACAATAGCAGTGGCCAATCCAATGACAAAACCTAATAAAAAGTCAGCTTTAGAATATATTTTTCCAAACGTAATGAATAACCCCTGGTAGCTAATGGGTTATAATTTAACATTTGTCAAAACTATAACAAAAAACTTTTTTTTTTTTTTTTTTTACTTATATGCCATTTTTGTCAAATTTACTAACATACGGAGATATTACATATGACTTTGTCACAGCCTATGCAAATGTTTGGAAACCAGGAAAATGCTAGAGTTTTATGTGTTTGGGGGGAAAGGGTACAACACTATCCAAACTTTAGCCCCACTTTTTTTTGATCCAACATACACCATTTAAAGCATGGGTCCCCAACTCCAGTCCCCAAGGCTCACCAATAGGTCATGTTTTGCGGTTTTCCTTAGCATTACACAGGTGATTTAATTATTGTCAGTGCATTCTGTGGGAGATCCTGAAAACATGACCTGTTGGTGGGCCTTGAGTACAGGAGTTTGGGAACACTGATTTAAAGGATAAGCCCTATGAATAGATGTCTCCCTCTCTGTGTGGCCCTACATATAGTATAGCAATGAAGAGTTGTAATGAGTTATTGTGTTAGTACAATCACTGACTGTGGGATGGTGAGGGGGCAGTGAAGAGTGGGAGCACAAGAGTTCTGTGAAAAACACCTGCTGAGGCAGATATATGAAGTATACAGCAGGGGAAGGATAAGTCATTAGTACTGGGGGGTTGTGGGTAGCAAAAGGGCACAAAGAAAACATTGGTGCTGTCAGCTAACGTGTGACAGAGGACAAACTGGTATTAGCCCACCATGTCCATAATAATATGTCTAAGGCGTAATGTTATGTTAATTAACCTATAACATAGTATTTAAAGATACCGCCCACATGTAATATCAGTGTAATAGGTAATGCTGCATAAGTATCTATTCTGTCACATCTGTCATTCTGACCTATGAAGTTTATAATGTAATTTCTTTAAGACTTATACAGGCTTTAGATAAATGATGGAACTACCACACTGTGAGGGTAATCACCTGGTTGTTGTACATCACAGCAAATATAAATAAGTAAAAGTAAATGATTTTAGTTAATAGTTTGTGTTTTTCCAGATCAAGTAAAGGAAAAAAATATTAAATCACTCTGTGTTGAGGAAAAAAATATGGACTGACCTTGTAATTTTCATTTTTAAGATATACACCAGAATAGGTATAAGCATGCACATTAGTCTGCAGTTAAAAGAAAAAGTGCTTACGGACCTTACCGATCTGTAGGACCTAGCTTATTGAAAGATAACATGGGCAAAAGAAGAAGCAATGGAAAGGATTATAAAACTCCTTCAAGATGGAAATCAAACATAGAGTGGGGCAGAAAATGTTGGTTGTTCCCAGTCAGCTGTGTTTAAAATCTGGTCCAGAGATTAATATACATTTATAAAAGGGAAATGGAGGTGTTGACCAAGGAAGATTTTTAAAACCTCAGGATAGAAATTTGCCTTGGAAATAAAAAATGTACAACAAAAACAAAAGGGTGTTTGACACGATTGTCAGCAGTCGGCTGAGTGAAGTGGAATTTACATATAGAAAAAACATAAAATAACTAGCACTAACATCAAAATAGAAAAAACAGGGTTATGGGGGTGGGCGTTAAAGAGAAGCATTAACAAGGTTACGGGGTGGGCGTTAAAGAGAAGCAATGATGGAGTGTGGATAATTGGATGCAAATTATATTCAGTGATCAATCACCAATCTGCATTGGCCAAGAGGATGATGCTGCAACTTTTGTCTGCTGCCCTTCCAATGACACATATATAGAAGAAAACAAGCACATATTCTCATCATTTATGTCATGGGGTTGTATGTCAGGTGAAGGACGAGGGAAGAAACCATTACCTCCACAGCCAGTGCACAGGTGCAAATAGGAATCTTTAGCACCTTTTTCATTCCATCGATAGAAAAAAAAAGGTTTGGAGATGTTCAAGTCCTTTTTCAGGATGAGAATGTATCTTGTTACAGCTTTTCTTCAGGAAAAGCAAATCAATTAATTGACTTGGCCATCAAACAGTCCGGATCTCAATTTGATTTATGGTGGAAATTAAAAAATTGGCTCATGATAAGACTTCTACCTCCAAAGCTGATCTATCAACCTATTGTTGAGAAAATTGAAAGTAACCTGATGTAGAATATTGATTATCATTAGTGAAATCCATGTCGTAAAGAATTCAGGTGTCATAAAGGCTCAAGGAAAATCAAAGCACTTAGTGGGATTTGTTTTGGTTAATGATCCCATACTTTTTTCGTCCTAGAAAAATTCCATAATTCTTTTCTTCTACTTGATCGTGAAACATTTGCCGTTAGTTAAAATTTCTTGTTTGATGAATGCTACATGAACGTCCAGCTGTTAAATATTATTTTGTATTGTATCTTTAATTAGTGCATTAACTACAAAGTAAAAAAAAACTGAGTGACCATCCTCTAAGTGCGGGGTTTCATAATTTTTACCAATGGTTGTATATACAGTCTAGTGCTACTATTTTAGAAAACTGATCAACTCAAAGACAAAGTCAGTTAGTAACCATACATTGACCATCAATGATAGTGGCAACACATTCTGCAGAGTTGTAGAGAGAATGCAATCAGTTCCTGTCATGTATATGTGTCCTAACAAACATCCATACTCTAGCTCTCTAAGATAGACATAGAGTATCATAATTAGTTGCAGCATTTATCTTTTATTAATTAGATTTGTTTTTTACATTCTTTATATTAAAACCAACAACCAACCCTGTAGCACTGTGCAAGAATAAAACAAGTCTCTGTCACCAGTGAATATCAGAATCCAATCCCTCCGTCTAGGGCGCCCACTAGTTTTGTAGGAAATCAATCATTCTTATGAGCGTGTGAAGAAAAGATCACCTTGAAAACAACTTTGTAAATACAGGGAGAACTTGGAAACATCACGTAGAACCTATAGTCCCAGTACCATACAACAGGATTATTAACCACTGAGCCAGGTAATCACTGTTAAAACTCAACCTGTCCTGAATCACAGGCAGCATGAAATAGCCATAGATTTCCTTATTAAATTAATGTGTGTTTTACTATGAAATGCCACAATGATTAAAAAAAACACACTATGATACTGAGCCAGCATGGGGGAAAGGGCACCAGCCCGAGCAGAGGAGTCCTATGGGCGGCATCTCTCTTCCTGGTTCAGATCAAACAGGTTGTCCCATCTGGCTGTTTTCCCTCTCCCCAGGGTCTTCAGGCTCCCACTTCCTGTTCAAGATGTGGGTGGGTCTACAGCAGTGATTGACATTTCAGAGGTCAATAGCTTCTAATGGAAGGGTTGGGAACAATGGTAATGTTCAGAAATTATATCTGGCTATAACTGTGAGATAGCAGAGCTGTATTTGTCAGGAGAAGAGCCTTCTAGTCATGGAGAAAAATATACATGCTAACAAGACACATTGTTAGCTACTGAGTGACTACATCTTTGATGCAATTACATATTAATGTGCTCTGAAGACCTGATAGGATGATACAATGCTTCTCCCAGGTCAGTAACCTTAAGGGTATGTTCACACAGCGTGTTGGATCCGTTTTTGATCCTAAAACCCTGCGTAAATCGCATTCAAAACGGATCCAATATGCAGGTGGATGTTTTGGATGTGTTTTGGCTGCAGCAGGAATGCTCCCTATAGTTTTAAATAGGGCGTCTGCTGCATCTTTCGGATCAAGAATTGACATGATAATTCTTTGAACGGATCCAAAAGACACATCAGAAAGACACATGTAAACAGGCATCAGCGATCACTCGCCTGAACGCCGATGCTTGTTTTACATTGAAAGCAACGTAAATCACACTGCACATTGTTAGATGTGTGTTGGGGTATGTTTAGGGTTCGAAACATGGATCCAAACATGTCGTGTGAACATACCCTAAGAGTTAAAGTTTTTCGTAGTAGAAAGATTAGACCAGAGAAGAGAAGCAAGTTCTGAACTGCTGATAAGGCACAGCAGGGAGTCACTGCTAGAGCAGAGATAGGTGGTAGGTAACCAGAGGAGCTTGCGTAAACAGGAGATAAAAACTGCTCTAACTCTGAAATGAAGTAAAGCACTATGTTTGATCATAGCCTTTATTTACCTTTGCCTACATGTTTAAGCTACCATAATTAACAAGATAGTAATACCCTTTTAACTGACTGTTGTCTTCCTTGTTTGCCTATAGGAAGAGAGCTGTCTGTTAAGCTGGGCAGGACCAGGAGAAGCTGCCCATCAGACTCATCTCCTTGGGCTGGTTCTCTTTTTTCCATGCCCAAGTTAACTTAAGAGGGTATTTCCTCTGAAATGTTATAGCATTTCAGAATAAAACACTCCTTACTGGGTTAAGAAAACCTGTGACTATTTAACGGTGCCCGTGGTTTGGGCGTTATGAACCAGGTGACAGGTTCCCTTTAACTACCTGGCTCATTTTGCATGTCACTGTATTGCCACTGTCCGTCTTTGGGATAATAAGTGCAAACAGATAAAAATGATGATCATCTGATTCCAATGTTTACAGTCTTCCTACTATTTATCTCCAATACATTGATACATGAGCCATATTGTACATGGTCAGGCTGTGAATGGCACAGGGAAGCAGGGGAAACTGAGAAGAGGAAGCCTGGAGCTGCTTTTCAGGAAGAGCATCAGAGTAAAAGAGGCAGAAAGCTAAAGGCTCGTCCAGTATGTGCAGTTATGTGCAGTAGCCATAGAATGGGCCCCAAGAATCAACCTAACTGATGGGTCCCAGGCACCCGAGTCCAACACTGTACATGGTACATGAAGCATATATATGATTGGGGTTTTGGACTTTTTGAAGCGCCTTCATTTTGGCAGGGGAGCAGTCAAAGCAAGGGGGAATCATACACTCACAGGTGCGATTGGTGATCATCCTGGATGATTGAAGGGGGAAGTAGAATGGTGACTGGATGAATAAATAGAGGAGTGAAAGACACAGGGGAGAACAAAGACCAAACTAACCATTAGCCTTCCATGTCCCATCTGCTGAATAGTGTTACACATTGTATTCGGGTAGGGATAGTTTGTCCTGATTTATATTTTGCCGGTGATGTTTGGCAAATTGTGCAGTCAATTCCCAGCCTGTTCCCAGATAGGAAATGGATGGGTATGCGATCAATGAATGATGTACTGTACTTCCTTTTTCCTATTTGGTAATTGGTTGCCAATTTGACAAAATTCGGATCTGGATTAACCACCCCTACCAAAAACCGAAGGGCAACACTACTGCTTATTGAGGTCATGTTGTAGTGGACCCATTCTAAGATTGACATTGGAGCCACACGGATCGTTATTCCGACCTCACAAACATGTCTGCCCCTCACCTCCTGTCTCTCTCCTCCTCCTTGTAGATTGTAAGCCCTCGCGGGCAGGGTCCCCTCTCCCTCTGTTGTGCCAGCTGTAAGTCACTCTTCATTATCATTGTACTCGTTTGACATGTTATGTATGTAACCCCCCTCAAATGTACAAGCGCCATGGAATCAATGGTGCTTTAAAATAAATGATAATAATAATAATAATAATGTTACGAGTGGCACCGCAGCCCGTGGTCCGGGCTGCAGGCGCACTCGCAGCCTACGCCTGGTGCGGATGCCGCCACGTCCCGTGAGCGCACCCACTCCCGCAGGCGCCCTTCCTCACCTGACCGAGGTCCTGTCTGTGTTCACGGCCGGTGCGCGTGCCCCCACTTTTTATGGCGCGTGCGCTCCGGCTCTGTCAAATTTAAAGGGTCAGCGCGCCGATAATTGGAAGTATCTGCCGCTGACCCTATATTAACGCTCCACCTCTTCCTGGCCCTCGCCGATTCCATAGTGCCTCTACCTATGCGAGAAAGCCTTTGTTACGTTCCGGTTGCCATTCCCGTGTACCAGTCCCTTAGGCTTACGTTTCCCGACCACGAACCTTTGCCGCCTGCCCTGACCTCTCAGCCCGTCTCCGACTACGAGTTTGTCTGTTGATTTGGTCCTGCGTTGCACCTCGGCTACCACCGCAAGCAAGTCGTATCAGGGGTAGCGACCTGGTGGATTCCCGCCGCAGTAAGTCCATCCTGCTTTGCGGCGGGCTCTGGTGAAAACCGCGACCCACTTAGACTCCGCTCCCTGGTACGGCTATTACCATCGCTTGTGGCGGCCCAGCGGATCCCCAACCTCGGTCCGTTACAAATAAGAATAATAATTCCCTGGCTCTCCCCTCATCATTCTGGTGTTCTGTAGTCGACCCAAACAAGAGTACTTTAACTCAATGTGTTTTTATAAAGTTTGAACAGTTAATTTGTTCTCCAACTGAACACAACTTCATATAAATTCAGGATCCATTTAAGCCGTTCTTCATGGTTTGTATATGTTTCATTATTCACAAACTCAGTGAAATCAGTTCAGTCACAAATGACATCCAGTAAGTGATTCACGGCTGCAGCTGGGATGTGCTGCTTGCACTGTATGTTTCTATCAAGTGACGTGAGCGGCTTTTTGGATTAGATGAGCGACCTCTATTTGCTTATAAGTGGAGCTGCCACATGAAATACAGCGAGTGCCATGGCTGCCTGGTGCTCAGGAAGATTTACATTTCCTCAGAAACCTTTTTAGACCATCAGGCAGAGCTGTTATGTTAGGGAAGAGATGCCATGCTTCACAATGTTAAATTCAATTAGTCCCAAAGAGCAGCAAAGCCAAAGTATTAGGAAAGTTCAATATTTATCTGTTGCAAAGTGACTGAGCCTCTGGTGACATCAGTGTCCTGTTTTCAGCACTTCAGACAGAAAGTCTAAAGCTATTTGTGACTAAGACACAGCAGCATTATGTCACAACTGCACATTCCTGTAACTCCAGATATATCAAATATTGCTGTTCACATTGGTAAAGTACCTATTCATCTGTTTTTAGCTAAAACTATTGAAAACTTAGTGATAACCAATTTCCCTGCTTGTAAAGCCCCATAGTTGTTGTCACACAGCTTTACAAAATGTCTTCAGAGGTTTTTTTTTACCCATAATCACAAATTATCTCAAATCCACTGGTCAAGTGAGAATTGATAACTACCGGTTAGACCAGGCATCCTCAAACTGCGGCCCTACAGCTGTTGGGAAACTACAACTGCCATTATCCCCACTGTTATAGATTATATAAATGCATGATGGGAGTTGTAGTTTCCCAATAGCTAGAGGGCCGCAGTTTGAGAATGCCTGGGTTAGACTGATGAGACCTCTACTAGTCAAGAGAATAGTTGTCTGGAATAGAATGGTGGTCCAGTATGAACACTGCTTCTCCATGTTAAGTCTATGTACACTGCTCCCTCAACATACAATATTAATTGGTTCTGGAACTACCATTGTATGTTCAAACCATATCTCTATGCAAAATTGGTAATTGGTTTGAAGATCCCTAAAGTGTCAATCTACATAATGCAAACTAATGGTGAAAGAAAATTAGTAAAGTTAAAAGAGTTAAAGATTTCATAGAACACTATAAATAGCAATTATATGGAAAAGTAAAGAAATCCCACTACCTTCATGTGTTTATTTTTTTGCCTCCTTATTCATCTATCATAAGATCCACTTTTTGCAGTGAAACTTCCTGCTTGTGGGAGGGTCAGTAGTTCTCCAGCATCTCTTTCCTACAAGTCCCAGACTGCATTGAAAACTAGGACTTCAATTAGCAGTTATCACTGCTATTGTCTATGTGCTGACATTAGTGTGTAATCCCCCCAGCTCTGTTATCATGATAATGATGGTTTCAAGATAAAATGTCCCAGGAAAGACAATTTTATATTGAACTTATTGCATCCTGAGGCTATTGTAACTTGAAGGACCACTGCGTCTGAAAGCTGAGTACAACATTCAGCTATCTTCAGCAGCCCCAAACTCTTTGAATGTAGAGTCAGCATGCATAGTGACCAACAGTCCATTAAAACAAGGAAGGCTCAGGATTTTTGTCCTAAATCAGAAACTTATCATACCCACTGTGAATACATGATGAGATGTGAATATGGGATAATAGCAACTTAAATCGCAATTCAGGTCATCATTACCTACCACTGTATTGCTTTATAACTAGACAGTATTGTCATGCACAACCCTAGAAAGCTGGCTGCTGGTTCCACTGAGTGCAATGATGGACTAGTGTGCTTTCAGGCAAACCAGACAGAAAAAAATTCTTAGGGCGACATGTGTGTATGGGGCTATTCTCTAGATATATAATCAGGTGCACTCCCAAATTAGTCGCTGTATTGGGCACCTGTGGCACTTTGTAATGCGCCTAACAAGTGGGGGCATTCTGGAGGCGCGTCACACTACAACTTTATGATTCTACACATTTGACGGAAGGATGGCAAAACTGGGCGCATTACTGTTGGAACAGGCAGACCAAGTTAAAAGTGGTCTACCTGAGCCGGATTTCTCATTTTGGAACTAGAAAGCACCTGATCTATGACCCGCAGAAGAACAGGTTCATAAGTTCAGGCACATTCTATGCTGCTAATGCGTGCAATTAAATTGTCGTCTGGGCACCATAGTACATACATGTCGCCTTTAGTGTCTATTGATATTGATGTATAAAAACACATGCATATGTTTCATTATGCTGTAATCTTAGTGCATGCTTGTCAAATTCATGTTCTGAATCAGTCCAAATTGTGTCTAGAAGTATGTGATGGTATTATTTGCTTGTATATGGGCATCCACCTCTTCATCCTAGCATCCACAGTCTCGAGTGTCTTAATATACTGTACATAGCAAACTGAGGTTATCTTGAGGTCTTCACTTTAACTCTTTGTGGAATATAAAGAGATAAGCGAGGTCTTTGGAGATGAACAATACAGATACAATAACTCACAAGTTTGTAACCATTTATGTCAAAAAGATCAATATTACGGGAACTATGCAAAAGTGCTGACTCAGGAGCTGGCAGCATTCTAGATAATTATTGTGTATTCCGATTGTTTTCCCTGCATTCGGGGAATGAGAGGTGGCAGCTGCATAAAATATTCACTATTGTCTTCTGACGACTGCATTAACCTTTTTTTGTAAACGTGCAATCATGTTTATAAAGATGTCATTTGTACTTAGTATCATTCACTTTGTCCTTTCTGTAGTCAGATGTCACATTTTCAGCTCGTTTTACATCATTTTCATTATGACTTGGAGCCATCGTTTTACTCCGGAGGAGATGGTTGTGACTAGATCGTGGGAGTTACCCATTAATCAGTTTTCAATTAGCATTCTAGCATTTGGAAAGCACAGCGTGGAAAGAAACCAGATTAGGATTGTGTCCAATACAAGTTCCTCTATGGACAAATAACTACAGTAGATTTTATTTATTGTGTTTTGTAATTTTAGGATGAATAGAACTTAAAAGAACCCAAAGCTCTGACATTCTAGCACTGAAAGATCTACCTAAAAGATAATGGCTTAGAATATGTCCAAGAGACAGGCAGGCAGTAAGATTGGACCTATCAGCTCAAAGTCATTGACAAGCTGAGGGCATTAGCTACTTCTACATGGCATATGGTCTGACATTATGTCATTCTTACTCTTTCGCACAGTTCCCACATATCCTTCTCATACAGCATGAAAGAAGCTGGTGTCCTGAGGAGATGTGTAAAATGTTGTCACGTAAGACAGAACGTGGCAGTAAGACCTCTCTGATGGCTTGTGCATAGAGGCAGTGTTTCACCCATGTTAATGAACAGGACCTGTGCACTAAAGACACTGCCCAGAGAGATCAGAGGAGTACAAGACTCCAGGCCACATAGCTTTAGGGTTTATCAGTTCTCACAAGCCTCACCAATGTTACATGGTTGTGATCTATGGGATTATACTAATGGTGGTGAACAATGGATGACAGTGTAACCAGGTGCAATATGTTTGGGGAAAGTGATGGGGGCATTCTGACTTAGGGCATGTCCCCACTGCACGAGTTTTCAGCCGGTTTTTCAGGTGGTTTTGCAGACCGCCTGAAAAACCAGCTGAAAAGCAGCAGAACGGGGCTCTATGGAAAACCTGTGCAGCAGTCCCCACTGCACAGGTTTTCCGCCCGGCGGTTTTGCCGCTGGCGGTCCGCCCGCAAAACATTGTGCATGCACATTCTTCTGTCCGGTTTCCGGATGGAATATGTGCATGTCAATGTGAAGGGGGAGGCCGTTTCTCCACTCATCACGGAGAACAGTCGTCTCCCCGCGGCCGTGGGGACGGCCGCAAAACAGTGCACATACCGGTCGCATAACCGACCGGTATTTGGCACTTGCCGTGGGAACGCACCCTTACTCTTTACAAATAGGATACTTGAATGGGTCCCCGGGTTATGAACGCGATATGTACTGCAGGTTTGTTCTTAAGTTGAATTTGTATGTAAGTCGGAACAGGTATATTTACTAAATGTTATTCCAGCACAAATTTTTTTTTGTTTGTTTTTTGTTTTGTTTTGGATAGCGCAGGAAAGGGTTCTTATATTTTTTTTTGTCGTCTATGTCCCTGTTAAGAAGATTTCACCTCATGTGCTACTGTGGCATGCTGGAACTTGTTGTTCCACAGCTACTATCAACTGTGGAACATGGAACTACAAGTGCCAGCATTCCACGTAAGTCTTTGTTTGTAATTAGGGGACAGATTTAAGTCGGAATGGTGTAAGTCAATGACTGCCTGTATAGCTGTAGCAGATATGGCAGGTGCTAAGGGGTCTCAAGTTTAGGGGGGCCAACTCAACTTCAAGAACATTGTATAATGTGGTAATAAAGTTAGAAAGCAGAAAGCCACCATCACTACTATGTGGGTTCTCTGATATATGATGTTGTTATCCATACCTTTAGTTATTGCTTTTTATGATCCTGTTTCATTTTCATGTCATTAGGTGTTGGTGGGGAATATCCTTTTGCTATGGGGTCCTATGGATTCTAGAGACACCCTGGACACCTGTATACTTTAAGGGCTTACTTTTATTGCTGAATTAGTGATCTGTGTTCCTTCCGTATATTTGTGCCAGGAACAAGTGCAGATAAAAATAAGTGTAAATATGGCTGTGCAAATAATCTATCCATAGGTGTGCACCTACCACCCTCTCCTGGATGCGACTGAATATGTGGCTGTCTGATGGAGTCATTGGATTTAAGGCCCCTTTTTGGGACTGGTTAACATATGCTGGATTAAAGTGAATCTGTTATGATAAAAAAAAATGTTCTTAAAGTCCTGAATCCACAAAGTGACCTAATAAAGCTAAAATAGCGTAGTACATACTTACCATTCATGTTTACTCTCCATTGTAGTTTATATCAGTTGTTGAAACAACCTAACATTTCAATGCTCCATAAACTACAATAAATATAAATGCACTCATGTTTGGCTGCCTTTCTACCTCATTTGCTTCTTTCTGGAGTGTCACACAGTGCTCATGACCCCCTCACCCCCCACACTTTGCCAATATATGGGTGCACATGGCTCACTCATTCTTGCTCCCATACTATATGCCACTCCTCTTCTCTATAAATCAAAAATGTATGTGATATACAGGACATGGGAAAGACACAGGCCATGTCCCAATTTAAAGCACATGGCCCATAAAGGGGTTTTTGATGTGAGAATCTTGCAAATTGAATAATAAACATTTTCACCATTCATCATTATTAAAAGTTCTGCACCATTTTTGTTTTAGCTGCTGCCTTAGTGATTCATAGTATACAGCTCATCTCCAAGGGATACGACCAGGGCTGAGAGCTCCTGAGTCTTGCCACACAAGCTCAGACATCAACTCTCCTGTCAGGCAGCTACTGTCAGTCTCTTTCCTGCTTAGTGCTGAGCAGGTGCTGTCATTCTACTCCTGTCTTCTGTCTCTTTAGTAATTAGTCAAACAGTACAAATAAAAGCTAAAATGAAACCTTAATCAGTTATGTGCATTGAGAAAAAGAAATCCATGTTTGGTTCCTGCAGGGATTTGAACCTAGGACCCCTATGCAGAAAGGCAGAAGTGATAACCACTCAGCAACATTGTAACCACTCACAGCTCTGTACATACAGTAAACAGACCTTTGTTTGACTAGAGGGAGCACACTGTAAAGAAGGACATGGTGATGTCAAGTCTGCTGTGTCACATGATATGCTGTTAAACAAATCAAGCATGCCCACTTTTGAACACACTGAAAGCTAAAGCAGAGCAAGCCAGGCATGAAATGCTTTAATGGTAAAACTCCTTTAAGGGATCCTGGTAAAGACCGTCTTAGAAAGCAGAATTGGGCAAGAACACTAATCGAGTTCCCATGAGGAATTACGGAGAGAAAAAGTAGCACCATATCTGTTACCTTTGATCTCTCAAAGGTAACAGATATGGTGCTACTTTTTCTAGTCCTCCAAAATATATTCTCAAAAAATTTAAGGTAGATGAAATAGCTACTGGTTGAGATTTTTAAAGGATACATTTTTCTGCAGTGAAATGTAGATAATATTTTAGTAACAGACAGTTTCCTGTTCTTCTGTTGGCAACACGGTGAATACATTCCTTGTGAAAGCCTTAAAATGTTTTACATACTTTTCATACTTCCAGATTTAATAACAGCTTGTCAAATGTAGGCACACTCATAGGTAACATGGCTGCCAAGAAGACAACCCACAAGAATAAAGTACCGAGGTAGAAAACGTGTAATTAAAATTGAAATAGTGTAGCTGCTGGTGTCACCAGGAGGGCTCCAACTAGTTAGAGTAGATGATCAGTGACCTGTGCAGTCTGTGTCTCCTGACCTGCTATCTAAGCTGTATCTGCTATGTAGAAGTCATCAATGCAGCATACAATGTATAAAGGATCAAAAGGAGTGAGCTAGAAACAAAAACGTACATTATACTAACATATTCCATAGTGCCTACATTGCAGTCTAGGTTATATCATTACAGAATGTCCCTGCTTACAGTCACACCAGAAATTAGTTCTTGGTGCCTTAGTTTGGGTTATTATATATTATATATAAAATAATAAGATCATATACAGAACACTGTTAACCCTTTGTCTTTAAGACAATTTCTAGAAAGAATAACATAGATGTACGACTTCTTTCACCTTTGTGTTGACATTCGATATAGTGTATTTTTGACTCTTTTTTTGCTTTGTACTTGTACTGTATGTACTTTATGACTGCTAATGTTTTTTCTTTAAAACCACATGGAAGAAAATCTATACTTGGCACCATTAAATAAAGGGTTTCAAGCTGCATTGACTGTTAGGCCTCATTCACACGGCTTATTGCCGACGTAATTGCGGGGACGGATTTCGCCCCGCAATTACGCCGGCAGCCGTGCAGCGGGGGCGGGGGGCCGGCAGCTCGCCGGCCCCATAGACACTCATTATTCACGGCACGTACACGCCGTAAATAATGTGCATGTCACTTATCTCCCCGCTCGGCGGATTCGCCGAGCGGGGAGATGAGACGGAATCCACAGTTCTCTATGAGAACTGTGGATTACCGTAATGACTGGGACTGATTTCAGCCGCATTGGAGCGCAAATACAGCGCGGAGTACGGCTGACATCAGCGCCCAAATAAGCCGTGTGAACGAGGCCTTAGGGTGCTTTCACACAGTGCATTTTTTGATGCATTTTTTAAATGCGTTTTTTGTGCAGAAAGGCACAGTAATTAATGCTGTACATTGCTGCACAAAAAGTGCATCAAAAATGCACCAAAAACGCATCTGTGTGTGAAAGAACCCTTATAAGAGAAATCAGCACCAAGGGCATCAAATGGAGTAGGGCTCATTTTTTTTTTTGTTTTTTTTTAATGCAATACTGAGCAAAAGTTTAGACAGGTGTGCAAAAAGCAATTACTTATTCAGCAAATTACATGTGTCTGTTCCCGTCTGTTTAACAGAAATAAAAAGAAAAAGAAGATTGGTGAGTGCCGCGATCTTTTCTTCTTGCAGGTTAGGTGTGAAAAAAATAATAGTGGTTTCAAAAATAAAATGTATTTCCATCAAAGTGAAAGAATAAAATAGAATTTAATATTTAGTGTGACCAACCCTTTCTTTGCCCAAAAAACAGTGTCCGTCCTACCAGGAATACTACACATAGGGGGTGTAGCAACAATGCAGGGAAGTTGTACCAAAAAATCTTTAAAAAGTAAATACAGATCTTCTGGGGTTGGAGGCTTGCTCAAATCCTTCTGTGTCTTCATGTTATCCCAGACAGAGGCAATGATGTTAAGAAAAGAGCTTTGTGGGGGCCATATCATCACTTTTAGGCCTCCTGGTTTACACTGAAGATAGCTTTTAACCCCTTACTAACATAGGGCTGCAATCAATGCAATAATATGGGGGTAACGAAAATAAACAAATAAAAATTAATTCAATAAGTTCATATTTATTTGTTTATTTTCGTTAGCCAATGATCAATAATATGGGGCTAAAGAAAATAAAGAAATAAAAATGAATTAAATAAATTAATTTTTATTAATTTATTTTCCTCACCCCCATATTATTGTTCATTTTATATGCACATCGGCACAACTTCGGGAGTCTTATCATTTGATTTCTGCCATGTACAGTTTTATTATAGATTGCATTAGAAAACCCATAAGAGCGTCGCTCGCTCTCCCATTGGCCCAAATAACCGCGCCTCTTTTAACTTAGCCAATCACAAACAGAGCTCGCTCTGCATTTCTTTTCCCCATAGAACTCTATGAGAAGGTAGCTCAGCCGCTGACTGGCTAAGCTGGACGAGCCCCTCTTCCCCCCCAACCAATCACAGTACTAGAATATTTCCTATAGACAGTAATAACTTTTAGGGCGCCCTTCTATCGCGCCTTCTTGCTCCCCTTAAAATAGACGCACTGCATAATATTGGTGGATTCATATCTGCCGCCTGGTCTCAACCAATCGGCTCTTTTCTGCCTTTTTTATTGTATTTTTAACTGTTTCTCCTTTTCATTTGATTGGTCAATACTTCTCCATAGGTTATAGTGGGTCACTGTTGCTGCTATTCTGATTGGCTGGTTTCTGCCAACCAATGAGAAGAGCTTACAGAATTTGAATTACTGTATTTCCCGGTAGTTTGCTATATCGCAATTCCTGATGTGACGGCGACAAACGCATTGTTAGTGATTTTATTTCTGTATGTTTTCAGAAGGTTTTAGCTCTTTTACAGAGAATGTTTTACACCTAATAAAAACGATTTATTTACTAATTCTCCATGCCTCACGGTGCTGAGATTTCAGTGCCCACATCTCTCCATAGACTACAATGGAAAAAAGTAGCTCACGCTCTGATTGGCCGGAATAGCCAAGCCCTCGCTAGCTCAACCAATCAGCTCTTTTCTGCCTTTTTTACTGTATTTTGAACTGCCCCGCCTTTTCATTTGATTGGTCACTACTACTCCATAGGTTATAATGGGTCACTGTCGCTCCTATTCTGATTGGCTGGTTTATGCCGACCAATGAGAAGCGCTTACAGAATTTGAATTACTGTATATCCCAGCAATTTTCTATATCCCAATTCCTGATATTGCGCTGTTATTGATTTTTTGATAGTGATTTTATTTATGTATTTTTTGAGAAGGTTTGAGCTCTTTTTCAGAGAATGTTTTACAGCTAATAAAAACGATTTTTTTTATTCATACTCCATGCCTCACGGAGCTGAGAGCTGAGATTTATTTCTTGAGCGATCTTATATATTTTCACTTTAATTTTTAGTGATCCACTTATTCACTACATTTATTCGCTTTTAGACAGCTTGGATTTTTCACTTTATTCATTCATTCATTTGAAAGACAACTCTTTTTGCTATTCACTAACATGTTTAATGATTTCTCGCTCATTTCCAGCCTGTCTGGAATCGGAATACATGTTCGGCGCAGTCCTTCTGCACCTAAGTCCCGTACTGCGCCTCACACACTGGCGAGATGCAGTGGACTTTACACCGCATGTATGAGCGCACCTCGGGCGCCGACATACATGAGGCGCAGCTTTCATTTTAAATCGGCCGAAAACGTGCGCTCCGATGCCTTGAGCTTCATACATGTCGCCCTTAATCTTAATAGGCAGACATGCTCTATTATTCTCTGGACAGGCCTAGATAAAGATAAGACTAGACTGACAGAGCAATATATGAAGGGATAATGGATTAATCTTTGTCTATACTAGAGGAGGAGGGAGGGTTGATAACATCTATCTCTCTCAGACCCTTAGTGGTTTGGCCGGGAACCATTGTTGTATTGTGTTATCAAAGTTCACAGAGGGGAAGTCAGAGAGACAAACCAAGAGAAATGTACATAGGACAACTTTAAAAAAAATGTATTAAAAAACAACCCTTCAATTCTTACAAAACATAGAACATGCAATAGTCACATTTTGCTTGTCAATATGTGAAAAAAAAATTAAGGTAGTGTTCCTCTAATGAAATTGCCTGCATGCTTGTGTCGGTCATCCTAAAGTGGTTAAAGTTGTTCCATCACAGATGTTATGGTGTTAAGGGTCAAGATTTCCTTAAAGGTTGTATAATGGACAACCTCTTCCACCTCTTTAGCACTGAGCTTTCTACCTTGGAGGGTACCTGGCTAGGGCTGTCAGAGCTGTGTCACTACCTGTATGAAGCTGAACAGAGTGGGGTGAGGGAGCTCTGAATCCAAGATGGCGCCCGCTTCTTGTACTGGTGCCACCACCTCTGCCAATTGCTGGCTGTGTCCCCTGAGGAAAATGGAAAACAGGTCCTTTTATGTCCGGACTTTGTCCTTCCCTACTCACTGTGTCTTCTCATAGACCTCATTAAATGAGATGGCGCCCACTTCTTGTGCTAGTGCCACAGCCTCTACCAATTGCTGGTTGCGGCCTCTGGGGTGAGTGGAAAGCCCGTCCTTTTGTGTCCGGACCTTGTCCGTTCCGAGACTCTGGGCCTCATGTGTGAAAACTGTCTAGGTCTAAGACTTTCATTGTTGCCCATAGCAACCAATCTTTCATTTATTCAGCGTACTATATGAAATAAATGGGGAACACTGGTTGCTATGGGCAACAAAAAAAGTCTTAGACCTTGATAGTTTTTATACATGAGGCCTCTCATGACATGGTGACCTCATTAAATGACATGGTGAGCTAAATGCAGCCTGTGTGCTTTGAGTTTGACACATGTAGTACAGAAGAAACTTTTCAGTACAAAAGGATAATAAAAGGCAGTCGTATGCAACAGCATGGCATGCCAATGCATTCATCGGACTATACATCTATGTCACATTTTCCTACCATATACAGCAATTTATAAGGGCAAGCATCAGTTTACTCTGAAATAAGGTAAATGGTAAACTACTTAAATAAAGCCGTAGTGCCCCTTTAATTGCAGTCATAGTAAATGGGTGAGTTATTAACGTGCTTTAAATACCAGCTGGAAGAAGAAGTGACTATTTTTGGAAATAAATCCCATACTTCCACGCTTCTGCACTCAGGTATGAAACAAAGAACGTAATGTTCTTTCCTGAGTTTGCACTTAATCTTTGCCACAACACCCGCAGTAAAGCTGTCATCAGGGTCATTATGCTACTGCTACTGTTAGCTGGGTAAATTGCAGATCTCCGAAAAAGCGTTGCATCCTTATGCGGAGCGTCTATGGCGAACAACATATTTATGTGACTTGGTAAATACAATCTTTAGTGACTCTTGTACTATTGTTATTGGTATAAATATTGCTCTATATTAGCCATACAGTATATTGTATCCTCATCATTTACAAGTATTTAATCCTCAGCAGCTATAAGATTGTAAAACTAAACCAGGTAAATGTATAAATGCTACAAATTACTATGTAGATTAATACAAATGATATTCAGCATTTTGCTTTTCAGGGTGTGTAGTTGTTACAGTAGTGACTGTCATGCTCCAGAACACCCAGTTTCAGTCATGTCCTGATTGACACAGATGTATTTATGCATCTTTTGATGTTATTTGGTTAACTTTTTTATCTTAAAGATGGTGTCTCTTAAATATAATAAAATATAAAAGTTAGTCATATTTTCTTATATTTACAACCAGCATCAGCAACATTTTATATAATTAGAATTACTGTTATTTCACCAATGGCAATATGTATTAGACATAGTGTAAACCCTGCAGATCACTTCAGAATACTTTACCGAATATAACTGGGTACTGAGTAGTTTTTATTTTTTATGAAAAATTGTTTGGCTTATGGCAGAAAACTGCCATAATGATCAGACATGGTGCTTAAATAGGATGGGTTTACACCTTGCGTCTTTTTCAACACACCAAAAACGCATCCAGCAATAAAAAACATACAGTATGTGTTTTTTCATTAACCCAATTTCACCGGTGTTCCATATCTCAGTTCATTAGAAAAACAATTGCATTCTAAAAAAAACATTGTTTTTTTTCTGAATGTGTTTTTGGAGCAGTTAAGAATTGTACTGAAACAAAATCCCAGCAGGTGAACCCAACCTTTCCCAGCCAACCAATGTACTGTACTCAGAACACGCGCATGTCCATTTTATTTGCAATGTAAACCTAAAATGAATCCATAGAATTAAAT
Organism: Phyllomedusa bahiana; assembly: GCA_025379985.1. Classification (NCBI taxonomy): domain Eukaryota; kingdom Metazoa; phylum Chordata; class Amphibia; order Anura; family Hylidae; genus Phyllomedusa; species Phyllomedusa bahiana. The sequence continues at coordinate 200,624 of JAODAL010000270.1, read as the reverse complement.
AGAATATTAGTGAGTCAACCCATAAGAAACAGACCATGCAGTAAGGGCAAGTGATTGATCATAAAGTTTGTCTTCTGTTAAATATTTGATGCCCTAGCTGGGTCTGTGCCTATTCAGGTATCCTCTGGTACTCAGATGGGTCAGTATAAATTTGCCAGTAATGTACTAATGATGGGGGCTGAAATAAACCACTCCTCACTTACACATAAACTCACCAACCCCTCACTGATGTCACTTGTCTATTTATTAATAAGGTTAAGGGGGCTTTCACACAGGGCAGTTTTGGTGCAGTTTTAACTGCGCTCCAATTAAACTGCCTTTATTACCATCAAGCTTCTTTCAGTTGTCTAAATTATTCAGAAAGGTGTTTCAAGTAAGTAATCAATGACTGTGTGTGAAGTCTTGTGGATTACAGACGCACTAATTGAGTACTCACTTTCCAAACAGTTTAGAGAAGTGAAAGAATCTTGTTGGTAATAAAGGCAGTTAATTGGAGCTCAGTTAAAACTGCACCAAAACTGCGCTCTGCGTGTAATCACCCTTAAAGGAGTTGTCTCATTAAAAGCTTTCAGCCTCTGTCTGTGGCTGGGAGTTGAATTGAGGGGCGTGCTCGCTTGTCTGCCTCTTCTCCTCCCTCTTCCCCCCTCCCCTCAGCACACAGAAAGCTCTCCTTGTAACTTCTAAACAGCAAGGGGGAGGGGGGGTTTGCTGCCAGAGTTAACCCTGTGTGTGTCTGCCTAGGTCTGCTGCAGCTCTTGCTGCTCGTCTCCACAGTCAGGAGACAGGAGAGGGCTGATCTATAAGTGTCGAGCCAGAGCAGCGGGGATGCAAGTGTTCCTATACCCCCTGCTTAGCTTACATTGTCAGAACAGACACAGGGCAGCTGGGAAGTGTTACTATACTCAGGAGGTGTCACTAGTACAGCGAAGCATGAACTGTTCACATGCCTTATCTGTTCTATTAGTATAGTGACAGCTCCACAGACACATCATGATTATAGTAACACATAGGGTCACTGCTGTCACATCTATCTGTGTAGAGAGCAGGAGGAAGCAGGCACACACAGGGTTAATCCAGGCAGCACAGACACAGAAGCCAAAGCCCTCCTCCCCCTCCCCCCTCCACTACAGAAGCATTCTGTGCGGGAGGGGCTCTCTGCTCTGACCTGTATTGAGTCATACAGACCTGACAGCCAGTGAGATAAGGATCAATAGGTCGGCTTCTATAGAGATTTTAGAAGCTGATGTAGTACTACTAACAGGGCTTACTCAAAATCAGTAGGACATTTGTAATGAACATATATTGCAAAGCTGCTTGTTTTTTAAAGATCTTTTAATTAAAACCCAATCATTGTAGCGAGACAACCCCTTTAAGGCCAGAAAATCCCCTCCTTGAAAGAACCCAGGAGGAAAGATTTCTTCTGGCCTCCTTATTAACACTTTGGGTGGAAAGTAGCATCCCCAGTCCAGTTTTATTACCCCTAAATGGGGTTGTCTGGATTTTTTTTTTCTTTATTAATATTTAATATGGTTGCCCTATTAAATTAATAAAAAACTTATACTCTCCTCTTACCTCAAATACAGTATTGTGCCAACCTCACTTTCCAAATTGGACATCATTGCAGCAGCCGCTGATTAGTTGCTGCTGTCACATGTCTGAAAAAAGCGATCAGAATGTTTAGTTTAGAGCAGGAGTCTGCAACGTCGTCTCTTTAGATGTTGGGAAATTACATCTCTCATCATATCCACTGATATAGATTATATAAAAGCATGATGGGAGTTGTAGTTTCCCAACAGCTGGAGAGCTGACATTGCAGACCCCTGGTTTAGAGGAAAGAGAGCTTTAGGGTGGCTTAAAAAATATACAAATAAATATATCATGGGTCAATATAGAGATTTCTCCCAAAATCAATTTATACCCAGGACTGTATCCAGAACAAGGGGGTGTCCTCTACGAGCCTAGAGGAAAGAAAGTTTCTACATAAACATAGAACAGGATTCTTTACTGTCAGAGCAGTGAGACTGTGGAACTCACTGCCAGGGGAACTTGTCATGGCGAATTCACTAACAGAGTTCAAAAAAGCTCTGGATGTATTTCCAGAGTGTAATAATATAACAAGTTATAATGACTAGGATTCTGGAGAATGTTGATCCAAAAATTTATTGCAAAAATAACCTTATTGGCTGTAGGATAACAGGCTAAACTGGATGGACACGAGTGCTAACTTTTTTTCCAGTTTTATAAACTATGTAACCTTTAAACATATCCTAATTTAAAGGGGCATTTTTGGTGACAATCCATACTGTATCCTATTGTAACAGCTTTACACATTACTTTTGTATATATTGTAAGAGGATAGAAGGGATTGTGGTGGACCAGATATATGTGTCACCAAGGACCCTGGCGTTGGTGAGGTGAAAACCTGTAATTTCAGGTGTCAGCAGCAGTAGGTTGCTGACACATGTTTTTTTGTTAGTATGCTTGCAGAGCAAGTAGTCTGGGTCTGGTTTTCGCAGGAGCAGGCATAGAGTGGGGTGGGTGGCTGCTCCCACATCTTCAGGGTTCAGGTCAGAGTTTGGTTGCTGTATGTAAGCCTGGAGCTCAGGTGGGTGAAGTGAATGTTGTCTGTGCAGTGGAGGAAGAGAGCAGGTATGTGCTGTAGAGTTCCCAGGAACAGACTACATGCCAGTCTCAGCTGGAGACAAGGAAGCCTGGAGGCTTATCTGGACACAGGACTGTAAGGCTATGTTCACACGGTGTATTTGCAGGGCGTAATTACGCCCCGCAATTACGCCGTGTGGACGGGGGCGGGGCGGGAGCGGGGGAGTGAGCGGGGGGGCCGGCACTTCGCCGGCCCATAGACAATCACTGCTAGCGGCGCGTATACGCCGCTAGAAAGTGACATGTCAATTATCTCCCCGCCCGGTGGATTCGACGGGCGGGGAGAGGAGACGTAATCCATAGTTCTCTATGAGAACTGTGGATTACCGTAATGAATGGGCCGTTTTCGGCCCGTAATTGGCGCACTTCGGCGCGTAATTACGGACCGAAATACGGCCCATTTTAAGCCGTGTGAACATGGCCTTAGTGTCCCACACGGACTGTGTAAGATTGTTTTGTTTTCCTTCATTTTGGCTGAAGCTAAGCCCACGTTTATGTTGCTGTATGTTTAAGGCTGAAATAAACGCCTGTTTGCCTAAACAGACTTAAAGACTGGTCCTGTCTTACCATACCACCAAGCTGATCCCTTACAATATATACAGGCAGTCCCCGACTTGCACCGTTCCGACTTACATCTGTCCACTAGTTACAAACAGAGACTTATGGGGCATGCTGGCACTTGTAGTTCCATGTTCCACAGCAGATAGTACTGTGGAACGACAAGTTCCAACATGCCACTGCAGCACATGAGGTTAAAATTAGGTGAAATCTTCTTAACAGGGATACGGACAGCAAAACAAATGTAAAAACCCTTCCCTGCACTACCCAAAACTAAAGAAAAAAAACTTTTATGCTGAGCTATACTTAATAAATATCCCTGTTCCAACTTACATACAAATTCAACTTAAGAACAAACCTATAGTCCCTATCCTGTTCGCAACCCGGGGACTGCCTGTATATTTGCAACTGGTCACGAAAGCTGACATATACTCATCATTGTAACTGAATGACCTATGTAGCGTTGTATAGCTCCTTTGCTTATCTCTGGACAACAATGGGTTAGTGGTATAGAAAGAGCAGCTGGAATTCTGAGGCCCCAGAGAATCAGATGTCTGTTGCTAGAAGAAGTGTAAATGATAACATATTGTTTGTGATGAGGCCCTTGTCACTGTTCCCCAGGAGTGCGGCATGTACTGCTTGCTTCTGCTACCCCCACATTTACACTGGCAGGATGCTGCTGGGATTCGGGAGATCTATATCATTGCTGTGCGTGACTGCTCACTCCTGAGCGGCAGCCATAAGTCATAAAACCAAACGTCTTGTCTACAAGATGTACAGTACCATGTAATAAAGACACATCTATAGGACGATCGCAGAAAATTACATGTCAAAATGCTAACCATAATAATTCACCACATTAAGTCGTACTCCCAGACATTTTAGTTCAGCATTTTTAAGAGCTCTGTAACCTGAAATATTGAATTTGCTTCTGTACATGAGCATCTACTGGCATTAGTTAATGTCTTGTTGTCTGTGCCTTTCTTTTCATAAGTCTATTGACATTTTATTTAAAGGAGCTCAGTTTCCTAATGAGTAGCATTTAGGATAGGATGTAGTTTCCTTAAGTACAGCCTATACAAAGACCTCATGTAATAATGAGCTGGGGGAAGGGTAGTGTAGAAGAGCATGTCGTGAATGAGATGTCAAGGACGATCTTTTCTATGGACTGTATCGGATTAGGGCGTCTGTGTCCCACTGGTGGAGTTGATTCTTGGGGGGCCATTCTACAACTTCTGTACATGCCTCTTTCTTTACCTTTCTGCATGAAAAGCAGCTATAAGCCCACCATGCTCAGTGGCCCAACAGGGAGTTCCTCTTCTCCCACAATATAACAGTTTAAAGTTTACAATATTATCTGATCTTGGATCACAACATAGGCAGTGGACAACTTTCTATGTTGTGATAGCATGCTGTGTTGTGTCAAGTTTATTTTTGATTCATCTTCATGCACAGAAGTATGTATGTAAGAATGGGATATAGACATTAAGGGGGACATTTATGATCGGAGCTTTCACACATTTTCAGGCGTATAATGTGCCCCACTGTGCCGGCACCGCTGTCGGACGCACCTAATGCGCTGTTAGGTGCAAGGTTCGCCACTTTGTTGTTCGTCTAACATGAAGGGGCGTTCTGTGGGCGTTCTGGTGTGGGACGCACCACATTCAAAAACTCCGACGCTTGTATGAATGGGGGTCGGCAAAGTGAGGCGCATTACAGCTCCGACAGGCAGACCTATTTCAATGTGATCTGTCTGCCGGAGGCGTCGAAGTTTGCCCCGCATTTAAGAGCGTACTTCGGCACCGGCATATATGAGGCGCAGTTCTCACAGTAAAAAACGTAAAAACAGTCGCTTCGACGCGCCGATCTTCATACATGTCCCCCTAAGTATATACTCTCTATCATGTCCACTGTTCCCTCTCACTTTCCACATACAGTATTAAGTATAAGCAAGGGATTCTGGGTAGATATTTTTTTTCAGTGGGGTAAATGGGTTTTGGATTCTGTTTATCCCTCCGTTCCTATACAAGTGATGTCTCCATTGTTACATTTTATTTTTAGAGAGAGAATGATATCATGTTAGAATTTAAATAATTCTTACCACTCGTGGTCTGCAACTTTGGTATGAAACAAAACTATTGTATGTAGGGTATAGTCCAGCTCTAAATGTATTGAAGTCAGCTGGATGAAGATCAGATAACAAGTTGCACTGAGTGCCCTCTGGACCTATGGCAGTGAAGCAGGACTTACTTGGTAAAATTATAAAACCTGATATTTTCTTCCAGGTTGATGAAGAGAACATAGAAAAGGTTTTTCACCTGATTCATCTTCTTGTTAGGCCCAAAATAAGTGGAAAACATGCTGAAGGGCCAACTAGGCTTGGTATACATTGCATAAAAGACCTTTTGGATATCCTTTTAATCAGTATGGCATAAAGTTTTAGGTTTTATCGTTTAGCCAAGTGAGTTCTGGAAAAAACTATCTATTGAGGTTTTTAACTCTGCGCATTTTTCAATGAAGAACTTACAATGGTTGCCAGGAGGTTTAGTCTCACGATTTGAGAAAATGTACATAACCACTGAAGATGCCAGCCACAACTACTTGAGAAAGGGTAAAGAATTAAGTATCCATAGAATAGAATACTCAGTGTGAGATAGGGTTGAAAAAAAGAATTCCTTCTACCATTTATTTTATAGTAAAATTCTGATTCTTATTTATGTGAGCAAAACAAACCCAGATATTCTCCACTGAACCTCTTGCCCATTTCCTCTAATCTCCACCGATGGTCTTTCATGTCAGACTCTGAACTTCTGGTTTAATACAGAAATAATTGCATATCTTTCTTTCTTGCTCATTTGAACATATCTGGTATCTGGATTAGAGCTCATGCCAACAACCTTATAAAGCCTTTACACCAGTTTTAACTTTCATGAAAAGGACCTTGAAAAGTATGGAGCATTAGGACTTGCCAGCAATGGAGTATTTACTCCCAGACCATTCACAATTCGCATTTATGACCCACTTAATTTTTCTGGTCTGAAAAAGGCAGTTAATTGTTGCACAATTTTTACACTGTTATCAGCTAAATTTGGGTCACTTGAATCTAAAGCTAAACACATCAAATAGGTAAAAGAAGTTGGATACAGTCCTAAGAACAGCAGAGTGCAATATCCTGGAGTAAGGAGTGTGCCGCAGCTGGCTCCCACCAAAAAGTTTTTCTGCCAGAGCAGGGGCGGGTGGAACACCAGGTCGAAATAAACAATGTGGAAAGTGCTAGAAACTTCAGGCTATGTCATAGAGGTCACTAGAAAACAACGTTTCTGGTAAACAGGGTCATAAATACTATCATTATAATGATCTACCATGCTAATACAAGCAACAAACCAATTAAAACAATTTCATTAACCAGCCATATACATAATTACAGAAGCATTACACAGTCCACTGTGAGAATAACATCTCAATGATGTTATCACAGACAGATTTCTGTACCTTTGTGTTCCCCATATATTTGTTATAGATGTCTTCTGACTTCCATTCCATGCTCCATTGGATGCTATATAATCACAGATTTTCCTCCATGAAAGTCAATGGAGACTGAAAACACGCATTCATATAATGAACAAAGACCAGGCTTTGAAGAAGAAAACACTTCTAAACATATACAGTAGCCATATTGAACACCACATAGATCTTATTTAGTACCTCAACACCATATGGAGACAAATTGTCACAATGACCGTCTTTATACAGAAACATTTACAGATCCATACAGAGTAGTGCTTGGTACAAGATTTTTATATGGTCATGTGTATGAGGTGTATTAGATTTAATTCAAAAACGTTGTGTTCAAAAAATGTAAGATGTTTCTTAAAATTTAGATTTCAACACCTTTGTTGAGTTATGATTGAGGTAAGAGTTTCAGGCATCATCCAGCCATACAGTGAGGGTCTTTTAGATTTTGTCGGATTTCTAGACATTTTATTATATATAACATACTCTCCTATTAGTTAGGCCATGCATGACAGCAAATGTTGAGATCCAGCTGTTCAATGATTAGACCACACACTTGGGTGGTTACATTTGACAAAGATGATTGCCTAGGAGATGACGTGGTTCGTTTAGCACAGTTGGCTTCACTAAGTAATAGTGGCCACCAGATAACAAGATTTCCCGGAATATATTAGACTATTGACATCCGCAAGACATTCATGGAAAAATTATTAGTAGAACTCAGTCATTCATTCACTCCTTCACTGATATATTTATCTGGGACATTAGCTAAAAAACCTTGTACTATCCAAATTGATGGCACTGGAGGCTCTAAATCTATGAGTTTATTAATTAGGGCACATCTACTATTCATGTTTAACATATTTATCACAGTGGCTATGGAGTATGTTTGATAATTTTGTTGCTTCTTTAGCCTTGTCTAGCTTTTTTGACAAAATATTAGTTTTCTTACTTTGTATCAAAATTTTAATCCAAAATGTTGGTTTAATTGCGGTATAGTTTTCGCACAAGATGTAACATTAAGGCCCTGCTCACTTTCTTGCGAAGCAATGTGGTCCTACAAGGGACTCAATGTACAAGTAAAAAAATTATAATAATATATAATAGTGTATTGTGTGTGTATGTGTGTATATATATATATTTATATATATATATATATATATTTATATATATATATATATATATTATATATATATATAGTCCAATCTATTAAAATATAACATTATTTGTCTCATACACTGAACACTGTAGAAGAAAAAAGAGTTTCAAACGCCCAAATTACATTTGTTGGGGACATTTTACATCCCCTAAAAACTGAAATGAAAGTGATCAAAAACGTTTTATCCATCCCAAAATGGTACCAATAAAAATTACACATCACCCACAAACAAAGGCACCCTCCCTCGGGTCCGTAGATGGAAATACAAAAAAGTTATTGGCAGCAGAAAATGGTGCTACGGTGCAAATTTTATAAAATAGAAAATGTTGGGATTTTTGGGTTGGTTCTTTAACATGAGAACCCTACATATTTGGTATTGCTGGAATCGCATCAACCTGCAAAATACAGATAACACCTCATTTATACCAAAGAATGAATACTGTAAAAAACAAAACCCCCACAAACATGGCACAAGCACATTTTTTCCCATTTCGCTCCTCTTAGAATTTTTTTGTGGTTTTCCAGTATATTCTATGGTACAATCAATGATACCATTAGAAAGTACATTTTGTCCCACAAAATAAAAGCCCTTATATGTCTGTAGGTGGAAAAATTAAAAAGTCATGGATATTAAAAAGCAGTGAGAAAAAAAACTATTATTATTATGGAGTTAAATGCTCTGAAATTATAGCATCTTACAGGGATAAGGGACACACCACTGGAAACCACATGTCTGTCACTAGTTTATGCTGTCCTCAGCAAAGGTACCATAAGCTGAGTCACAGGTTCTCTTTAAGTGTTGCTCCCTAGCATACAGTTGCCTTAGGGACCCACCTTTAAGTGCTTAATGGCAAATGCAGCCCTGCCTGAAACCTGTGCAGAAAATACATTTTAAGGGAAACTGTCAGCAGGTCTATGCTGCCCTTACCAAGGGAGAATGTTCTATTTCTAAAATGATGCAATGTACCAGGCCTGGAGAGCAGTGTCTGCTAGTACCAGTATAACTAGCTGTGTTTGCTATCAGCTTTAGCACAGTACTCTATAAATAATTAGAAAGCCGCATTCATGTCAGTTACTAATGATCTGTAATTACCAGTGTGCAGTGATGGATGGCAGCATGTTACATCTGTGCAATTGTAGCAGTGTTCCGTGTTTCCAACATAATCATATCATGCATTATAATGTAATGTGCCAAGCACTGCCACATATCACCAGGATAGCCATGTGAAGGGATTCCCCACAGGTATTTAACCCCTTACCACATGTGATGCATCTGTCATCTCTGCCTCCTTTCTGTATCTCCTGCAAGAGGCAGCAGGAGAGGTCAAGAAAACTCTTGGGTGGTCAAACCTCTTGACGTGTTTTATAAACTATCTACCAGGGCACTCATTGGTATTCAAAGCAACCTGCATTCCAATCATACCAGTCCACATAAATTACCTATACATAGACCAAAATTTACCATTGACAAGTACTGATCCAATGCTATACAAAATTGATATGATTATACAGGACAGTGCTATGTTTGCTTCTATGGAAGTAATTCATGGCAACTATATATTGGTTGCACAGAAGCCTAATTAAAGTGGTTGTCTCACTACAAGGATTGAAGATCTTGCAAACACAAGTCACTTTGCAATATGTGTCCATTAACAGTGTCCTACCTATTCTGAGATATCTCCTCTTGTATGGGCTGCATCAGGTCCTCAGGTCACTATAGCTACAGACCTGTTTGATCTCTCCTGATAGGCTGCCAGCACTGGTTGCTATAGCTACAGACGCTGCTTCTACTGCAGCCAAGTAGAAGCCAGTAAACACACCCCTGAATTCAAAATGAAACTTGGAAAACAGGACTGAGGTAAGATGAATCAATGTAGTGAGACAACCCCTTTAAAGGCGTTGTAAAGATGAAAACGTCACGGCATGAGAAGTGGTGCCATAGGATGGGTGCAAGAGCTGAACAAAAGACAGAGGCTGCTAAAACCGAATCCCAAAATAAGTGTATGCACTTTATCCCCCATTCATGGACAGTAGGGTCCAGCATCTGTTGCAGCCATATCCATTTTTCTATGCAGTAAAATGTGGCATGGCTGACATTGCTTTCCACACCTTTGCTAACGAAACAGTTAAAATGAGCCTGTCTGGTGATTTATGCGATCTTATCTGGAAACAGAACAGGATAGTGAGAGAGAAGCTGTGCTCCTTGATATATAGGCTTGCAGGATTTCGAGGAAGGGTATGTTTACATGGTGGATTCTATCCTATGGAAAAATCTGCCACCTATTCATGGCAGAAATGCATGCAGATATCTGCTGTGGATATTATCTCTTGTGCCTTGGATTTTGCTTTGCTTGTAGACAAGAACTAGCCCCGTTGAGTGGGGCAAATCCGGATCCTCTGTTCTGGCATATCACTTGGGGACATTTACATGAAGAGTAAAATTTACTTGTGGAATCCATGTGGATTCTTTCATTAAAAAATTGCGTCAACCAATACGTTTTCAATGACTATCTTACTACAGTATATGCTTATTGCATGTGGATTTAATGTCATTTTTCGGATTTGGTTTTACACACGGTTTACGGCCCAATTCTTGCCTGTTGATTTTTGGCACAGATCTGCATTAAAAACCACATGCAGAGCTTATTCAAATGTTTTGGGCAAGTATTCCATGAGCATTTTAGCCATCTCATTGACTTCAATAGTAAATTTCCACACGTTTTCCATGTGGAGTATGACCAGAAAATGAACCTGTTCAAAGTTTTATTTTTTTTTACCGCATGCTGGAAATATGCTTCATGTGAACTACAATGCCTATTTACTACTGTTGTTAATGGGAATAGTTTTCTTTCATTCTTAAATGAGGATTCAAGTCGGAATCTGACTAGAAATCATCGTTGTGTGGACAGAGCCTTATTCTGCATGGAATCCTAGCAGAACTTTCTGCACCACACACTGTACAGTGAGGACTTTTCCGACCCAGACCTGCAAAGTGTGGCATGGATTCCTATTGAATTTAATGGGATGCTTTTTTTTTCCAGAAATCCGAATGCCTTCTGCATTAAAATTTATAGTGTAGAATATGCATGCTCTCCTCTAAATTCTGATAGGACTCAGGAGAAACAGTGAAAGTCCTGCTTACCCTTTCAACATTACAGTGATTGACAGGCTTGTTTTACGCACATTGATACAGAGAAAGCGACATGCCAGTCATTGCAGTTGACGAAAGCAGGACTAATGTTGTGCTGGTAGGATTTACTTTGCTTTTTACTCAGAAATCCTGCTTTAAATCACATAATCCTATATATCACAAAGCTCAATGTTTCATCATATTCTGCTCTGAAATAGGACCTCATAAATCACCTGACAGGTACAATTTACAGTACAAATCCAGCTCAGCTTCATCTTTAAAGATGCATAAATACCAGATTAAAAAAAAAAGAATGTATGTTTACTCCAGGTTTCTTTTTGACAACCTTTTGTTTGTCCTTGAATCATACATTCACTTCAGGTCTCAGAATCCCAGAGTTGAGAAGATCCCTTCGACTTCAATTACATAAATGAAAGTAATCCACCAGCTAATTTTAGGGGTTATTTTGTCAATTAAATATTGTTATATTCTTACAGAAGGAGAATATGTATTTCTTAGACATATAAATATGTATTACTAGTTACTGCATATGAATCTTAGACAACTCGAGAACAGTTCAGTCGTGAAGGCAACAAACATAAAAAATAGAATGCTTTGCGCCACAATAGGTCTATGCATAAATAAATGACAATGAGGGCCTAGTCAAGGGTTACCAAAAGTAGGTAAAGAAAGTGACGACGAAGCCATAACAGAATTAAAGAAAATACTCATGAAATGCTGTGTGCTGAAAGTAAGCATGTGAAATGTATGTATAAGGTTGAGGTTCCACAGTGACTTATGGCTGAATTGGTCAAATGACCCAATAAAGATAATAGTGGACAACAGTGGAGCTGCTTAATTTCTACACCTTTCTGGATGCATTAACTTAAAGGGGTAGTGCCATTATTAAAGTTACACATGAAACATTACATATCATTTAGTCAAGTTATATATGTGTCAGAAAAAAATAACCCCCGTATAACCTTCTGTTCTCGCTCCTACGCCTCACTCCTACACTCTTTTCATCAGCATTTCTGGTTAGTGAACTTTTCTGGTTTGTCAACTAACCCAGACTACTGACAAGGACTACTTGCCCTTAGGCTATGTTCACACAGCTTATTTTGGGACACATTTTGCCATGGATTGAGAGTGTACTGCACTCTAATATGGGCGAAATGCTCCCCAAACATTACGGTAATCCACAGTTCTCATAGAGAACTATGGATTACGTCTCCTCTTCCCGCATATACAATACGATCGTATTGTAGGCGTGGGGAGATAATTGACATGTCATTTATTCACGGCACTTACGCGCCACGAGTAATGATAGTCTATGGGGTCGGCAGGCTGCCAACAATCTCCCCCCCCTCACCACCGCGGGAGTACGCAAGCTCCCGAACACCTTGCATAATTGCCGGGCACATTGTACGCCGTGCAATTAGCCATGTGAACGTACTTCTAAGACGCACTCTTGTTGTAGTGAGTAGCTGTGTGGAGGGTTTCAGTAGTAGCTCAACCAGATAAGAGAGAAAGCATCAGATAACCGTAACTATTAGAAACAAAGGATATAAGTTACATCAACCAAGTTTTGTAGGTAGAAGTGTTGTATAAACATTGTTAATTTTTACTTATATTTGCAAACTTTCATATTTTGGCAATATCTATACAATGGGATATAATTTCTATTGCGGTACATCCCCATTAACCTTTACCGCCATTGGATGTATCAGTACGTCCTGATGCCGGTAAGGAGCTTTGTAGCGGAATTGCAGCGCTAATTGCAGCTAACACTTGGCGGTGGCTCCATTCCACGCTGTTTAATCCCTTAAATTCCATGGCAAAGATGGCCACGGCATCTAAATCAATGAAATGGTGCGCACACCGTTCCTCACTGCGATTGGGACATCAGCGGCGAGATCACTGGGCCCAGATCACTTAACATGGCAGTGAAGGAAGCCTTGGAGGCCATGTTTTAAATTTCTCTACTTCCGGCTCCAGGAAGTGGTGAAGTACCCTAGGGGGACTTAAAGTTAAAGTAAAAAATTTAAAGTTCAAATCACTTCCCTTTTGCCATGTTACAAATAAAAAATAAAAAAAAATTCAACATCATTTATCCCGTACACTGAACACTGTAGAAGAAAAAAATTCCAAACGCCAAAATTGTGTTTTTGTTCTGGTCATTTCACGTCCCCTAAAAATTATAATAAATTTAATAAAAAAAGTCGCATGTATTCCAAACTGCTAGCAATAAAAAGTTCACTTCAACCCGCAAAAAAATGCACCCTCACTCATGTCTGTAGGTGTTAGTACAAAAAACACCGTGGCGCAAATTTGAAACAGGTTTGGAATTTTTTTACGGTACCATAACATAATGGAAACCCTACATGTTAGGTATTAACGGATGCGTAACTACCTGTAGAATACAGATAACACAACATTCATACTGAAGATTGAAAATCGTAAAAACAAAACTCCCACAAACATGGAGCTGGTACGTTTTTTTTTCACCTTTTGTCCCACTTGGAATTTTTTTTGTGGTTTCCCAGCATATTGTGAATGACACCATTAGAAAGTACATAATGTCCTGCAAAATAAAAGCCCTCACATGTCTATGTAGAGAAAAAATTTAAATGTTATGGCTCTGAGAAGACGAGAAGGGAAAAACGAGCATGACAAAAAAAGAAGCTCCGTCAGGAAGGGGATAAATGTTATTCTTCTCAAATAAGGCACTGTTCAGTTCAAAACTGGCTTGACCACACTTGTGAAAAAATGTAAGTTTTGTGCATCCCAAACCCAAATTTCTTTCACTATTCCTAATACCATCCCTAAATTAATCTTAGGATTATTTACTTTTCATTGGCTTTTAAGGAGTAACCTCCTTGATCTAGGTGTGGTGTAATTCGAGGCCAAAATCTCCTTGGGACTTGCAACCTTACTTCTGGTCAACACCTTGTCACTTCAGGTGTGGTGTCACTTCCAGTCGGCATCTCTAAAAATATTGATGGGGTGATGCTGGATCAGAGATGAGACTGCACAGGGACTTTTAGAGAATAGTAAGTAAACTATTAAAAGCCAATAAAAAGCCCTAAACCTAATCTTAAGGTCAGTTTACGGTTAGAATGAGAGTTGATTTTTGGCATTTTTCTCCAAAATTCTATTTGAACCAACCCGAAATGGATTTGCTCAGATTTAACATTAACCCAAATCTGAGCTGCAACACTAATCTTCAGTGCCCCACAATTAAAAGAACAAACCATGGTGATACAGTGCTCCCATAATAAGGTCAATGCCCCCATTTTGGTGGCTGAAGTATCCTTTATTATGGAGGTACTGTGGATGTCAGAATTAACGTTGACCACTGCTTTAAAAGACATTCAGTATCACCATTTTGCCAGTCATACTACCTCATAAGTGCTAGCCAAAAAGTTCTCATGGTTCCCTATTCAAACCCCCATAAGATTTAGACACTGCCCCCACAAATGCCAATAATACAGTAAGTACAAGCCATACTGCCCACATTTTAATCAGTATCCAGTATTAAAAGGAATTATCACTACATTTGAACGGTTCAGACTAGTCTACATTAGTATTGTGCACAAAAAGTAGATAAGACCCCATAATAGCCTAATGGCTTACAAAATTTTTTTTTTTATAAATAGCAAAAAACGTGTTATCGCCAATTATTTTTGGTTATGGCTTTACACTTTAGCGTCCATAAGGCAATTCATTAAACAACGTAGGCACAGACAGTTATACATTCCGGTAAATACCTTTAAAGTCCTTTATCCAAACACTGCGGTTTAGGAGGAATAGCGTGGACAACCGGCTGCGCGCTGCACAATCGCAACATTTCGGGGGGAGCCCCGCCCCCTTTCTCAAGCATGGGGTCTTATCTACTTTTTCTGCTCAATGGACTGTTGGAGGTATAGGAGAACCTCTAAGATAGACTCTAAGGCAAAATACAGACAGCATATGGGGTTATAAATAGAAAGTGAAGATATACATTAGTATTGTACCACGTAAATTGGTTCACTGGGAGGGTCGTTTGATATCTTGGAGGGTCCTTTGATGAAGCAAATGATGCTTGTAATCAAAGTGATGTCACAACTGAAGAGTCCATGAGGTTGTAGTCCACTCTAGCAGTGCATGAGGCTACTATAGGTTATCATGTAGCAAAAAATGTTTTGTAACATGTAAAACTCTGTGCCTTTGATGTTCCTGGCCAGCAGCTGTGACCCTGAAGTTTGCACTTTGGTGTTGTCAGTAGAGGCACATGTTTACCCGTTAGTGATTTTGTCAGTCTACAGGGATATTCTGCATAAACCTTTGCATCCAGACTCTAAAAGAAGTAGTTAATATGGTTAGGGAGGGGGAGGAGGATGAAACAGAACTGATGCAGAGTAGATGGAAAAGGCCTTTTGTCAGTCTTTGCATTTGCAAATTGAGAGTTGGTATCTCCATGAGCTGCCATCTCCAGGACATAAATCACTGGAGGGAGAAAGCACTGCAGGCCGGGTATGGCACTTAACTAAAAATAGGTTTTGCTGATGGATCCGTATCACTTGGTGCACATAAAGGTACACATGTAGTTCTCTAATGTAAACCCAGCAAGACTAAAAGCTGTTTGCTGATGTTGACAGAGTGGGACATGGATGTGGTGTTGATGCATCTGGCAGAGTATCCTTCAGCTTATTAGACCATTAACAGCCCTTTATCTAAAAAAGCCTATTGCACATATGGCAAATTAAGGTTCCTAGTACACTTATCAGTGTCATTATCCTAATCATAGGCGCCAGAAAACAGCGAGGAAAACGTCAATTAATGTCCAATTTAAAGATTTTTTAAGATAGTTAATTGTACAATTTGTTTTTTTAATTGTTGTAAAACAATCTCCATGATCTACCTCACTGAGGCAGACTGCCTCGGGGTATTTACCTGTGTAGATGATTATAAGGAAGCGTATGTTGGGCTTGTACTCCTACACGGATGACAGTCTGAACAATCAGAGTTGCAGAATAAAGTGCAGACATGGAGCAGCAGCCAAAGTCACAGATGAGACAGGAGGCAGATTTCAGAAAACCTCTTACTAGACAATCATGCTCTGATCATAGCAGTGCTCTAATAGAGGTAAATGTATAAAGAAGCTAAGTTTGAATAAAGTAATTCAAGGGGTTTTCTCACCATGCTGTTTTACTGAGTTTTAGCTATTTTGCACTTACTCTGTCTCCTCAGGCTGTGGGTGGTTCTGCAGCAATGATTAGCATAGTCAAGTTCTAGCAGGCCATTACTCTGATAGTGCAGGATATGTTATGTCTAACAAGATTACAGATAAAGCCATCCTGTTCAGACTTCACAGCACATGTACCTTTTTAGTGAAACTAATCTTGCTAGATACAATTAGTTTGCTTCAATCTCAGTCCGCCAGTGGGATGATGTCACTCTTTTTTCTGCTCTCCACTAATCAGATAACAGATGTCTGTCTGGTATGTAGGTAACCATAGAAACCTGTGTGTACATCAGAGCACATAAATGCTCTTATCTCATAAGTAAAGTAAAATCTATTGACCAATGTATTAAAAAAAAAGTCTTCACCGAACTGTCCATTCATGTTGCAAGCTAATCTTTGTATTGAGAAAACCCATTTAACAAGTAAGCATTACTAATGGGCATTGACTTCTACAGATCTTTAGGCATTAACATCTGGAAATCTGCTTAATACATAGTAAACACCTTATCTCAAAACTACATGATATACAGTATATACCTGTATGAAAATAATGTATCCCCATGTGGCAGGAGAAGTAAAATTTGCTCTACAAATCCAGTGCCTTGGCATTACCCTCAACTCTGCTCTGTCCTTCAAACCACATAGTTAGCCCCTTACCATCTCCTACTGCCTCCACCTCAAAATCATTTCTCAAATCTGCTCTATTTTTCAGCTCTGACTCTGCAATAGTACTTGCTCATGCTCTCATCATTTCCTGCCAAGACTACTGTAACATCGTTTTCTGTGGCTCCCATTTTATTCTCTTAACTCCTCTCTAATCTATCCTCAGCTTCACTACACTGTTAATCCACCAATCCTAGCACACAAGGTTTTTAATAACCCCACAAACCTCTCTGCCCTAGTCTCCTGATAACTTCACTTATACAATCACTGATATTCACAAGACTTTCTCCTCTTCTTTTCTCCTAAAACAACCACCTCCAAGATATATCTCATGCATCCTCCATTCTCTGGAGCTCACTACCATAACACATCAGACTCTCCTCAGTCTTTGAAATCTTTTAAAAGTAACCTAAGAATCCAACTCTTCATGATAGATTATAATTTACATTAACCCTGCTGCCACTACACCAACATACATACAGCTCCTTCCCTTACTTTCTGTCTCCTTCTCTCTTCCTTGTAGACTGCAGGCAGCATCCCAACCCCCTGTGCCAGTTTGTTACTTATTTTATGATTTGTCTTATACTTAAAGAGAACCGGTCAAATAGTTTATGCCCCCGTGGCTGAGGACAGAACAAGCTAGTGTCAGACCTGCTGTTTCCAGCGCTGTGTCCCTTATTTGTAAGATGCTGTAGTTTTTGAGTTATTTAATGCTTTTTCAGTATTTAATGTTTTCAGCCAGAAAAGTCATAAAGAGTCAGTTTTTTTCATGTCCCGCCCACCTCAACTGACTAATCTATTACTTTGAATAGGTAGAAACATGTGAATAACGGCCAGGTGGGCAGGGCGAGCCTTTGGTGGGCGGGGCTAACATCTACTCATAAATCAGAGTTGAGCATTAAAGGGGTTGTCTCGCTACAAAGAATAGCTTTCAAATTGTAGGGAACACAAAATAAAGACATTTTCCAAATATATTGCTTTGTTCCTCTGTTTTCCCTAAGGAGATACAAGTGAATTTATGACCTCCCTGGCTATTTCAGTTCCCTCAGTAACTGACCTGTAAACAATTCTCCCTCTGCTGTTTGTTCACTGAGATAACAGTGAGTGATGTCATCACACAGGTCCTGGCAGTGTCCTGTGCTGTTCAGCAGTAAAAAGCTTGATTTATGTAAAATAAACAAAACTGTAATTAGGGCTTTTGTTTTGGGGATCAGATAAGAAGTCCTGTTTGAGAAGTAGTAGTTTGAGAAACTAATCTGATCTAATTAGCATCTGAAAGCACAGCACAGAGCTGTACAAGCACAGAGCTGTATGCAAATGAGTCAGTCTGAACCAGGAAGTGACAGAGTATTTCATTCATGCATTCTCTGAAACTCTGAATGGAGACAACTCCTTTAAATGCCCTAAAACTCCAGCATCTTACAGAATAAGGGACACAGCGCTGGAAACAGCAGGTCTGTCACTAGCTTGTGCTTCCCTCAGCAATGGGGCCATAACCTATGTGACAGGTTCTCTTTAAACTTCTGTTTGGATATACAGCACCTTGGAATTAATGACGCTTAATAAAAAAAAAACCAATAATACTGTAACGGTAACTGATTTTCAGTAATATTGAAATGAAAATGGGTTTATAGCCCTGTGAAAATATAAATAAAGTAATAGGGTAGACTGAGCATACACCGGGGCAATGTGCCAGCATCCTGCCCGTATAAAGCATTCTTTAATGGGGCAAATGTCCTGTAGATTACTCCGGGGGAGGCTAACAATACCAGGTCAGACCAGTAAAGAGTGAAGACATTTTTAATAAATGAGTTGTGATTGATATCTATGTGTCAGAAAGATAGGAGTAAAGCAGTGGTCTCAAACGGCGGCCCTCCAGCTGTTGGGAAACTACAACTCCCATCATGCCCACTGTTATAGATTACATAAATGCATGATGGGAGTTGTAGTTTCCCAACAGCTGGAGGGCTGCAGTTTGAGACCACTGCGTAAAGGCTCTAAGAATATTTAAGCGTTCAGTCATAGCAGCAAATTTTCCCATGTAAAAAAATTGTTAGAAAGCTATAATAGACTCCACTTGTCTGTCCTGGTGTCTGGCTCTTTGCGTAAGACACTGTGCAGTGTCCTATTGTCCTGACGTGAACGTGCCGTAAAATCTAATCACTGGTGAATAGGTGAAAGCAGAACAGTAACCCACGTTGCAGGGTGGAAGCTTTTAAGTTCTATGTTCCATGGGACATACACCTTCCCATCAGGTAAAGTGAAACCAATTCCCCATACAGACATCTTTCTCTCCAAATGGCCAGTGTGCCCAGAATCGGCTATATGCACCAGGTACTGCATATTAAACCTTGTTTTTGTTATGCTTAACCTAAATGTGTGGCATGAAAATGTGGATTATTCTTACGCGTGATCATTCTTATCCCATTAAGGAGTCTCTGAAATTGAGGTGAAACACGTCTAGGAGCTTTGGTTGATATAAATACAGGGTAAGAGACTTTTTCACCTGTATTTTAGGAGCCACATATGGGCTAAAAGTGCATTTCTAGAGCTGTAGCAGTAGTTTGCTACATTAGGACACTGCTGTCCCTATCTCAAATCTATAGGAATGAATGAACATGAATAAAAATAGAAATAGGTGTCAGATTTAGGGCAAAAGAGGACAGGTGTTGCGGGGCCGTCCTTTTCGGGGTGGGGTTTTCGCTCAGGGCTAGGAGAGGGTTGGGTTTTTCAGGGATAGTAAGACCTTGGAGATTCCCCTAATAATTTGTATGTCATGATGTTCTGATTTATCACTTTTGTACCCATAAAATTTGTTTAGAAAAGGAATTCTAGTAAGTTACATTTTAGAGGATCGGACTTCTTGGGTTTATATCATGTTTAGGATCGCTTCATTTTTACCTCTGTATGTTTGTTCGTAGCACGCGCAGTTTGTTTTTTCCTCCTGGTTGTGCAAAAGTTTACTTTTTTCCTGCTATGTTTTATTAGAGGTGAAGAAGTATATGTTTTGTTTGTTGGGATTTCCACTGTATAGTGATAACCTTTATCAATCATTAACAGCAAGGTAAGGGAACCATTGATATTGATTGCATCTGACCTTTATATTTTAGTTAACAACAATCTAGACAGAAGCAGTAGTGCACGCAAGTTTCACAAAAACGACCAACAAACGGTCTAAAGCGCAGTCAAGTGGTAAATGGACAGTGAGGGAGCTTTCAGGTGGTTGTATGGCAGACACATTTTAGTATCTGTATTACAACTGAGAAATTTAGGCTCCCCTATGTTCAAGTGAACTGAATTGTAATCACCATAGGTTCTATAAGGATCTAAGTGATGTAAGTGAACCACAGAAGGATACTGTATTATGGTTGCATGAAAGTGGACTAAAGCTTAAGCAATAATAGACAAAATACAGGCATAAACAAAACTTTAAAACCAGCCTTTAAAAGAGTTGTCTCACTACATTGATTCATCTCACCTCCGTCCTATTTTCTTTGTATCACTTTGAATTCAGGGGCGTGTTTACTGGCTTCTACTAGGCTGCAGTAGAAGCCAGGTCTGTAGCTATAACAACCAGTGCTGGCAGCCTATCATGAGAGATCAAACAGGTCTGTAGCTATAGCAACCTGAGGAGCTGATGCAGCCTATACAAGAGGGGATATCTAGGAATAGGTAGGACACTGTAAGTGAACATATATTACAAAGTGACTTTTTTTTGCAAGATCTTTAACATAAAAAGCAATCCTTGCAGTGAGACAACCCCTTTAAAGGGGTTGTATCATTTCATTACATGGTCTTCAGAATAAGGGGACAGTGAAAACAAGTAACTTTGCAAATAGATGTCATTAGCAAAGCTGTCTTGTATTCACAGTTTTCCTTATCTTTTTTTAATGTAATGTCTGGTTTGTCTGTGCTTATTCCCTCTATATTGTAAAGTGCTGCGGAATATGTTGGCGCTATATAAATAAAGATTATTATTATCTTTTGTTGCTGTTTACACTGATATCCAGTGCTGGTTGGATCCCTCCTCCTGGCATTTCACTAGCTGAGAGCTCATTTACATTCTGTCAGGCCCCGGTCCGCTGTATGCATGGAGCTTGCATTCTTGCCTTTCACTCAAAGTAAGGGACCGGAACATTTTCACTCTGCACAGCCAAAAGAAACAGAATAACACTGCAGAGCTTCTATAATCAGGAAACAGCACAATTGTGTGTCGATCGCTGCCTGTCCTGCATAGAAGGGAGATCTGTGCCGTTCATAGAAAACTGGATTCAACTGTAACAAATGCAGCCTGTGGTATGTATACAGCTCTTACAAAATAAGTGACATAAGGGAGTGACATGTGGGGAGGAGGGGTAGGTCTCATGAGCCAGCATGAACAGTGAAGGGGGGATGATGTCACCCAGCTGGGAGGGGAAGAAACGCCCCTGCAGTTCTAGAGTTGAGAAGCTGAGAGCAGTATGAATCAGCCGAACTAAAGAAGTGATACATCCCCTTTAAGTCACAATGCAGTGGAAACCCCAACAAACAACACAGATACGTATTCACCTATAATAAAACATAGCAGAAAAAAGTCAGCTTTTGCAGAACCAGCTAGCATTTAAATTTTACATAGCCCTTGAGTTATCAGAATGATCAAGTTACTGTTTGTGTATCAGTGTGTGATACTATGAACCCAGAATACTTGTGTTAAATATTGTATTTCTGATAGGCCTCAATGAATTGTAATTTTGGAATGACCTATGTCAAAGGAGACATTTTTTTTTTTTGTTAGAATGGTCCTTTGACTATGAGCTGATTACTGTGTATTCCCCTGCTGGGACCCCCAGAAATGAGCTATAATCAGTGGGGAAACCTGGAATTAAAGTTTAATTTGTCCTGTGATGGTGATGCAGGAAAATTGAACATTCCCTATTTAGATAACTGAGTTGTCTCTGTAATGCTGGACAGGTCCTCCAGCGTAAAAGATCCTCTATGTAATCTCTCTCCACTCTGACCAAGAGATGAGGATTCTGAACATCAGACCCCCCATTAACTAAGAATTCCCTTGAAGGTCTATGAAAATGCATTTTGTAAACCAGAAAACTCCTTTAATGTTCAGCTTGGGATCATAGTTTTAGAATTTAAGTAATTGTTAGAAATGCTGTGGTACCTATGTTTCATTCAGGTTTGTTTTTTTCAGAATTATACCAAAAACACAATAAATAGCTGGTCCCAAAACTTTAAAGATTTTATCAAACTTTGTGGTAAAATTAGGACCGATGGGTTAAAAATGACCACTCAGGATCCTGCCTTTAGAAAACAATGTCACCAGACAAACATGACAAATAAGCAACAAATAAAAACATATTGGAGCACATTTATTATTACTAGTACATCAGTATGCACTCATTATTTAGTATGTGCCATGTGTAAGACCATGTTACGTACACTGAGAAATGCAGCACACCTGCTGAGCTGAGACACTTTCCCATCCTATGATATGATGTTACCTATTGTAATTTAACACCAATTTTACAGCCCAATATTTTATTCTAATCAAATCCCATTGAATGTGACTACAAAATCTTGATATTCTTTTTCTATATTTTGCAAATACTGGAAAAAAAGACGGCTTAGTAAAACGGCTTTTAGCCTGAACACCATTTGTTTTCAATGTAATTGTACTAAATAATGAAAAATTATAAAAATGCCCAATGTGTGTTGAAGATTTTATATTCTCATAAAGCAGAAAAACACACAACTTAACAGCATTCAGGCCATTTTTGTGGCATCTTTAGTGCTATGTGTGAATCCAGCCATACTGATGCCCTTCAGGAATTTCTCTTCTGCCACATTGGTAATGTAGATGAGTTAAACAGTAGTATTTTCTTTCTTATATGAATTGGGAGTACCATTGCTTCTGTAAGACCACATGTAACACTGTGACTGAGTATCCCACTCACACGAGTGTGAGCTGTTAGTCACTTTCTCTATGTCTTCCTATGAAACATTCAATGTAAGTCTCATAGTAATACATAGAGAAAATGACTATTACTCCACATAGAAGACGGCATGTGATTTGAACAAACAGTCACAGTGTGGATCCCATGGTTTGACAGCCTGGCACTGAGCTTCTAATTTGGAAATAATGCTGGTACTATTGAAGTCCTCTCCATCAGGGGTCCCCAACTCCAGTCCTCAAGACCCACCAACAGGTGATGTTTTCTGGCGTTCCTTAGCATTACACTGGTGATATGATTATTGTCAGTGCATTTTGTGGGAGATCCTGAAAACATGACCTGTTGGTGGGACTTGAGGACGGGTGTTGGGGAACACTGCTCTACATCACCAACAGGAGGGCTGCTTTAAATAAGGTTGACCAACCTTTATACCATGGTCTGCCATAGTCTGTTTAAGCATGATGTGATTGTTAGAACAATGTAGGCTTTAAAAGGGGAGTATATTACTGTTTGGTTTGGGTTCATTTCTAGTGCTCCCATGAGCCGCCCATAAATGGAATGTAATTCTTTTAAAATCCTTTTTTGGCTAAAAATAATTGTCATAGGATAAGCTGCAACCAGACACTTCCGGCACCATTTCGCGTTTAGGGAAAAGTATCTGCAGGAAAGACAATCAACGTGCTTCTGGTTATCCCCAGTAACAGATAATGGTGATGGTCCTGTATACATAATGTTGTCAGTAAATAACATTTATGATTATCTAATGTATACCACTATCTAAAAGTAGGTCAAGGATTCCTTGTTTTGACATATGCAGTGAAACATATACCATACACTGTTTGTTCAAAATTCACACAGAGGAGGAACATAAGGACTGTAGATACAGCAGAATTGGCACCGTCTGTAGAACACTTTTTTTATTTTATAGTGTCCATAATAGTTGCCCGCAAGAAGCATTTACTTGATTGCAAAAGCTCAGTCTCTTCATAGTACCCTCCACATGTCATTAAACCTTATGAAGTGATAGGAGTAGTGTTTGATCAGATTTGTCCTCAGATGCATGTTGGGCACTAATGGGCAATATGTGTCAGCACATTAAAGAAAATCCATTAGAAATTCCTTTGAATGCTGGAAGAATAGGATAGTATTCAAGCAAGTTAAAGCTATTAAGGAAAAAAACTATTTACCATTGCAGTTTAAAGGGGTTTTGCCACGATGTAATGTTGACGTGGGATCCTCCAAAATGGGTTTTTAATCCCTTTTCTAAATATATGTGATTACAAAAATTGCAGTCTGAGAGAGCTACAGCCTTCCTTACATGCCCTTGGTTACTTCAAAGCTTCTATTAGATACGACCTGACAAGAGCTGCTGTCTGCTGGCCGGGCTTGCGCAGATCACACTTCTTATCTGATGAGACTGAGCTGCAGAAGTTTTTAAGGCACCGGGTAGCAATACGTTTTCTTTTGTATACAGAATAAACTCGTTGTAGAGTGATTAGATCCTTGCTTTATCTGATGACAGAGAACATGAAGAAGCTTTCAAGCTGCTGTGTAGAAAAGCTGTTGTCTTTTGTACACAGAAGCCACAAGTTATAGTTTGATTATTTGAGTGAACATGTCACATGATCCCTTATGCAGCTTTGTGCTCTGGCTGTGTGCGTCTCTCTCTCTTTCAGCTCTGTGGTTTGTTTACATTAGCTTCTTAGCAGATAAGGCTCCTCCTGACAGTGCAGTCTGAGGCTGTGTCTTGCTGTATTGAGAATCCACTCTTGTACTGTTTATTATTTCACTTAAGTTTTGAGACGCTCCCTTGGATTCCTCAATCCTCACTAGCCCCCACCGTCTCTCCCCTGCAGCTTCATGACTCAGCGTGATTTGTTGACATTCTGCCTGTGCTAAGCAGAGAGGTAAGAATCTTTGTCTCGGCAAATCCCCTTTAAGTTTAGGATGATCCTATTGTGTTACAAGAACACTAAACAACATTTTCTATAAAGAGCTTATAGTGGGGAAAATAAGTATTTTATACACTTGCGATTTTGCAAGTTCTCCCACCTACAAAGAATGGAGAAGTCTGTAATTTTTATCACAACTACATTTTAACTGTGAGAGAGAGAATCTAGAAAAAAATTCAGAATATCACGTTGTATGATTTTTTAAAATATTTAATTTGCATCATTTTGCATGAAGTAGTTGGTAAAATAGAAAAAGAAAACTTAATATTTGGTACATAAACATTTGTTTGCAATTACAGAGGTCAGACGTTTCCTGTAGTTCTTGCGCACACTGCAGCAGGGATTTCGGCACACTCCTCCATTCAGATCTTCTCCAGATCTTTGAGGTTTCAGGGATCTCGCTGGGCTACATTGAGTTGCAGCTTCCTCCAAAGATTCAGGTCCAAAGACTGGCTAATCCAGTCTTCTTTGAAATGCTTCTCATGGAGCCACTTCTAAGTTGCCCTGGCTGTGTGTTTCGGGTCATTGCCCTGCTGAAAGACGCAGCCATGACCCATCTTCAATGCTCTCATTGACGGAAGGAGGTTGTTGGCTTGATTTTGCAATACATCGCCCCATCCATCCTTCCTTCAATACAGTGCAGTCATCCTGTCCCCTTTGCAGAAAAGCACCCCCATAGTATGAAGTTTCCACGTCCGTGCTTCATGGTTGGGATGGTGTTCTTGGGGTTGTATTAATCCTTCTTCTTCCTCCAAACACAACGAGTGGAGTTGATACCAAAAAGTTCTATTTTCGTCTCATCTGACCACACATCCTTCTCCCACGCCTCCTATGGATCATACAAATGGTCAGTGACAAACTTCAAATGAGCCTGGACACATGCTGGCATGAGCTGGGGGACCTTGCGTGTCCTGATGGATTTTAATCTATGACGATGTAGTGTGTTACTAACGGTAATCTTTGAGACTGTGGTCATAGCTCTATTTATTTCATTGACCAAGTCCTCTCATGTAGTTATGGGCTAATTCCTGACCTTTCTCAGAATCATCCTTACCCCACTAGGCGAGACCTTGCATGTAGACCAAGACCAAGAAAAACTGACAGTCATCTTGTGTTCTTTCATTTTATAATAATTGTGCCAACAGTTGTTGCCTTCTCACCAAGCTGCTTGCCTATTTTTCTGTAACCCATTCCAGCCTTGTGCAGGTCTATAATTGTGTCTCTGGTGTCCTCAGAAAACTCTTTGATCTTGGCCATGGTGGAGAGGTTGGGGTGTGATTTATTGAATGTGTAGACAGGTGTCTTTTATACAGGTAATGAGTTCGAACAGGTGCAATTAATACAGGTAATGAGTGCAAAGTAGGATGACTTCTTGAAGAAAAACAGGTTTGTGAGAGCCTCAATTCTTGCTGATTGGTAGGTGATCAAATACTTATTTCATTAGCAATAAAATGCTAATTAATTATTTAAAAATCAAACAATGTGATTTTCTGGATTTTTTAAAAAATTCTGTCTCTCACAGATAAAGAATACCTACAATAAAAGTTACAGACCTCCCCATTCTTTGTAGGTGGGAAAACTTGCAAAATCGTCAGTGTATCACTCATTAGGATATAGGGACAACATGTCAGAAAAGAGGAGCTTCCATACCAGTTTTAAGGCGCATTAAATGAGTGTATAATGCTCCTGACTAAATAAACCTGTCAAAAATCTGGCGTGTGTTATACCTTGTATAGCATATGCGCCTAATTTAGACGTATACCAAAAAAAGGCGCATAGCATATCATTGCTAGTATATTTGATGCGCCTATTTTAGGTGCATTCAAAAGTGTCAAATGCGCCTAGTTTTGGTGTATGACAGTTCGTTTATATAGAGAATACGGCGTCAACAGTTTTTTAGTGCAAAATACACCAAAAAAAATGGTGCAACCCTAATGGGACATGTCGCCTTAGATGTTTTATGGCTATGTTTAAAAGCAGAAAAAGAGCTGCATTTTAGCACTGCTATGTCATATATGAGATTTATATACCTTCAGTTTTTCCAAGATACCTTGACTGCAGAAAGTATATGAATCAGTTAATTTTTTTAAGGGAACAATTAATGTAAAAAATATAATTTGATCTTACTTTGGCTCATATTGAAACTAAAACTGTCAGAAATGTTCAGAAAATCTTCTCTATGTATTTTTAGGGGATCAGCTACAGTATGTTCCTTTCTCCTCATGATCCTGTATCTGGATTTAAGACCTCTCCTGCAGAAGGAGCCTCCCCCCACCCTTTTCTTCTGTCTATAGTAGAAGACTAGGAAAGCTCAGTCCATCCTATTGACTAAGTCTTAACACCTCATTCATCTCTCAACCAACAATGGACTGAATCAGTAAAAAATTTTCCTTTGTGTTATATGCAGGATTTGTTGATGTCTGCTTATTTTAAGAGAATGCTAATAATATTGCAGCGTGATACATTATGGGCAGCTGTATTGACTTTTTAGGTCTCTCATTCATTTCTAGGTTTAGTGTTTCCCTTATAGGATCTTTCTGTGTCAGACAATCATGATTAGGATGTAAATACCTGTCAGAATGCGGTGGCTGAGTTACAGATGCAGCCACAGGGCAGCACAGTGAGCCATATATGCTGTTTTGGTAACAGGCTAGACCATAAATCTTACTTATGGTCTAGCCTGTTGCCTTAAATAGAAATAACCAATTTATCTGTTTCTTGGGATGCTTTTTACAGTAGTCATCATGGCTCAGTGTAATCTAAAACTTTCAGCATCTTTTTAAATTTTACCTTATTGTATGTAGATTTCGATTTAAATAATTTTGCAAGTTATAGATGTCAGACAAAATTACAATATAAAAATATCAAATCAGACTGCAAAAAACGAGTGGCTGCATTTATTGAATGGTGTGGTTATATGTAAATATGCTAAAGAAATTGCTATCAAGGTCAAAAAGATATAAATAACACCACAAACAAAAATACACTGCGTAAGTCCACAGCAAATATCTGGTTAGAGAACAGTGTTGCTCTCAGAATTAGGTCGACCAAGCCCGACATTTGAGAAAAATAGTGAAACCAGTTGGAAGTCTGCCAGTCAGACATGAAATAGGATTGTCTCCTATATGAATCATCCTGAAGTGACACACTTAGGCTGCGTCCCCCACGGCACAGGACAAATACCGGTCGGTTTATCTGACCGATATTTGTACTGTTTTCGGGCCGTGCACACGGCCGCAGGGGAGCGGCTTTTCTCCGTGATTCTCTCCTCCCTCCCATTTACATGTTCATATTCCGCCAGAAAACCAGTCGGAAGAATGAACATGATCAATGTTTTTCGGACTGCTGGCGGTCTGAAAAACCGCTGGGCGGAAAACCCGTGCAGTTGGGACCGCTGCACGTGTTTTCCATAGTGGTCCATGTAAAAGTTTGTCAGCCGGTTTGCAGACGTTTTTCAAAACCGAAAACCATCTGAAAAACCGTCTGCAAACCCGTGCCGTGGGGACAAGCCCTTACTCTAACTTAAATAAGTCAACCATGCTTTCCAGTTGGAGTCTCCAAACAAGCAAATGGCGTCCCTGCACCAATCCATAATGCCTAATTCATTTTGTAGTATTGTTAGTTTCTACTTATATATTTTACATTATTAGCTAGTAGGTCAGTTGTATGCCTCGAGTTTGAAAGAAAGTTAATTATTCTGTCATGTTCTTTGCTAGCAGTCGTGACAGCACTAGTCTTTGTCACATGTAGTGTTGTGCTTTGAATTTAAGGCTACTCAACCAATTCGAATTTTGCGAGAGATCATGGGAGAATTGGGCAACCAATAAGCAGCCTGCCAGTCAGATTTGAGAAGTGTATCATTACTCTTTCAAGTCCAACAAGCAGACTTCCATTTGGTTGCTCATTTTTTTTTATTTTTTTTTATAAGCAATCTGCAAATTTGGCCTGAACTGAATTCAAAGTCCAATACTAGTCTTGTGCATTTTTTATCTCAAAGTCACGCACTTACTGTGACTTCTATATTTAAAAAAAAAACACATTTTAAAATAGTTTTCTCATCATGCAGTGTCATGATGCATGCCGAAGTCCCCGCTCTGGACTGTGGACATGATCTATTTCTGCTCTTGCTGTCTTGGCCAGCACTCACCTCTCCCCACTCCTGCTCCATTCTCTATGGCGTTCCTGCCCTGGTGATTTCACTTATTGCTAGTTTCATCGTTTCTTGGTTTTGACCCCTACTTCCAACTTCGGACTACTCTTTGCCTGCCCCCTGGCATGACCTCTTTGCCTGTGACCTGGTGAAACCTCTGCCTGCTCCCTGAGTACTTTGCTGGCACTCCGGCTGTCATGGTAAGCAGTCATGTCAGGGGTAGTGACTTGGAAGTCCCCCAAAGCCAAGTCGATCGTACCTTACGGCAGGCTCTGGTGAATATTGGAGGGCTTCTTAGACTCTGCTCCCTGGGGTGGTTAGTGTACTCTCTAGCAGTGATCCAGGAGATCCACCACCTGCCATAACATGCAGTTTCAAAGAGCCACAGCCAGCTTCAGACTTGCACTTCCTGGTTAGGCTGTGGACATTTCTGCAGCAGTGATTGGCATATCAGCTCTGCTATTTCTGTTGCAGTGAGATGACTTCTGGAGGTATATCATCTGTAGTGCACAAGGCTACAAAGCTTTAAGGGTTAAATCTTGACATTTACATAAATAAACAAGCTCCTGTGTTAGAGATAAGACTCATTGGGGAGTGAGTCAACATGGTTGGACAGCAGCTTGGAGCAATGGGAGCAGAGAGAGTTGGTCGGTAACCAAGAGAAATTTGTGTACACAGTAGTAGATAAAATCTCCTGAGTAAAGCAAAATCAAAACGGCAAAGCATATAGTAATAGTTTTCATTTACCTTTCCCTACATGTTAAAAGCTAATCAACGTGGTGAGAAGACCCCTTTAATGATGTAATTGCAAAGGAAGAAAACCCCTGTAGGTGGTGCTAGAGAGAACTTGCTCTAGGGGAATGGAAACCTCTTTTGCATGCTTTTTTCCCAGAAAGAATTGCTCTGCCAGCTGAGAAAAATCAGTCACTGCCTCTTTAAATCTGGATACTTTTTGCTTGTTTTCATTTTTTTTTTTACCAAAAAAATAAATACATTCTTGAGGAAAAATAATTAAACAGATTGTACTTAAAAAAAGTGAATTCTAGGAAATATGGTAATGTAATTATAGTAGCCTTCAAAAACAATCTTATGCTTTAAAATGATTACAGCAGTCAAGGAAATGACAGGCCTAATTGTCCAGCTTGTGCACAGTAAAATGCTGCAATTCAGTAAAGGATATTTGGCCTATATATAAATGATTCCCTTGAAACACTAAAAGTACAAATTAAGCCTGACTATTGAAAGCATAAGGCTTTGTATTCTCCCACAAAGGTGACATATATATAGGTTGTGCGTAGATTATATTACACTGAATGTGTTTTCCATATATGGGGCACAAGGCAGTTTTAATGTTTCTGAAGCAGCTTGAAATTATTTTTAAACCTTTTGAAACTTTTGTGTTTCCAAGGTTAAAATGAAAAGGTAAAGGAAAATTAAAAAAAGGAATAAAATAAATTACTATTGCCTACTTTAAACAAAGGTCTTAGAGCCTAAAAGCATCATTATAATAGATGGAATATCATTATCATTCCCAAAATTTTTGGGAATCAACCCAAACCATTATAAAATTTTTTTTCCCGGGAAACCCGGGGGATTTAAAATTTTTCATATACTATAGGACATGCTTTAAAATTTGAAAGTTTTGTCCTGTGCCCATGTTCTGTCCATTTAGTGATTTTTTTGGGTTGTTTTAAATTCTTTAAAAAAAAAAAAAGACAAAATTTGTGTTTATGTATAAGTTATGTTAAGTCATTTTGAAGGCACTCCATATTTATACTGTTTTACAAGCTGTACACTGATTACTTTACATTTTTGCAAAGTTTTTTATACCCTTAAAGTGTCGCCCTTTAAAAATAAAATACAAAAATTTTAAAAAAAATTTGGAGGGGTGTCCCTCAAATTTTCTCTTTGGGGAACCCAAAAAGGAAAAAATTGTGCCTTTTCTAAACCCCAATTTTAAACATGAGGGGTTTTTTAACTAAAATTCAACATAGTTTCTGTATTAAGATTCCTCTCTTTATTTTTGTTGTTCGGGATCACAGAATGCCCAATCTGATTTTTCTTGTTTCCACAATGAACTACAGCGTGGATTTTCCACACCATGTATTTCAAATCTGTGGTTTGTGGGAAAAAATTGACATGTTCTGGGAGGAGAAAATTTGGAAACCCCTAAAAAATTTGGCTAACCAACGTCCAAATCATAAGCGAATGGCGCTTTTATTTAAGTAAATACTCAGCAGAAATCCAATATATCGTTTTGGGTTTCTGCTGACGATTACCTTCAGTTTTTTTTTCCGTTTGGAACCACCTAACAGTAAAACGGTTTTTTTTTTGCCCAAAAAAACCGACCCAGGGCTCAAACTTCCATTTTTTAAACTACCCCTGGGAAAAAATGAAAGCGGGCCCAGATTTCTGTGAGCACAAAAAAGAACAATTCTACTGTTAAACATTTTGAAAAAATGGGGTCCGAGGGCAAAGGGTTCCAATTTTGTCTTTTATGTAGGCTTTGATCTGAAAGGAAAAAAGTACTTTGCTTTATGAAGAAACCAAAAAAATTTGGTAACCATACTGGAGTGCCTTTCAAAAGGGCATGCCCCCCAAGGGCAAGGTTTTCAGCGGTTTACAGAGGGTTTTGGGTTTTTGATTTTAAAAAAAAAAAAAATCCTGCAGCAGCCCCCCAATTGCACGGATTTTCCCTGCCGGACGGGTTTTTTTAAAGACTGCTGGTGGCCCAAAAAAACAAAGACCCTTTTCCCTTTTTGGGCTGGGTTTTCGGGGGGAAGCATAAAAAAAAGGGCCCGGGTCCCGAAGGGGGAGGGTTTTGAATCCGCAACCCCGCAGAAAAAAAGCCTTCCCCCGCTCCCAAAAACAGACCAAATACCTGTCCCTTTTTCCCGCCCTTTTTTGTCTGGGGGCCGGTAAAGGGCCCCAAATTTTTATAGAAGCAAATACGGGAAAGTTATTAAGTTATTTTAAATCCCAAAATTTATAGAAAGACCCTTTTTTAATACTCTAGTTGGGGGCAAATACTTAAAAAATAAATTGCTATAGTCTAATAATCCAGAAAATTATGACTTGCCATTTGCCAAAATTTAAGGGCTAAAAAATATAGGACTGAGACTACCATCATCCCCTCTGGACAATAAGTAGCACCAGATTTCAAGGAAAGTTAGAGCAGAAGATAAAAACCCAAGAAGGGGAAAAAAGGGAATATTGTGCAAACCCTTTGGGGGAGAGCTTTTGGTATGAAAAGCAAAGTCCCCAGTCAAGAAACATTTTATAGAGAAATTTCTATTCCAAAATTGTCCCATGGAAGAAAAAGGGCCCCACAAAAAAAGGTTTTCCCCTTCGCACTCTCCCCAAATTTCCCTACTTTAGCGGAGCCAGAGGATAAAGGGACTTAGAAAATTTTCGGGTTATAATTAATAAAAAACCCCGGGGGGGTTTAAAATTATAAATTGCCTTGTATGTTCCCAAACCAAATCTAACAAAACATAAAAAACAAAAATGTAAATTTAAAAAAGCCCTGTCAAACCTAGAGACCCAAAGTACCACAACATGGTCTAGAATTCAATTTTTCATAAAAAAAAATGGTTAGCGGCTAAAAAAATTAAAAAAACTGATCATTTTATTTTTAAAACTTTCCCCTTTTTTAACAGACATACCCAAAAAAGGGGTTCACTAGGGGGGGAAGGGGGGGCCCCAAAATTTGGAACAGAAATTCAAAAAAACCCCCGCATTTTTTTTTGTGAAAAAAAAAAAAATTGTACAAAGATTTGACCCGAACAAACCAGAAAATTTTAAAAATTAAAGCCCCAAGCTTCAATTTTTTGAGCCTAAAAAGGGTTTAATTGCCATTTGGCTGCTCCAAGTTATGAAACGGGCAGGAAAAAACAAAAGACAGAATTTCAGAAAGTAAAATTCCACTTGCCTAACAGCAGGAAGGATTACCAAAAAAAAAAAATTTAAAAACCCCCCGATTTGAATTTTTAAAAATACACAACTACGTATCTTTCCCCTACTTTTTCAAGTTCCATTCCAAAACCCCTTCCAACCCCCAAAATTTTTAACTTTTAAAATGTGTTTTTTAACCTCAAGGCCAAGTGTTGTAAACATTTTTCTTAAATTTTCCCCGGGAGAGCTAAAAGTTAGTAAAACCCTGGGGAAAGGGAAACCCTTTTTTTTTGGGGAATTTTATCCCAAGTTTCCTAGTGTACAAAATTCCCAAATTTTGCACAGATATTTTCCACTTTTTGTTTTTTTAAACCCAGCTTTATTGAAAGGGTTTTTAAAAATACTTGAAAAAAACAAATGCCCCTCGAGTTTAAAAGGGGGCTCTCGGGGACAAAACTTTTTATTTTTTAAAAGGGCCCCAAAACTGAAATTATTTTTTTAATTTTGTAATTCATTTTAAATTAAAAAATTTACCTGTCCGGGTTTTAAATGGTTCAAGGCGCACCCTTACCCCTCTGCTCCTTTTGCTCCCTCGCCCCGCAATCGCAAAATTTGCAACCAACCCCGGGTTTTTGGCTATTCACCTCTCCTCGTTCCCTGGCCTTCTCTGTTTGGTTTGGAAACGTAAAACCCCGCTCCCTAGGGCATGCATGAAATTGGGTTTCTTTTAAATTTTTAAAAGGGGCCGCGCACCATAATTGGAAAAATTTCTGGGCACTGACCCTTTTTTTTCCCCCAGCTTTCCCCTTTTACCTCCCTGCAGATCCTCATTTGGCCTTTGCCAAACAGAAAGCTTTTAACCAATTTCTTGTTTCTGTGTACAACCTTCCCTGCCTCTTTTCCCTTTAAACCAGTTTTTCTTCCCGGGTCGGGCCCTTCCTTTTTTTTCCCTGCTACGAGCCTTCTCCACGATTGTACTGAAAATTCGTTGCCCCCTCTGGGGCCCCCTGCAAGCAATTTAAACCCCAAGGGGAAAGAAACCCCCGGGGGTTTTTCGTCTGCCGAAGAAAAAGGACTTTCCTCCCTTTTGGTTTTTGATTTCTGATGAAAACCAATAGCTTTTTAGACTCCACTGCATGGTGGGGTTTTACGTCATGCTTGCAGGGGCCGATTTGGATCCACCCCTTTGCTGTAAAAAAACCAGGCAAAGAGCCTTGTTTTTCCCTCCCTGCAAACCATGTGACGTTCATTTTCTCCTTTTCCTCATGAACCCCTCCCTAACACTGAGGGGGTAATTTTTTTCAACTATTCTAAAGCTCAGAAACCCCCCCTTTGTAGTGGATGAAACCCTTTAGAAAGAAAAGGGAATCTGGCGGGCATTCACTCTTTTCCACATTTTAGTTTGCACTTGAAGAGAAGAAAAACATTAAGTAATTAAAAGGGAAAGGGGGGAAAACAAATTTGTTTATTTTTGAGTCCTGTTTGCAGAAACTTATTATCAAAAAGGGAAAAGGGAGGACAATTTTTCCAAACGGGGGTTTTTTTTAAATTTTTTGTCATAAAATGAAACTGCAGCCTGTAAAGATTTAGGTTTTCAGGAGAGGGGGTCATTGACCCGGGGGTTTTTTCTAAATTTGCCAACTGGAGCCCGGGAAGGTTTTTTTTTTCCCTAAAATGAGGAAATTTGGGCTTCTACCTTTTGGGGGGTTTTTCCCTTCCCTGATCAAAAACCCTTAGCCCAACAGGCTGAACTAGAGGGAAAACACTTTCTTTTTTTTACCCTAAACAAACTTTTAAATTTTTAACATAGTGATTCATGAGAAGGGGTTGGCGATTTTTTTTGGCCACCCGAAAAGATATTCGTTTAAAAACGAGGGATAGATGATCGCCGATGCCCCATTAAAGTCTATGGAGAGGAACAACACCTTCATTCTTACACCCAAACAGGGCTGGAGAAGCTGGAATTAACATCCACAACAGTCAAAAGGAAACGTGCTACATCAAAGGCAACACACTTAGCTAAAAAAAACCACAGAAAAAAAAACACAACATTCACTACCCCTGTCTTGTACCAAAACCCATGCCCCTTAAACCTGCATCACCCACAAATTAAAAAGTGCCAGAAGGCAGTATGATTTGAACCATCATTTTACTTGAACTGGACATTGAATATACCTGTCCTGGAATGCAGCATGAGCCCCAAACCTGCATGACCCCAGATTTAAAAAGTGCCGGAAAAAGGAGTCTTTCCAACCCCCAAATTTAGTTTAACGGGGACATAGACTAATCCCTGTCCTGGGCCACAGCATGAGCCCCAAACCTGCATGACCCCAGATTAAAAAGTGCCGGAAAAGGAGTCTTTCAACCACCATTTTATTTTCACTGGACATAGACTATACCCTGTCCTGGGCCACAGCATGAGCCCCAAACCTGCATTGACCCAGATTAAAAAGTGCCGGAAAAAGGAGTCTTTCAACCACCCATTTTAGTTTTCACTGGACATTGACTATACCTGTCCTGGGCCACAGCATGACCCCAAACCTGCATGACCCCAGATTAAAAAGTGCCGAAAAAGGATCTTTCAACCACCATTTTAGTTTCACTGGACATTGAGTATACCTATCCTGGGCCACAGCATGAGCCCCAAATCTGCATGACCCCAGATTAAAAAAGTGCCGAAAAAGGAATCTTTCAAACCACCATTTTAGTTTCACTGGACATAAAACTGTCCTGGGTAGCGCTTGCCCCTCCGTAATGATTTGCGGACCAATTGAGCTTCACTTGGAAATACTGGGGTTAACGCTCCTGTTCCACCCACGTGCCCTTTTTTTGGGCATTCTTTTTCATTTTACTCAAAGTGCTGGAAAAAAATTGTCTCTCTATTTTTTTTCTCCTGTCCGTGCTACATACTCCATGTCCTCTGAATAACCTACATCTGGTCAAGTTTTTTCCTGTACCTCCCTTGTACAATTCAGAGGAAATTTTTTACCAGCTATTTTGTACAAAGCAAGTTTTCTAGTAGTTTAATTCTAGAAAACACATTTTTAAAATAGGATGGAACCACCATGTCCTTTGTTTCTCTTTTTTAATTTTATTAAAAAGGGGTTCAACAGGATTATAGCTTTTTAAAGTTTTGCAAAAAAAGATTTTGCTTGGGCCATTAACCCAGGCCTCCCCTTTCTGTTTCTGCAGCCCATTCCCTGCCACTTTGAAAATTGTGGAACAAAGGTTTTTAGAAACAAATTTTTTTAATGGCCCGGAGAAAGTCGTCACAGCAAAAGAAAAATCAAAACAGCCCAAGCCACTTTTTGCAATTGTGAAGGCCCCAAAATGCGGGGGTGAAACAACATTTTTTTAAATTTTGGACGGGGGCCCCCCGCATGACGAAAAATGCCCCCCCAAAAAATTCGCTCCCCCGAGCCATTTGGGACAATTGGAAGCTGTCGGAAACCAAACCCTTTTTTTTTTGGGGTAATAGGCTTCGGAAAAACCCCAAAAAAAAAGTTGCCCGGCCCCTTTGGTTTGTGGCCCCAAAGTTGAGAAACAAAAAAAAACCAGTATTGCTGCATTTCAAACAACATGCCCCCAAAAAATTTAAAAATATGACTTCTCAGCCACTATTAAAAATTTGTGAGGGAGGGGATGCCCTAAGCCACTTTTGTTCCAAAGGACCATGATTATTGCGATCCCAGTTAATGCCCCCAAAAAAAATTTATAAATATGCTTCTCCCCACTATTAAAAATTGTGAGGGAAAAAATGCCACTTAGAAGCCCATTTCTGTTCCAAAGGCCATAATTAAGCTGATCTCACGAAAACAACCCCCAAAAACCATTAAAATCAAAAACTCAAAATGAAGTAAAGGAATACGGTTTGTCATGAAACCGCGCTTTTACAGTCTCCCCCTCAAAACCACAAAAAAAAACGGGGGGAAAAGAAATAAAATTTGCAGTAAAAATGACATTTTAAAAAAAGTTTTCAAGAGGACCATTTCTTTTTTAAAGGGGAATGTGAAGTAGACCCAACAAATCGGGACCTCGAATGGGGCCAAAAATCATCGAGATCCATGCCTTATTTATCTTGAGAAAGCAAACGATCCACATTATTGTGGTTGCCGGTGCTTTTGTTTAAAAAATCCCCAGTTTGTGCTGAAGGCCCCTCAATTGAGGGGGCTGCTGGGCGGGACAACACCTCTATGGCTGGCGAGCGAGCTGGGGCCAAAACGCCCCTTTTTTGGTCCCCGAAGTTATTGGGCCCGGAACAATCAAAAAAACATCGGTGTTGAACCCAGATACCCCTCCCTGACTTTTTAAGCGGGTTTTGTGTGTTGGATGTGTCCCCTGCTTTGCATGCGTTGGTGAGGTGGTTTAAAAAAAAGATTTTCCGAGGTACCCTTAGGCTTCTGCCCCCTTGCCGCTCGCTGCTCCGTCGGCTATTGCCTCTACTGCTGTCACTCGTGTGTTGTTCCCCCGTGACATTTGAAAAAGTGAAGCAGAGGCAAACGATGTCTCCAGTTACATTAGAAGGTCTCCATTTTCCCGCATTTTTACCCCTTTTTTAGTGGGTGGGAAGGGGGGTTTTTAGTTTTGTTTTGTACCGGGGGGCCAGGGGGGTGGCCACCCCGTAATGTTGTTAATTTTGATGGCCTTAATGCGAGGTAGTTGGGGGGAAATGGGCATCCAACCCATGGAAGATGGGCCTTGATTTCTGCTTGGGGCGAGGGACTACAAACTGCTTCCTCTCTTCCTCCCCCGCCTCAAAATTTCCCCAACCTTTTCCCAAAGGCAGGGTTGGGTTTCGTCGGGTGTTGGAAACCCCCCCTCCCCCCTCCTCCTCCTTCCCTTCCTCCCGGGCCCGCTTCAACACAGCCCTGACTTTAATGAGATGATGCCCCTGGAGCGATGCGCTGCCCTTTCACTAGCCCTGGACCCCGAACCACTGCCTAATGAAGACCGATAAAATTGAGAAACTGTCGGGCCTTGTGGATTCGACGGAGTGTCCAACGATCGTTCCAGAACTAAGATCACCACAATGGTCATGCTGACAAGGGCATCGTCCGCACTGACCATTTTGGTGGATTCTTCAAAACTGGCAAGGATGGTGCAGAGCTCTTTCACCTGCCTCCACTCTCGGTGGCTCAACACCCGAGTCCGCACCGCTGCTTGTCAGGCCATGTGTCACTTCGTACTGCGTAATGGCATTGCGCTGCTGCCACAATCGCCGGAGCATGTGGAGGGTGGAATTCCAGCATGTTGCCACGTCAACAATGAGACTGTTGACTGGGAGGCCGAGCTGACGCTGCAACGCAGCCAGGCGGGACGAAGCAGGGTGCGAAGGGCCCAGAAGTGCGAACTCAGACTTCGAGCCTTCCTCAACGGCAGTCCAGCCCCGGGGTAGCTCTTTAGAAATTTCTGGACGACAAGGTTCATGACATGTGCCAGGCAAGGGATGTGCTCCAGCCTACCGATCTTAAGGGCGGCCAGCAGATTTCGCCCGTTATCGCACACTACCTTCCCTGGCACAAGGCTCTTGTCACCCAGCCAGCCTCGGTTCGTTGCGGAGAGCCATCCACAGCTCCTGACCTTTGTGTGTGGACGGTCTCCAAGGCGGATTAGTTTCAACTCGGCCTGGTGTCTCTGGGCCCGTGATGCCACCGGGGACCTTGGGGGAAAGAAACTGCACCACCCCTGCGGTTTTTTGAAGAGCTTTGCGCCGAGCCTGAGAGCCACCGCACCCCCAAAAGACATCGACCCCGCTCACCCAGTGAGCTGTCACGAGATATAGCGGCCTTGGCCGTGCTTACTAGTCCATGTGTCGGGGGTCAGATGGCCTTTCCGGCCACAGATGCAGACAACGCGCTTGAAATTTTAGATGACACGTAGCTGGCCAGGGCAGGGACGGCATTTCTGCAGAAAGAAATGCCTGCTCGGCATCTGGTATTGGGGGCAGGCAGGGGCCATGAAATGGCGGAACCAATCTGTGTCTACCAGACGGAAAGGCAACATTTCCAAGGCCAAAAGCCGGGCAATGCCGACATTAGGCTTTGGCTTTGGTTTGGGTTGGGTTAAAGTGTTTCTTCTGCTCCCAAACCTGGAAGACAAAAGGCTGGCGCTAGACTGGCCGCGTAACGGTGTTCAGGTCTTCAAACTGGCGGTATGAGATGGGGTAGTTTGGGTCTCTGGTGGTGCGGTGGTACTCGGGCCCGACGGTGGAGGCTGAAGCGGAGGTGATCCCTGATCATGACTCTGAGAGAACATGGGCAGCTGGGAACGCTTGGTGGTGGCGGAGAAGGGGAGGCGGAGACAGAGGGTGTGACAGTGTTGGAGGCCCGGCGTCGGTCTGGCCTTTTTGGCCAAGGGGTTGCCTCCATTTCAAACTCATGCATTCGCTGCATGTGACTAGACATGTTGGTGGTGGTTAACCACCTAAGGTTCTTGCCCCCTACTTATGCGTTTACGGCAAAGGCAGCATGTGACATCGCTGGGTGAATCAGAGGCTTGCTCAAAAAAGGCCAGGCTGAGAGGTCCTGGACCTTTTTGACGGCGATAAGCAAGGAGCGGGGTTTGCGCTGACCGTGGCTGGCGGAATCATATCAGCGGACTTCTGCGACCGCCCTCTCCTTTTTGAGGCGGAACCCGTACTGACATTTACCCCATCGTCTTCCTCCTCGTCCAGTGATGAAGCGCCGCAAGCAAATTCAGCTGAAAAGACCACGTTGGATCCACAATGTCATCATCACATCATCAACACAGGGCTTCGTCGTCCTCCCATTCTGCATCCAGGAGCTGCGGGCTCAAGCAAGAGGAACTGCAAGGCGTTGCCGACCGCCCGGGATTTTTGCCGATTGACCGGCTTCCTTTCCCCCCTCTGATGGCATCAGAAAACTGGGGTCAGAGCAGAGAAAATCACCCTCTTTGGCCTTTTGATCTTTTAGCATCCCTTTCTGCCCCAACCGAAATTTTGTCATCAAAGAGGTCTTTCAGAAAATGGATTATCCACAGTGGTGGGTACACGAGTTGACATTTGGGCTGCTTCATGTTGGACGGATGCTGATGATGCTGATGACGACATTTGTGGCCGTTACTGGGATGACGAGGAGGTAAGACTGCTGGATGCAGGTTGCATTAACCACTGAAGGACAGATTGGCGATTGCTGTTCGTTACTGAGATTCACAGGGCCCTGACCCAGCGATGACAGGCCTGACGGTCCTGCAAATGACGATCCGCTGGCATGCGTGTTGTCGCCAGCACTGGAAGGAGCACCTTCCTTCTGTATTTACCCCTTTACCCCTTTGTCGTACCACCAATTTGCTCCTGCGAAATTAAAAAAAACGGTATGAAAGTTTGAAAACCTTATAAAAAGGTCTCACCTTTCCAAATCACTTTAAACAAAATTGCTGTATTCACATTTAATGCAAAGTAGATCTATCAACAAAGTGGCCTGCGCCAAAGTGAAAAAACACGTATCTGAAATGTATTCGGATAATAAAAGGTATTTTTGGCACCTTTCAATTCACCCCGTGGTGACAAAAAAATTGCTGTATTCACATTTAATGCAAAGTGTCATAACAAAGTGGTTTCGCAAAGTGAAAAAACACGTATCTGAAAAGTATTCGGATAATTAAAAGGTATTTTTTGGCACCTATCAATTCACCTGTGGTAACTACACAATTGTGGATTCAAATTTTAATGCAAGGTGGCTCTATCAAAAATCTGGACTGGGGGAAAAGTGCAAAAAACACGTATCTGTAATGTATTTGGATAATAAAAGGGATTTTTTGGCACCTATCAATTCACCTGTGGTAACTACACAATTGCTGGATTCAAATTTAACTGCAAGGTGGCTCTATCAACAAATCTGGACTGGGCAAAAGTGCAAAAAACACGTACTGTATTGTATCGAAAAAATAAAAGGTATTTTTTGGCACCTATCAATTCACCTGGGTGACTACAAAATTGCTGTATTCATATTTTAACTGCAAAGTAGATCTATCCACAAAGCTGGCCTGCGCCCAAAATGAAAAAACACGTATCTGAAATGTTTTTTGGATAATAAAAAAAGGGATTTTTGGCACCTTTCAAATTTACCTGTGGTGACTACAAAATTGCTGTATTCACATTTAACTGCAAGGTGCCTCAATGAACAAAGCTTTAGTGCGTCAAAGTGAAAAAAACACGTATCTGAAATGTATTTCCGGGTAATAAAAGGGATTTGGCACCTACAACCTGTGCTGACTACAAATTGCTGGATTTTTAATTTAACTGCAAGGTGGCTATATCAACAAAGCTGGAATGGGCAAATTGAAAAAGAACACCTATCTGAAATGTATACTGATAATAAAAGTGGAGTTTTGCACCTAACAAAGAGACCTGCAGTTACTAGAAAAGATGTGTATCCTAATATAAGTTCAGGCTGCCCAAAATCCTGGAAATATTTCAATAGAAAACTGTTAATACTAAAGCTATTGCAGTGCAATGTCTACACTAAGTTTTGCTGAACTTTATCCAGTATTCTTTATAGAGCTTGTCTGTGTTCGCCCATGCCCCCCCCCCTGCTACCTCCCGTGACTTTACAGCGGTAGATGCTCCTTTAAAATTCTCTACCTAACTACATAAAATCTTCCAATCTCTGATCTAACTAAGTTGTAAGGATCACAGCTAACAGTAGAGCTTTCTCTGTGAAGAAATAGAATCACATTGCTGAGCTGTTTGGCCACAGGAACAGCGCACGTCCTCCTGCTAGGAGACGCTGAGAGACACTGATCATGAACAGGAAGGGCTGTTTTATGTAAACGAGGTCATGTGAAATTTTTCCAGCCCAATCGCAACCATAACATCCCAGTCATGACGTCGCACACACATCTCACCCTGCTCTATTTGTAAGCTGATTTGATGGCCGCCAAAATGACAGAAGCGCCGAAAATGGCGCGATATTAATAGATGATGCACAGATTTTTAACCAAATTATCGCATGATCTAAAAATTTCGATCAACATAAAAACTGTGCCGATTTCAACTTTGTCGATAATAATCGCTCAACACTATTCATGAGTCCTAATTATCATCATTATCATTACAGCAAGTACAGAGCTGCTAGAGAGAACACAAATGTCCCCACATAGACCCTAGCAGTGATAACTGTGGAGGAAAGTCTTAGCTTCCAATGCAGTCTGGGAGTTGTAGGAAAGAGATGCTGGAGCACTACAGACACTCCCACATGCAGGAAGTTTCACTGCAAAAAGTGGATCTTATGATAGATAAATAAGGAGGCAAACGAAAAGAAACACATGAAGGTAGTGAAATATTTTTTACTTTTATACTGTTCTATGAAACCTTAAAATCCCAGATAACCCCTTTAACCAAGGATGGGGTAACAATGAATATGGAGGGAGGGGTATAGGCAATATTAAAACTTGGTTTCCCCTATTTTTACATAATATGGAACCATAGGGAATGAACCAATCTGCCCTAAAAGGAATATTTTGCTTTTGGTCCTAAATAATGATCAGATTGGATCTAAATTCTAACACTGACTGATGAATATATCCTGCCTCAATGCAAAATAAGTGAAAACGATGGAGCTTTGTGGCAAGGAAGATCTTAAAGACTTCACCATCTTTTACAAAGTCTTGTTTCTGATTAAAAACCTAGTACTGGACCCCAGGGGAGGTGACAAGCACTCTAGGTTCCCAAAATTGTCTGAGGCATCCACCAAAAGATTAAATGGGGTCTCCTTGTACTATTTACACCCTCCTCCCATAGGCCTGTTAGCAATGACTTTTCTCCCTTCTGTGCTAGATTGTGATGCACATGCAGATGTTTTTATGGGATACTTCCTTCATACAATAAAAGATTGTTGATGTGCTCACTACTATTTAGTGTAATCAGCTTTAGTATAATCAGTTGCCCCACAGCCCATTCTTTTGGCCATGGTCTCGCTTGTTTGCTGTTGTGTCACAATGTGCGAC
Organism: Phyllomedusa bahiana; assembly: GCA_025379985.1. Lineage (NCBI taxonomy): Eukaryota > Metazoa > Chordata > Amphibia > Anura > Hylidae > Phyllomedusa > Phyllomedusa bahiana. The sequence continues at coordinate 157,809 of JAODAL010000270.1, read as the reverse complement.
ATGTCTGCTTATGGCACTAGCAGCTGTCTGGCTTTCCAGTTCCAATCTACTCTTTAGGGCAAGTGCTAATTCTTGCTGTTTTAAAGGGCCAGCAGCTCCACCAAGCTTTCCCAGGCCTAAGTCTTTTTATTTGCCCCTCCCTTTTCTTCCTCTGTCACTTTGTTGTGTGCTTCAAAGCGTTTTCTGAGCAATTATTGTGTATGAATTTCCAGCTTGACCTTCAGCTTGTTCCTTTCTCATCTGTCTATATGGGAGACGTTGTATGGGTGCATATTACCGATGAACAATTGTTTACACATCTATCTATGGGGGAGAGAGTGCAATTTCTTAATAAAAAACTGTACATTGGATATGAACCAGTTTACACCAGTATGGAGAATATCCATTGTCCCATACAGGGGAGATAGCTCAAGTGCAAAGATACATATAAACAACCACTCACATGCCTACTAGTATTACAATTGTACATAGATAAGGCTTATAAAGAGTGCCAGTTATACAGTTACATGTGGTGCACCATTGCGGCCCACAATCTATTGATGACACCCATACTATTCTCTGAGTGGGTTGCCCAACATATTCCTGGTGCCTAACACAGCATACCTAAATGCCTCAGCCTCCGGGTGGTATATGTCAGGCTTTTATATTTATTTGCTGCATGGAATAGCACAATCAGCTTCAACATTTTATAGAACAGTGTATAGTGAAAATTGTATATGGCGTATCATACCTTTTTTAAAAATGGTACTCAATTTATGAAGGTTTCCAATGACACTGGCATCTCTCAGATGGCTATAGATATGAGGTATACATACATTGAGGTGTCTCCTGGACATATTCCTTGGATGGACACTGCAAGACAGTTACATGCATCTAGTTTTTTTAAAGTGTTTGTTTCACCAAGACATTTTTTTAGCTTGTCCTCTTTTGGAACTTCAAATGACACTTATGGAAAATGGTGTGGATAACATGTAAGTGTTTTTCGTAGAAGAAACGTGTACAGTAGTTGAATGTAGTTCTCTTGATAAAATATCACAATGTGTACACGAAAATACTCTAAACGTGCCATCCATACAGTAGATAGAAACAAGAAAAACTAAGTCAATCTCTATATGTTATCCACAGGAGACGTTTACTATCTCTCTGTTCATTAAAAAATGATTGTCTACCATCAAAGTTTTTCTACTACCTGGTATTTGAGGTTAAGCTCGCTGACTTATATTCATATGCTAACAATCTTTCACTCCAAGTAAAGTGTTATCTGTTCTCCCATTCATGGTGCAGGAGTGACTGTGCAGGCATTGTCACTTTCCGTTAAAATATGTAGGAGAGATGGAAAAAAAAACAAGTGAGCTGTGGACATGAGAAGCTGATTTTCTTTCCACATGTCCTTGCTTTGTAAGCTAAAAATGCCGTTCAAGAATGTATAACAGATTCATAAGTTAATTATATAGGAAATAGAAGCGGTGGCTTGATATGGTAAATCATTCACTGAACTTGATTTGTTGCTTTTAGGACACAAAAACCAGGCTACAGCTTCTTAAATACACTGTAATTAGAGATGGGCGAATTGATTCTAACGAAGTGGACTTCGTTTAGAAGTTCAGGAAAACTTTGGTTCTGAACGAAGTCGAAGTTTGGGGTGATTCGCGGAAACGAAGTGTGCTTTTCATTGATAAAATGGCTGCGAGCACATGGCGTTACATGGGGCAAAGAACTCTGGGAGGAAGAAAGGCATAGCATACATGACATGTGCAGAGATGAAGCCAATCAGAGACCGGCAGGATTCTGTGACGTCACCGCACTATCTAAGTCCGGGGCGCGACGATGGGAGCTCATACCGCACTCACTGTACTGAGTAGGGAAGGTGCTGCCACGGCTGCTTATGGTAGATGATAATAAAGAACTCATTTTTATACAGCGATATATGGGGAGTGTCTCAGCTTGTCTCAGAGACTGCTTCTCTTAACGTTCTATTTCTGATTTTGTGGGGTATTTGATCTGAAGTCCAGTGTGTGTCCAATGCAGCTGCATATACATTTTAATGCTATCTGCTCACAGCACATTGAATATCCAAGGGTTATCTAAGCCTGTTCCTGTTGTATTCACTTAAAGAAACAGCGTTTTTACAATCCAAATACCACTTCATTTTTGGTTGCTCATTTCTTTTGCTCAATTTACATCCAGGGGTTAATTAAGCGTTGTTCTGCTGTTGTGGTCACTAAAAGAAACGTTCTTTTTCACCGCCAAAGAAGCAAATTTGCCTGTAGCATAATTCATAACCGAAGGTTAATTACAAGTTTTTCTGTTGTTGTGTTCCGTAAAATACACGCCATTTTAACACGCTACAAAGCTGGTAATTTTTGGCAGCACATTTCTTTTGCGCAATTTACATCCAAGGGTTAACTAAGTATTTTTCTGCAGTTGAACTTAGTAAAAGAAACGTTCTTTTTCACCGCCAAAGAAGCAAAATTTGCCTGTAGCATAATTCATAACCGAAGGTTAATTAAGCCTGTTTGTGCTTTTATATTCAGTAAATACACAGTGTTCTTAAACGGCACATGCAAGTAAATTTTTCCTGGCCATTTGTGGAGTGCAATTTATATCCAAGGGTTACCCAAGCTTGTTACTGGGTTCATTTGGAGTCAAATACAGGGTGTGTATTTATCATATACAGATATCTTCATCAAACAGTGTCTGTACATTTTAGAACAAACAGTATGTCAGACAGAGAGGTGGCAGTCTCTTTACCTGCGAGTGGCAGTCGCACAAACATTCCTGGAGCAGGCCCAGGTCGCAGCACAGCAAGGGGACGTCGCAGCATGGGTCAGTCGGTGAGGCCACAACTGCCGCTGTCATCTAGCGGTAGTGTGTTGACCAGCAACCCAAGGGTTCTTAATTGGTTGACTAGGTTATCCACTTCCTCCCAGATGACATCTGACAACCCCAGCCAAGAGTCGGTGGGATCGTCAGACACAACCCTTAGTTGGCATGGCCCGGGAGCGGGTCAGCGTCCCTCATCTGTCCTCAACCTGCCTCTGTCCCATCCGGTTCCCTCAGCCAGAGATCTACTATGTGGTCTGGGCTCCGCGCCACTATATAGTGAGTATGAACAATTTGAGGAGGGCAGTCAGCAACTACTTGGCAGCGAAGAAATGGGGCCAATATCCCCTGCTTCTTGCAGTAGGCGGCAAAGAATAGCTGTGGAGAGTGGCATGGGAGGTCATGTTGTGAGGGGTCAGCCTCTGCATACCAAGACCGGTGATAAGGACAGCAGTGACGATGAAACACAAATCGATGATGATGTATCCGGCCGCACTTGGGAGCCGGGTGAAGCATGGGCTTCATCATCGTCAGGAGAAGAGGGCGTCAGCTTGGGCGTCAGGAAGCGGCGCAGCCAGCAAGTGGGTTGTGTGACCATGAGTCAGCAGGGTAGCAGCAGTGTGAGGTCGGGAGCAAAGCGGCCACGGGGTAGAAAACCCGCTTCGCAGGTCCAAAAAAGTAGCGGCACAGGGGCTCAGCGAGGCAGCGGTGGTAGTAGTCACTCAGTGCGGAGCGTTGGCGGTAAAATCTGCTACTCGGCGTTGTGGCAGTTCTTTGCTAAGACACCGGAGGAGCCGAATATGGGTATATGTAGAATCTGTGGGCAGAAAGTGAAGCGTGGCCAGGGAGCTAACGTTGGCACCACGGCCCTGCGTCAACACATGCAGCGTCACCATCCGGTGGCCTGGGAGAAACGTGGCTCAGATGTGGTGGTCCATCCTGCCGCCACAGCAACAGCAGCAGCAGCGGCCAGTGGCACGCATGCCATTGCAGCCAGTCAAGGCCCCACCACCCCTGCAGAAGGGAGCTGTTTCTCTTTGCCATCATCTCCCGGTCCAGATGCTCCTGCTCCTTACTACTCAAGGCGCCAGCAGTCGTTCAGCGAGGCGATTGCAAAGAGACAACAGTTTGCGTCCAACCATCCTAAGGTGCAGAAGCTGACTGTGCTCCTGTACTGCAGTCCCTCCCTTTCCAAATGGTCGACTCTGCACCGTTCAGAGAACGAATGGCTTGTGCCGAGCCGAGATGGAGAGTTCCAAGCCGTAATTTCTTTTCCAAAAAGGCAGTACCAGCACTTCATAAATATGTAGAACAGAAGGTGAGCCAGTCCTTGAGCTTATCGGTTTCTTCCAAGGTGCATGGCAGCGTGGACGTCTGGAGCTGTAACTACGGTCAGGGCCAGTACATGTCCTTTATGGCCCACTGGGTTAATGTGCTTCCTGCCCAGGCACACCAACAACTTGGATAGGAGACGCCACTTTCTCCTCCACGTTGTCAAACTGCGGCTCCTGTGCCAATGTCCGCCGCCTCCACCACCACCACCATCTTAGCCTCCACAAGTACTGCTCCATCATACCACATGTGTAGGGCACAGCGGTGTCACGCAGTTCTACACCTGGCTTGCCTCGGCGAACGAAGTCATACAGGGGAGGAACTGCTCCGCGTCATGCAGCAAGAAAATGATGTGTGGCTTTCTCCACGCCAACTGTAAAAAGGAACCATGGTGACGGACAATGGGAGTAACATGATGTCTACGCTGCACCGAGGAGGGATGGTCCATGCGCCCTGCATGGCGCATGTGTTCAATCTGGTTGTGAAAAGGTTCCTGAAGTCTTCCACCGATCTTCAGAAGATTCTGAAAATGGCCAGGAAACTGTGCATGCACTTCATCCATTCCTACAAAGCCAGGTACACCCTCCACGAGTTGCAGCGGCAGAAAGGCCTCCCCCAACACACTCTGATATGCAATGTTTCCACCCGTTGGAATTCCAGCCTGCACATGTTGGACCGACTGTATGAATAAAGAAAGGCCATTAACGATTTTTTGATGATCCAGGCGGACAGGAGTACTCCCCTGTGTAACTTTGATGTCAGCCAGTGGCAGCTCATGCGTAACACCTGCCGTTTGTTGAGGCCATTCGAGGAGGCCATGTTATTTGTCAGTCGCCAGGACTACGGGATGAATAACGTCATTCCACTGCTTCATGTCCTGGAACAGATGCTGAAAAATCTGTCTGGGCAGGGGACTGGAGACGTGGCGACTACATCTCGCGGCCACATGAGTCCGGTGGGGACTGAACTGGAGGAGGAGGAGGAGGACATTGGAGCAGAAGCATTGTCTGGTGAAATGAGTGGATTTTCTACCCAGGTGACAAGAGAGGAGGAGCAGGAGCAGCTGGAGGAGGTAGATGGAGATGAGGAAGACGAGGCAGATGACCTGCAAGCACCGTGGCAGTATACAGTGGAGATGGAGGCAGGGAGCCCCTCGGAGTCACTTGTGCAGATGGCCCACAGCATGCTGATTTGCCTGGCTAGTGACAGCCGAATAGTCAGCATCCGGCAGAGGGATGACTTCTGGCTCTCCACCCTATTGGACCCTCGCTACCGGTCCAAAATGGGAGCCTTTTTCCCAGCTGCTGAGAGGGAGGACAAACTCAAATACTATAGGGAAATCCTCCGTAGTCAGTTGGCCGCTGCCTATGTGCAGCATCGTCCCTCCTCTGACAGGTCTGACCGGGGGGTTCTTCAGCGCTCACGTACTACTGCCGCGGCTGCTGGGGGAAGGTGGGGGGGTAGGAGCAGTACCAGCTCCATCAGCAGCAACCTAAGTCTGGAGTCACTGATGAGCAGCTTCCTTCACCCGCCTAGTGAGGAGGGCAGTCGCCAGCAGCAGCAGGACCTGGAGCAGACCCTGAACCAACAGGTGGTGGCCTACTTGGACAGCACTCTGCCACCCCAGTTAGAAGACTACTGGGCACCCAAACTGGATGTGTGGCCGCAACTTGCCGAGTTTGCTGTGGAGAAGCTGTCCTGCCTGACCAGTTGTGTGGCATCAGAGCGGGTGTTCTGTGTGGCGGGGACCGTCTTTACCCCAAGGAGAACCCGCTTTTCCACCGTATATATGGAACGACTGACCTTTGTCAAGATGAATCAGGCGTGGATCGGCCAGGATTTCCACACACCAATGCCTTAGGTGTCAGATTACATCAGCCATGACGCCTCACCCAAACTTTGAGAAATGAGTCTGGGTTCAAACTACCTGCCTCAGCCACTATTCTGATGCCGCCACCCGCCTGATGCCACACATCTGCTGACAGTTTCTCCATGTGCCTACCACCATATTTACCAGGGACTGGTATTGCCACCCACCTCCACTCTCTGTCATTGTGCCACTCCGTGGCTTACTACTGTTTTGCCACCTCCAGAATTTGTCATTGTGCCACTGCCTGACCTCATGCTGCTGCCGTGACCTCCACACTGAGTCATTGTGCCACTCTGTGGCCTACTCCTGTTTTTTGCCACCTCCAGAAAGTCATTGTGCCACTAGAATCACCAATTCAGTAAGGTCCAATGCTCAGTCTACAGTCATTATATCACATAAACATGTTAACCAAAAAAGAATACAATGACAAAAAAGTCATAGGAAAATATATATTAAACAATACTTTATTAAATTCAATAATAAATATTAAAAAACTAATATGCCCACAAATAGAAACAAATTTAAGGCTAAAAACAATTAAAAATTGTGCCCATATCAAACAAGGCATACAAATCACACCATTCCTGAATATAGAAAGTCATCTAAGGTGTTTAACCTATAGTATTTAACATTAGTATTACAGTGTCTTATATTATAGATCAAGTGATTAAATAGTATATAGACACATCAAGATGGGCATACAGTAATGCCACACCTCTCACACACAATACAATACCTAGTGTATACAGGAATGGAGGAGATGCACGCCAAGGAAATGGGATAGCCTCGACGCGCGTTTCGCCAAGCTTTCTCAAGAGGCTTCATGCCCTCCACACTGTGTCATTGTGCCACTCTCTGACCTCATGCTGCTGCTGCTGTCACCTCCACTCTCTGTCATTGTGCCACTCTCTGACCTCATGCTGCTGCTGCTGTGACCTCCACTCTCTGTCATTGTGCCACTCTGTGGCCTACTACTGTTTTGCCACCTCCAGAATGTCATTGTGCCACTGTCTGACCTCATGCTGCTGCTGTGGCTGCTGCCGTGACCTCCACACTGTGTCATTGTGCCACTCTCTGACCTCATGCTGCTGCTGCCGTCACCTCCACTCTCTGTCATTGTGCAACTCTGTCGCCTTTCTACGTTTTGGGCCCCCTCCAGAAAGTCATTGTGCCTCTCTCTGACCTCATGCTGCTGTGGCTGCCACCGTCTCCTCCACTCTCTGTCACTAGTGTTGCCACCTGAGCCCTCAGCTTGTGTTCTTTCCAGCTGGCGCTGCCATGACTTTCTCAGGCTACATTCCCGCTTGAGTTTTTTGGTCAGTTTTGCCCTCTTAAGTGCCCAGGGAATTTTATAGTGAAGTGATTCTAAGAGCGGTGGCAGTCATCTGCGTGTCATACTAAAACACAACATTGTATGAAGACCAAACCAAGCTCCCTCTGCATATTTAAGCATGGCACAACGTTCTACAGCACCCTGCAGGCTCTGTGCAGCCTGGAAATAGCTGTTTTTAACGCGATTCGTCCCAAAGTAATTCGGACCGAAACTAATTTTGTCGGGAAATTCGGCGAAGTCACCAAATCGAATTTTTGAGAACTTCGCCCATCTCTAACTGTAATCTTGTCTACTATTTTTCATTATTTGATCTGCTTTTATTGAAAAATTAATCATAAATGAATATTACAATTGAATTGTACTTTCTTTGGAAATAATTAAAGTGAACCATTTTAAAATGAGAAGATTTAAGACTTTCTAATATACTTTACATTTCTTCCCACAATGTTTTCATTGAGGGCATGGGCATAACTGTAGCCATAGCATCTGGGGCCCATAGGGTAATGAAGCCCACTCAAGTTCAAGACCATTGTGCCTTTTTGTAGGGAATAAAAAGTTGATTTCTGTTATCTAACAATATAATCAAACAAGACAGGAAAAAAAATGATTTCATGAATTATGGTGCTTGAGAAGAGTCCTAGATGTGACACAGATGGCTAGAAGAACAGACAAATCTGCACTAGTAGAGATTAACCCCTTAATGAAACTGGGCATAAATGTATGTCCCAGTGCCGATAAGAGGCTTGTAACGGCTGCTAATTACAGCTAACATCCACCGGTCACATCATGGGATGGAGCCGGCTCCATCAAATACTGTTTTAACCTATTGGATGCCGTGGCGAATGCAGCCGTTGCGTCTAAATGAATGAGAAACAGTGCCATGCACCATTCCTCACTTCGATCGGGGCCCTGCGGCAAAAGCCCAGATCGGTTATCATGGCAGCTGGAAGCCTTGTGAAGGCTTCCATCGCCACCACTGTTTTCATTTTACTCATTCCTTCCTCAGGCAGGAAGTAGTAAAACTGCCATCTTTGTACTCCCTATTGCATTGTTTATACAATGCACTAGGCTGTATAAAAGATCATTCCCCCTCTATAGGAACTTAAAGTAAAAAAAAACAAAAAAAAAAAACACTCTGTGTGAAAGCCCCCTAAAGCTGCCTCTGAAACCCTCATCTAATCCTACAGTAGTTAGAAATGCAAATCCTCATATGAAATCCAAACTTAGACATGGATTTCAGACAAGGATTCAACGCTAATTCAGAGCTGAAATAATCAGGGCGGCATGTATGAAGGGGGCTGCGGCAGATATCTGGCGTCTTTTCAGCCCGATATCAGACGCTACCGCATTCGCTACATTTTTTTAATGGCCTGCATGCCATTTTCAGGCGGCACTTTGTAATGCGCCTGATTTGGGGGGAGAGGGGTTGCGGGAGGCGGGGCGCACTAGAACTGTACGAAGCTATAGATTTATTGCTTCGTTACAGCATTTATAGGCGCATTACAGCTGGAACAGGTAAACCCCTTTTAAAGTGGTTTACCTGAGCCAGAAATGTCGCCCAAGCGCTAGAATGTGCCCGATTTATGACCCGCTGCAGAGCAGGTTCACAAATCAGGCGCATTGTAGGCTATTGTTATGCACATGAAATTTGGCGTTTATTTCATACATGCCGCCCTCAGTGTCTAAATCAGCCGTGTGAATATACCCTTAAAGAGAAGAGAGAGATATTATGCTTGACAAGATAAAAGTTCAATAAAAAAAAAGGTGATCAGCAATGAGCTGGATTAACAAAATAGAAAAAGAGGTCAAGCTCTCTGTAGTTTTTTTTTTTAGAAAAAACAGAAGGACAGAAAATTAAAAAGGCATAAAGAAAGCCCAATACAGATGCACATTCCACTTGCATAAATAAGCAAAGAGCACAAGTAAGGATAAAGTTATCCTGGAACAATAGTAAGGTGCAAAAAGTAATAAATATCATATGATAAACACAAAGGATAAACACAATAGAAATATTAAATAATATACAATGGTATAGATGTAGTGGAAGAAATGGTATAACCAGTAATGTAGCAGAAGAATATATAAGGCAATGCACAATAACCACTAATATAACAATACACCAATGCAACATCTTTCATATTTACAGTCACGTAATGTCAAATTCAATCTAGAATAAAGGTTGGAACCAAGACAGATTGTTCTGTGTGGAATGGAAAGCTCAGATGACTATGCTATGACTCTCCTACAGTGTACACATCATGCAAAAGGAAAAATCGTTAAACACCTTGAGCTTGACAAGGAAAAGGGTCAATAAGAAAGAAGGTGACCAACAAAAATCTGGATTAACCAGATGTGGATGCCAAACTCTGTGTAATTTGCCACCTGACTGTGTGAGTTTGTGGATAGTTGTTCTAAACTATGATCAGTTTTCGGAGTCCAAATTGACTCAACGTCCCTTGATCATCATCAGCACCACTACAATGTGTGTTCTCTGATTCAGTTGCCAGTCATTATAACTTATAGGGCCCCATAACAATATGAAATGAGCTCCACCAACTAGTTACACCCCTGATTCAGAGGTACAAATCCTGTTCTGATCTAGTGTTCTCTTATTGTGAAGGTAAGAGCTATCGGGTTAGACACCAGGCTAGAAGAGAAATGTGGGCTGTGTCTGTTTTAGCTCTTGAGTACACTGATACATTGTAACATACCCTCAATATCCTTTAAGAGGGCTAGATTAGTATATCAATATAAAAAATATTAGAATATTACCATTTACAAATGGTAAGCAGACCATACCTTAATGTCACATTCATGCTTGGTGCGGGGTATATAGGGAAAGACATGTCACTTTGTTCAAGGTTACCTGCAGTTCAACTCTCCCTCCATGACTCCTTTACTATAAAGTTATGTCTACATGGCATCGGTTAAAAAAATGTCCAAAAGTTGACCGTTTTTTGTCCAATGCACGACCACAGTTTTTGTCACATTTTGCGCAAAAAGCGCGGTCAGTTCTCGTTTTTTTTTCTCATCAGCCCATACAAGTGATTATATGGGAAGACCACAAAAAACTCAAGGCGCCGATGTATTATACATGTTGTATAATACGCCGGAGCCAGAAAACGAGCAGAGAAAAAACCACCTGTGTAGACTACAGGTCGTTTTTTCTATTATAGTCTATGGGCTGCCTGAACCTATTTTCAGCGGTTTTAGGATTTTAAAACCGCTGAAAATATGATCGTTTCTCTGTGCCGTGTGGACATAACCTTATTCTTGTAGCACGTGAACAAGATATCTTGGTCATATCAAACACGCAGACCTTCGAATAATTGTTCAGTAGCTGCTGGAAATCTCTGAAAACCTTTGTGTGCAAATAAATCCTAAGCATTAAAAGAGGTGTAAGTCTGGGGAGATTTGGACTTTCCAGGAACTTGTACTTTGGTTTTTTTTGTGCTTTTTTTCTGTTGTTAATTAGCTCCATTGTAATAAACTAATAATCCCTATATTATTATTTCTCCACTGGTGGTACAAGAATAAAACAGCCTGACCTTCCTATAACATACCGCTTCTGAATATCCTGCGGGTAACAGTTTCCTCACATGTTGGAGAAGTATTGATGTTAATCTCCTTTATTAAACTCCTTAAAACAATCTCTTAAAGGGGAGCAGCTACAGAGGAACGAACTAACAGCGTCAAGTTACCTCCAGATTCTCTGAACACTATGTAGTGATGGACAGCACGTGCCTAAATTTCATTATGTAAAAAAATTTCATTTGCATTATCTTGTTGTTTGCAAATATGCTATGGGCAACTTTGTCTTGTTAGACAGAGATCAGACAACTGCTGGTGTACACACTGAAGCGGATCATAGCATAGCATTTGTAATTGGTCTCTTGTCAGCAGAAACAGGTTCCTGCTATGGAAAATTTTAAATTAAAAATTAAAGTATCAACAATAGCTACATCTACTATTTGAAACCAGATACTGATACTATGGGCCTCATGTATGAACACTGTCTAGGTCTAAGACTTTCTTTGTTGCCTGCCCATAGCAACAAATCTAAGCTCCGATTGATTGCTATGGGCAACATAGAAAGACCTAGACAGTTTTCATACGTGTAGCCCATATAGTTTCTGCTGTTTTATAACTCTGTTTTCTATATATGATTATAGGAGCCATCTTTCCTGAGTTGCTTTTAACAGAATTAATGTTGTGGGCAAGTTCTGTGACATGGGAAGAAGTCATTTTGCAAGGAGGGGGAGAAGTAAAGTTATTTAATGGTACATCCTGCGTTATTTTACTATTAGTGTCAACTTTAATTGTCTGTGATAATAAAAAAGGAACTTCTGTGAAAATGGACAAATTGTGCTCAAAGTGTAAATATTTTGTGTGGCCTCTATTATTTTCCAGCGCTGCCTTAACTCTCTTGGGCATGGAGTTCACTAGAGCTTCACTGGTTGCAGCCACTGGAATCCTCTTCCACTTCTCCATGACGACATCACGGAGCTGGTGTATGTTAGAGACCTTGGGCCACATGTCTGAAACAGTTTTGGTCTAAAACTCACTTTTTAAAAAAGTGAGTTTTAGACCAAAACCGTTTCATACATATGGCCCTTTGTGTTCCTCCACCTTCTGTTTGAAGGTGCTCAATAGGGTTTAGGTATGAAGACAGCACCTTCCCTCTCATTTTCTTTTACAAGGCAGTGGTCGTCTTCCAGGTGTGTTTGGTGTCGTTGTCTTGTTGGAATATTGCAATGCAGCCCAGTTTCCTAACGGAGTTGATCACGCTCTGCTTCAGTATGTCACAGAAAGGGTAATGTATCTCTTTGGGATAATGGGCACCATGTCAGTGTGTGAGGATTTTCCACCTCACAGGATATTTTGCATTTAAACAAAGACTTATTGGAAAGAGCTCGTCAGTGTAATCTATTGGAAGTAGTAATCCTCAATTCAAAATGCGCCCTGGGAAAAGTGGGGGCTATTCCTTTTACAATTGCAAGCCCCCTTCTGGGGCCCACATTTTAAATTTGGGAGGATTTTTACTTTTAAAAAGGGGCACTGGCAAGTTTTTCAGCTCTTTCCCATAAGCCTTTGTTCATTTCAGAAAAGTAACAGCCCATGTGGGCATTCGGGTTTTCCCTAAATGAACTATAGTTTCTCCACAGCTGACGGAAATTTAAAAACTCCCCAAGCCATGACATTTCCCATCCCCAGGGCTTGACTGGGGGAAAGGGAACCCCTTTTTCTTTGTACCCTCCCCTGGTTGCCACCATACTTGTTTGGGCCCCCAAATTTTAAACCCAAAATTAATTTTATTTTGGGTTTTCTTAATCCATGTTTTATCGTTGTTTTTCGGGAAAAAACTGCCCCTTGCAGGTTTTTTTTTTGTGCATCTTTGGGAAAGAGGCTTCTTTCGGGGTACGACAGCCATGCAGAAAAATTAAAGGGCAGTGTTTTTGGTGAAATGGTTTTAAAAACTGACTGGCTGATTTCCCCCAAACCCTTTTAAACCCTTTTAAAGAAATGCTGGCGGCACTAAAAACACTTTTTTAAAAGAAAATTTTTTTGGGATATGACGCTGAGCACATGCACTAAAGGGTTTTTTTGGGTTTTGCCATGACGGGGCCTTTTTCTGAGGGGAACCCCTGACTTGTTAAAACCCTTTTTGGCCCTTTGGCCCCCGTCCCATCTTTTTTCAGTTTCCCTCAGCCCAACCCTCTTTGCTATGAAGTTTTATGTTAAAATTTCCCCTGACCAGTAAAAAGAAGGGGTGTAGAAGAAAAAATTTTGGGGTGCTGTACTTTTTGTTTTGTTATCTGTTAAGAAAACCCTTTGCTAATCTGTAAGGTCAAACTTTTAAAACTTTCAAGGAAAATGTAGCAAAAGAATCCAGTGGCTTAAAATAAAAACAAAATAAATGCTTTTCCACAAAAAAATTTACATGGAAAGGCAAAACAACGGGGTGCTTAAAAAATTTCAGGCAAAAGGTTCCTTAATCTTAGCCTGACAACTGAAAAATTTTTTATGTGAAGGGATTACATATTTTACGGATTTAAAGGGCGACCTGTAGGGAATTTTGGGCTCTAAAAAGACCATTTTTCTAAATCGCTTTAGGTAGTATAAAACTGCCCGAATGATAAAACCTGTTTTTTTCTGCAGTTTTTTAACACGGGCCCAAAGCCCTAGCGCCAAAAAGGGACACCTCAAGCCCGGGCCAGACCACCTTGGACTTGGTCGGTTTGCTCAAAATTTTCGTGCCAAATTTTTTTGGCGTTAAAGAATCATAAATGTGTCTACGTCTATTAATGTGGTGCGACACGCCCCCAAAAAGTGTTATGGGCGCGGTACCGAGGCACTTTTCGTACCAAAGTTTGGAGTCCCGGCCTGTTTCACCCTATAAAAACGGGTTTCCTATTTACAGCTTTTTGAGGCAAAAAATTCTGGCGAAACCCCTTTATTCATACAGCCCCGCCCTTTTTGGGTCCTACATTTAAGAAACCTATTTTTTTAGGGTATTTGGTATGCTTTTTTGCGGGTTTGGGGAAGAACAGGCTCTGTTAAAACGCATGGGGGGAAACACCCCTTTTTGACTCTCATTGATCCCAAACCCAAATTTTTAAATCTCATGATAGGAGTTGCTGGTGCCCTCCTCATTTTCATGAGTTCATTACATTCTACATTTCCATGTTTTTCTTACATTGCAACAACTTTGGGGAACATATTTAAGTGAAAATTCTCACAAAATATTAAAATGGAGACAAGACAATTTGAATAGGCTTCCTCTGTCAAGGGGCTCCCTAGCAGCCACATGGCCTGCCTCTGTCCAATGAACCCTAGTAACCCCTTTTTATAAAAAGAAAAAGGGAAAAAGAAGAAATAAATTGGCTTCCCTTTTCCCCCTTCATGGTATCCTACAAAGCTGTGTGGTGCAATGGTGGGTTTGCTGGGGCTGCATTGTGCAGCCATTTCTAAGTAACAGCTACATTTTTATGTGGTTTATAGAAAGTATGTGCAGCTTACAATATTCCCTCACATAGCATAAGCACTAGATGGTGTCAGCTTATAGAGAGAACAGATTCCGGTTTTCGGGCGGAAAATGAACATGTCTATGTGAAGGGGGAGGGTTTTTCTCCGCAAAGCCTTCTCCATGTGGCCCGAAAACAGTGCAAATACTGGTCGGGATTTCTGACCGGTAATTGCACTATGCCGTGTAAATGGCTCCTAAGTGCCTTGCTCCAGTTCTGACTATACCTCCCAGCTAAAATATTAACAAAGTACTCTCATGAAAAATAATTCCTATTGCATATGGTTAAAGTCTAATAACTGGAGACCAAGGCAGTCAACATTGAAGTGGATTAAACATTTTGGGCTAGCGATCTGTTGCAAAGACTGCTCTAACCAGTTATTCCAGTTTCCAAAATATGCATGTTTTAACATTTACTGTGCAGTATATGGTGATAGACAAAGGATAAAACCCAAGCCAATTATCTATCTTGCAAAGGACATGTTTTACTGAAAAATTGCAAGCATGTAAAGTAGGTCAGAGACCCTGTGTCATTTTAGGTTGTGCACCACTGGAGATCAAGAGCACCTCACACATTACTTCTAAAGATAGCACCAAGGCCTCCAGTTGGCTGCAGTATCATTTAACTGCAGGTGAAGGAAAGAATTATGCATGAGATGTAACAAAGAATAAATTATTCAAATAATACAATTCATGTTAGTATCTCCCACAGAATTATACAGTTGTTTGCTTGGTTGGTATTGTGTGACAAAATTAAATAAGAAAGATTAACTCATTCAATCTAGCAGTGGTAGAAGTGACAACTCTATAGATCCCATGTATAGTTGAACTCAAGGTTCAAGGAAAATGTTAAAAGATGTAACTAGAAGCAATAGTTCTTATGTGGTCACTTACCTGTATCACTTCTTTGCGAAGTGTCCCAATTTATGACTTTGTTATATAGTGGGAAGAACATAACTTTTATGAGAGTTTCACCACTAAAGGTTTTTGGGCATATCAGCCTTCTTTTAATTTAAACAGGAACATTAAAAGGTTCTTAAAAGGGGTTTTCCATCTGCCTGTTTCAGAGTCTGCTCTTCACAGCCAGCTTCAGGCTCCTACTTTCAGTTCAGGCTGTGGGCAGTTCTACAGTAGTGACTGACATTTCAGCTCTGCCATGCCTAGCTTAGCCTGTTAAAGGGGCTTTTTCACTACAAAGATTTGCTTTCAACATGTTAAGAATGGAAGATGAAGACATTTTCTAAATACATTAGTCTTTTTTTCCCTGGTCGTGAGATAAGAGAGATTTTATCTGCTCCGAGTGCATACCAGGTATCTCTAGGTTACCGTCCATATCTCACTTCCTGACTAGACAGAGAGTAAGGAGTGATGTCACCATGGGAAGCGACATCACCATGGGAAGGGATGTCATCATGATTAGAGTTCACTCTAGAGCAGACTGTTTATCTCTAACAAGATTAGCATTTGTTTACAGATAAGCAATTGTTTTTACTCCTCAGAGCACTTGTAGCTTTGTTTACTAATGATTAAATCTGTACTTTTGTCTTTTTAAATGCTCAGCTAGTTATAGAAGAGCTAATATTCTAATCAATGCAATAGAACCACCCCTAGCTTTATAAGGCAGTAAGAAAAATTACTGCTGATAAGACACAGGAAGAATGTGCTGTCACCATTCTGGCAGAGGCTACTAAAGCAGCGAGAGGTGGTCGGTAAGCTAGGTATCACATGCAATAAGTGGATCAACTGGGTCAGCCATAAGCTTTTGCACAGAACCACGCTGAGGAGCTGAGTCTGAGTTCCCTGGTCTTCATCTTTTAACCTTTATACATGGGACTGGTCTTCACTGCAGTGAACTCCCAGGTCGCCACTCATACTGTAGTCACCCATGGTGACAGCTGAAGGAGGGGCGCAGTAACAGAGAAGACAGATGATGTAATAAGGTCAAGAACAGAGAATCTGGGCAAAGTGAAGGTCAGAAAGTCATGACAGACAGCAGACAATCCATATAATCAGACAATCCATATAACCAGATACCAGCCGAAGGTCAGATTCCGAGAATACAGACTAGGACCACAAACCAAAGCTCACCGATAATCTGGCAAAGGGTAGAAGGTAAGGACACTTTAAATAGGGTGTAGTGACTACCTATATGGTTGGGAAAGCTGAGTGGTGCACACTGGCCCTTTAAATCCTGGAAGTTGACCATGGGTATGCCCTAGGAAGAAGCAGAGGGACAGGAAGGACAGTATGACTGGGAGGCGAGATGCTGCACACTACAATGACTAGGTAAACTGGCGCAACTGCAGACAAAGGAAAAAGCCATGGCACAACCCTTGACACCAGATAAGCTTACAGTATATATACAAGCAGGAGACAAGAACTGCTCTAACTCTGAGAGGGAGCAAAATCAGAACAGTGATGTGTTTGGTGATAGTCTTTATTTACCTTTAATTCAGCAACTCGTTACAAACATGGGACGCGGTACAAGACACGTCCTAACCTGGAGCAAACAGGCTCTTTGGCATGCTGTCTGCCAAAAAAAACGTTGTAGCCCCTGTCCAACATATGGGTGAACTGTTATGCGCCATAAACTGGTCTAAATCCAACATCCTCGCCACTTTTGTCTGCGCCAATTCTTCTGGGGCTTATTGCACCACATTCATAAGATTACACACATTTATGAATGTGGCTCAACAGAATGTGGCGCAAATTTGTCAGACTAATCCATACCAATTTCAAAGTGGCAGGAAAAATTTTGTTGCCTACACTTTTTTTGCTGCATAAATTTTTCTCACAATGGGACACATTTATAACATACATGTTGACGAATGCTACATTAACTTACTGAGAAGTACGACTGTCGAGGCGGTATCATTTTTTATAGATGTCCACCATAAAGTGTAGATATACTAATAGTTAAGTGGTCAAATAAGTAACAGAATTATTGCTCGAACAACTACAGAGGTCAATAGTTTTCTGTGGTCTTGATCAAAAAAGACACATGCTAAATGTTAGTACAGAAAACAGATGCCTCTAGTTGTGTGCAAACAATGAAATACATTATGCACTGAAATGAGAAAGTACAGACAATAGGAGATGGTGGCTGCTTTTGGAACACACAATGGTTAATGTTGGAAAAGGTAACGGGATGGAAGATCCTTTGTATTTTTCTCTTTTTCTTTATGAGTTTTACTAGTTTTTGACAAAACCTAGTAAGAATAACCTGTCTCTGTATTAGGAGATGCCATTCTTCTAAATTTACTATTTTTAAAGGGATTGTCTACCTTTCATTTCTTGATGGCCAGTATGGAACTGGGGCTGGAAAAAGTACTGAAAATAAAATAAAACTCATCTCTGAACTGCTGTTCATTTCAGCAATGTGTCTGTGTCCTCTTTGCCGGTCTTCTGTTGTCTCCTGGCTTTGGCTGATCAGAACATCACGTCACACTGCTTGACTTCATCATTTGGACGTCAAGGCTATGAATGGTGATGTCAGCCACGTCACATGACCACTGCAGCCAATCACAAGCTCCAGCAGTTACTCTCCATTTGGCCAAAACCAGAAGTCAAGATTATACCAGTGAAGAGGACCATCAGACCTAGCTGCATGCTAACCATTAAAAAATGAGAGGTGGACAACTAACCCATTTAAGTAACTATGCAAGTATAAATACATTATTACAAGTCTTCTTACTGATTTCACTACCACTCTACTTGATCATGACAGGGGACATGCTGACTTTAGTATCCGGATCTTAAAAGCTCTGATTTTGTGAAAATTCGCCATTAGCTAAAAGTTGAACTATGCATGTACCTTTCACTGTGGCAGACAGATGAATTACCCATACTGGTCGATATAGGAATTTGACCCGGGCCCTTGTTTACTTTTTCCCCAATCCCCCTTTAGGGGTTTGAAAAAATAAATTTTCCCTTGCAATTTTTTTGTTCACATCCCTCCTCCCCCCCTTTCCCTTCATTCTTTGCCCTGCGGGCACTTTCCCCTGTTTACATGGGGAGAAGGCTCCGAAAAAAATTAAAATTTGATGTCAACATAAAATATGCTCGTTTGTCAGATGACTGCTGGAATATTTCCACGGGAAAAAAAAAAGGGAAACAATTTTTCATACAAATTTTCATTCAACTGATCTTTAACCAGGAAAAATTAAGCCCCTTTAAATTTGGGTCAGGTGAAATTATTTTACTAAGCGATATCCAGGTTATTTAATTATAGTAAAGTTGTCTTCTTTAGAGAGGTTAACTTGAGATCTCCCATTTATGTTCCTTTTGAAAAAACAATTCTTATCTATCATATATGGTTTATTTTATTTTATTAGCTCTTCCGTTACTGAGAGAAAATAAAAAACAGCCATGATTAGTGACTCCAGCAGATCTCCATTGTTCTTTGTAAGTCCTCAAAAACCCCGAATTTATTTGTTCATTCCCCCAAATTTTGGTAGCAGCTCTTTTTTCTGAAATCGGGGTTTTTGTTTTATTTAAACCCTTTAAACCCAAAAACAAAAATTTCAGCATGGCCCCAAAAATTTTGAGAATGATTTCAAATGTTAAATTTTTTTTCAAAGTCTACTGCCTCACAGGTTTTATAAAAGGCAATTTTCAATACTCCAAAAAATTTTTTAAAAAAAAGTGGTTTACTTAACGGGAATTAAATTTCAAAGTCCCAAAATTTTCCTAGAAAATGGGAAATTTTTTCCCCCCAAAAAAAACCCTTTCCACTTCATTGCAGGCCCGCCTTAAAAGGAACCAGCTAACCCCCTTCTTTTTAGTGAATTTTCTCCATTAAAAACAGGGTTGGGGTTTTATGAGGACCCGGGCTGGAGATCAAAACTGTTTAAAGAGAAGTAAGAATCAACCACTGGGGCACTTTTTAAAAGGAGGTGGTTTCTTGGCATCATTGGTTTTTTTCTTTTAACCATTTGGGTTTTCTCTAAAAAAAACACGTGCAGTCCTTTATTGCACTGCACAAAATGGGTAACAGGGGGGAGTAAAGGCCCGCCCAAAAGATTGCAAACCCCAGTCAACAAACTATCGAACATCAAGGAAATTCAAAGAAGAAGGTTCCATTGTTTGCCAAAAAAGGCTCCAGGGCGCCCAAGAAAGACCAGCAAGCTCCAAGGACCGTTCTTAAAAATGTTTCAGCTTCGGGGAAACGGGCCCAAACCCGGGATTTCAAGCTTGCCTAGGAAAAAGGGCCCGCAGGGAGGGGAGGGTGCATTTGCACCACTGTGAGGCGAGGGCTCATGGAGCAAGGGGCCCGGGGTCAAGGAGGGCACAAAGAAGCCCCCTTTTTCTTTCCCGAAAAAAAAATTTTAGGGGGGCAGAAATGATTTTTCGGGCCCAAAAGGACAGGGGAGTGGGGGCCCGCTGGGGGTTTGGGTTTAAAATCATTTTCTCTGATAATCCCCTTTCCAATGTTTGGAACATCTGGAAAAAAAGCTTGTTCGGGAAGACAAGGTGAGCGATACCACCCCGTCTTGTCTCATGCCAACTGTAAAAGCAACCTAAAACCCTTCATGTGTGGGGGGTTTCTTCTCAGCCCAAGGGGAAATTTGGCCCCTCTAACAGTCTTGCCTAAAAACAAAATCCATGAATAAAGAATGGTACCAGAAATTTCCCCCCAAGAGCAACTTCTCCCAACCGTCCAAAAAAGCGTTTGGTGATCAACAATGCCCTTTTTCCCGATGTTTGGGGCCTTGCCCTAAACAAAGGTGAATTTAAATAAAAGGCTCAGGGGAAAAAAAACATAGAGAAAATTTTGGGGGGATGGCCTGGAAACTCCCAAGATCTTAAACCCTTGAGAAATGTGGTCAAAAAATAAGAGCGGGTGGGCAAAAAAAAACCAACAAATTTGACAAAATGCAAGCTTTTATTTTGCGGAAGGATGCACAGTCAGGGTTTGGTCCCCGAAGTTTTTGAACATGCCCGGGAGAAATTTCAGAGGGCCTAATGAAGGGTCAACACTGCAAAATTGACTTGCTGCATTAAATCATTTAACTGTTTATTAAAAGCTTTGTAAATCATAATATGATTGCACTTTTATTTCTGTATGGATAAAACCATCTGAAAACACACATAAAAACCGAGGGTAACAGATCATTGAAAAAATAATATTTGTGCTTTTTCAAAACTTTTGGCCAGATGTAGCCCCCCGAAAGATTGAAGGGGGGTTTTAGATGACGTATTCTCAATGCTAAAAGTGTCAGCGCCAAATCATTTCCTCTTGGGAAACTCCGTGCTTGTAAGCTTGGAATTCCGATGAGGAAGAAACGCTGAATTCCTGAGGCAAATTTTCTGCCTCTTCTACCCATAATGGTTATGGACATGTCAATTCTTTGTTGCCGTTTACAATCAGCATAGAAAATAAATGTGTAAAATCAGTGATGTTTGAATGATGACCCTGTTTTACATAGGCTATAATATGTTTACTGTCCAATTGAACACTGATTCTGAGGCTGAATCTGCCCCAAGAATCAGCAGCCAAATCCACCATGTGAATCTACCCTTAGAGATTAAAGAAAAACACACAACTACACCAAGTTGGAAAATCTTTTCTGCTGCAAATATAGCTTTATAGTTAAACCAAGCATGTATTTTGGGTGTCAAATAGGAGGAAAGCAACTCTGCTTGTCTGATAGCTACACATACCACCAACAAAAGATCTTACAATGTGTGTCAGGAAGAAAACCCAGATGTGAAAAGTAACTGAACACTATGGAGCTCCAGAGTGGTGGCGGTGGAGGACAGGTAGGTAAGGATCACATTTTTTTTTTTATTTTTTTGTCCACTAGCACCATTTCAGCTTATTTTTTCTTACAAGTGGCCAACATTTGTAAGTTCAACATGCAGTATATGTAAGATATCAAAAGACTCCATAAAAGTCAAGTTGTTCTTTAAAATTTTTCTAAGTTAGAGTCTCACTTTGTTATACACTTCAGCAGAGTTTTAGCTAAACTTTCCTTCACCTGAAGCAAAGATTCTGTTTACTCCTCTAGGCCTGTATGTAATTACTTGCCATAAAGTGGCTTGTTGGCACCCTCTTGGCACACATGCCTCACAACCGCTTTCTCAGCCCTCAGATATGCCCCAGTTTTTAATATCTTTCACCCTGATAGACCTATGATTTTCCATTCTTCAATGAAGACTCTGAATTTTTTCTTCTATCCTTTTTCTTTATTATATGTTAGTTTGAGGCTTAGGTTTTCTCACCACGCTGCAAGTGTAAATGACTTTCCAGATTGTTGTGACATAAATGAGTCACTTCACCTCCAGAAATGCTTATTTTACCCAACAAAATAAGGAGCTAAAATAACATAACTGCTCACAACTCACACTTAAGGAGACACAGTTATATTTATCATCAATATCATTAACACAGTCACTATTATTAAACTCTAAAGCAAACAAGCAAAATACAACCGATACTTGTTCCATAAGGCAATGTGCATGCTATTCAGAGTAGTCAGGATGAAAGGTTTTCCATAGTTTGAAACCCCACATTTAAAGTACAGTATATTAGAGAAAACGTCTAATATACTTAAAGGGGTTTTATCGTTAGAAGCTTTTGTAGACTTGAGCTGTTTCTATCATTTTCCGCTTCAAATCCAGGGGCGAGTCTCTCCTGCCAGGAGGCGTGTCTTCCCTCACTGAAGAGTTATCAGGCAGGAGGTAGAGCAGACTTATAAGGTTGTTATATGGGGGGAGCACAGGGTATAAAGCTGTGTCATATGAGTGTAGAGTGAATTTAGCAGCTAGAGACTCAGTAACTGCCCAGATCCTTTACATAGAGCCATCACTGGGAGACGAGTATATAGAGGAGCTGAGACAGCCTTTAATATACAGACACAGCCATCTCAGGCAGTTCGTTTCACTTTAGTTTTCCACAGCTCACATGGGAGTAAGCACAGAGTGCAGGCAGTCAATCACAGTACAGGGGGCGTGTCATGTCCAGGGGGCATGCACAAACAGGCTAAATGAACTAAACATCAGTCAGCCAATCACAGAAAAGGGGGCGTGGCCCTTCCACCTGCTGCAGAAATAGCATTAGATGCACAATTTAGCTCAGATCTGCTATACTAAGTGATGTAGGTAATGCAAACCCATTGCAAAAATGCTTATTTTTAATGTCCCCATCACTAGAGATATAATCTTTGTAGTGAGAAAACCCCTGTATTTTTTGTTTCATTGATAACACATACTTTCTTCTACCTGCTTATTTGTATATTATTGTTTTTATGTTGTAATTATTTTTATTAAACTTCTTCCGTATTTAGAGGCACTTATGTGTGCTTTATGGCAGCAGTAATGAATAGGAGTCAATTGTTAGGAAAAGATCATAGACTTGGAGTATTCAGAAAATAATAGAGTGTACCACCTCTCCAGAGAATAACAGTTTAACTTATGTTAACAATGTATATTGTCAGTATCCTTCCTTATCTAGGTTACCTACAATACAAAAGAGATATAATTAAAGAGGTTGTCTTAAAAAAAAAAATCAAACAAGGCCTGGTGGTTAAGACTGTTCTTTAAAAACTCCAAAAGCTTTACTTGTCCAAAAACTGCTGCCTCCTCAGTGTTCTCCATCCTTTCCCTACTAATGACATTACATCCACATTTTATGTAATATTCCTGGCAATTCTTGGCCTCAATGGTCTATGCCCACATATCAAATGGATGATTGGCTTCAGTGTCATCAGAACCATAGATGTGACATTATTAATGGTGGAGTAGCAGAGAATATTGGAGCAGTGGAGTAAAGCCCCCCCCCCCGCTCCCCCATCCTGATTTAAGAACAGTACCAACCATTAGCCATTTTTTAAACAAATGTGTACAACCCCTTTAACTCGGCCATCTTCTATTTATTGTGAACCAGCTCTTCTCTTTTTCTCCTAGTCCCTGCAGCAAAGTTGATAAGTGAGCTACAGAGAACAGATGTGTCAAGTATCAGCTTACTGTGTTTACTTTACTGGCCCGTGTAAAAACCTGGAACAATTCAATATTTTTCTGTGGATAACAACAAGATACACAGAATTACAAAAATATGTTTAAACTATAAACTTGATTTAAATAATACGGAAAGTTGTGGTGATACAATTGTTTAAATGAAAGCATTTCCTATCAGAATACACATAGCTGACTATCTTTGGGGAAATATATACAATGTATAATAGATATTTACTTTTCATATATTTTATAGCTCCATATGAAATTTCATTAAAATATATTGAATTACCATCTTACACCAACTCAAAAATTCTCCCAAGATATTGTAAAACATATACAATTACAAAACATATGAATCAAGTACTAGATTCAGAAGTATATTCATTAGGTCGGTGATCCATCAGGGACATCAGGTGTATTAGTTGCTGTGCATTGTTTTTCTGGGTCTGGATAGCAATCTAGGATGTGAATGTTGCCAAACATTTCTTTAAAGTCTATGCGGATGGTTTATTGTTTTCAGAAGGTTTCCAAATCTGCAAACCGCCTGAATATCTGACCAATAAACCATGCCATGTGGATGGTCCCTATCTGTGGAATCCAAAATGGCAGAGGATGGAGCCAGGAGAAATTATATATATATAATTTCTCCTGGCTCCATCCTCTGCCATTTTGGATTCCACAGTTAGGGACCATCCACATGGCATGGTTTATTGGTCAGATATTCAGGCGGTTTGCAGTTTTGGAAACCTTCTGAAAACAATAAACCATCCGCATAGACTTTAAATTAAAATCCGTTCAGTAGTCTACACTGAACAGATTTTCAGCCACCAGCGTTCCAAAAAACTTGGAACATACACAATCTTCCGTCCGGTTTTTGGGCGAAAGTAAAGTGTGCAATTCAATGGTTATGGGGGATGGCCGAATCTGCAAACCACAGACAGAACCAGGGGCGTAGCTACAGGGGGTGTAGCGGTAGCAGTCGCTACCGGGCCCTGCAGCCTGAGGGGGCCCAAAAGCCCTTTTGCTACATAAGAAGACACCACTATTATAAATGGCGCATGGTAGCTGGGGGGGGGCACAATTTCACTTTTTGCACTAGGGCCCAAGAGCTTGAAGTTACGCCTCTGGACAGAACTGTCCCCCAAAACCTTTGAAAGGTGATAAAATACTGGCTGGATTCTTAAACAGAATCTGACCGGTATTTTACATATGCCGTGTGGACGTACCCTTAATCTTTTTTTCGGACAGTCTATCTTAAGCTATGCTAGTTTCCAGCCATGCTCATAGTTGGTGGATTCAGTCAGTTGTCAAATAATGAACTATATTTGGTTTAATGTGGACTTAAAAAATGAGGACTAAAATGATCACGGAGATCATAAGCCCCATTAGGACACAACACATAGGGTGGGATCCAAATCTAATATTTATATAATTATGTATGCCACAATTTATTACTCATTATTAGAAGCTTATAATTTAGTTTTCACTTTTTATTTTGAGAGTCTAGATTTTCAGACCGCTATTAGAATATAGAGATTAGAGTGTTAGAATTAAAGGAATGTTGGATGCTTTTTGAATGCTGCTTGATTTTCCCTTGTGTATTGCAATTGATAGTTGAGGAATTATTCAGTTAACGTCCAATTAATTCTCTTTTCTGTGTAGTTTATTCAATAAGTGTTACAAGGCATGTAATAATATCCATCTTTTTCAAACAAACAAACCAGTAGCCATAATCATTGGGCTTTATTTATGAAACTGTATAACAGTAAAACTATCTCTGTTGTCCCTAACAACAAATCAAAGATCAGCTTTCATTTTTCCAGAGCAGTAGAAAAAAAATTAAGTTGAGCTCTTGTTGATATTGGCAACAGACCATTTTGATACACGATGCCAATAGTTTCCATTTGTAAATCTATAAAGATTATAAAGGTTGCCCCAGAAGATTTCAGAATCACACTTCAGATGCGCATAAAAGAACAGTAGAAGCATATGCAGTGTAGAGGCACAATGACTTCGTATACTAACTATATAAGATGCAATTATATAGAGCTATGCTACTATATAAACGAATACTTAGGGCGACAAGCATGAAATTTGATGTTAACACACCAAATTTCATGCGCATATTAATGGAACAGAATGCGCCTGATTTAGGAACCTGGGCGACAGTTCTGGATCAGGTATACCACTTTGAAACAGCAAATATGTAGCTTTGCTACAGTTCTAGTGCTCCAAGCCTCCAATGTGGGAGAATTAAAAATGTATGAACGGGGCTGCGCCTGATATCGGGCTGAAAAGACGCCAGATATCTGGTTCAGCCCCGTTCATACATGTCGCCCTTAATTTCTACATTTTTATAGATATTTTACAGGGTGATTAGGATTACCAAAATTATTTATTTTCCAAATGCCAGAATAATGAGAGAGATAATTTTTGAAGGCATTTTTATTCCTTTCTGCAAAGTCAAAAGTTTACATACATTTCATTAGTATTTAGTAGCATTGCCCTTAAACTGTATGACTTGGGTCATACAAAATTCACTTTGCTGCCCATAGCAACCAATCAGAGTGCCCCTTTCATTTCATATAGTGCTCTGGAAGAATGAGAGGGGCGCTCTGATTGGTTGCTAGGGGCAACAAAGTGAATTTTAGACCTAGACAGTTTTCATACATGTGGCCTATATTATTCTTTCCTCATGACGCGATCTAGTTTTTTAAGTGAACCAGTCCCTCCTGTAGCAAAACAACCCCACAATATGATGCTGTCACCCCTGTGTTTCACAGTTAGGATGGTGTTCTTAGACTTCCAAGCTTCTCCATTTTTCCTCCCAATGTAACAATAGACATTATTGCCAAATAGTTTCATTTTAGTTTTGTCAGACCCCAGGACAGGTCTCCAAAAATGTAGGTCTTTGTTCCTTTGTGCATTTGCAAACATTAATCTGGTTTATATATGTTTCTTTTGGAGTAATGGCTTCTTCCTGGCAGAGTGGCCTTTTTAGCTCGTGTTGATACAGTACTGTACATAATGACACAATCTTACCAGCTTCCGCCAGCATCTTCACAAGGTCTTTTGCTTTTGTTCTTGGGTTGATATGCACATGTCGGACCAAAGCACGTTCATCCCTGAGACACAGAACCTGTCTTCTTCCTGAGCGGTACGATGGCTGGACATTCCCATCTTGTTTGTACTTGCGTATAATTGTTTGTACAGGTGAACGAGGCACCTTCAGGTATCTGGAAATTGCACCCAAGGATGATCTAGACTTGTGCAAGTCCACAATTCTGTTCCTGAAATCTTGGCTGATTTCTTTAAACGTTCCCATGATGTTACACACAGAAGCAGTGTATTTCTGGTTTGATTTAAAATACTATCCAATTAGAACAATTCCCTTTAAAATAGAACTTTTAATCAAAATCTCTAAAAGAAAAAACTATTTCAAGAATCCAAAGTGAAGAACACCCATAAGGGTAAAACAATACTATGGGACAATTAGCCAAATTGGCGATCAAAGGAGCCAAAACCTATCGAGTCCCTACAACAATACCTATTATCTACCTAATACAGAGAACCCGCCCCGATAAGGGCGACCCTGCAATAATGGGTTAGGCTGATTCTCCAAAGGGAGACCCAATGGATTTACAGATTGGACTGCGTGTATCCACGTGGACTCAATGAATCCCTCTCGTTCGCATGTTTTATATAAGTAGGTCTGCTATACACACAGGTACTATAAAACTGTAGACCGACAACCTCTTGCTTCCAATTCTGGAATCTCTTTTTCTTTGTGATTACTATTCTGCCTATAAGCATATAAAAAGTTTCTCCCTTGGTACCTACCTTGTACGCCATCACTCTTACTAAACTTGATAACTATGTTCCCTTGCCTATAAAAGCGTATGGTCCATACTCAGTATCTGGATTCTATTGATAAATTGGAATTAACATATTCTTAGATATATGCAAATTCATTGATTATTTGGCACAATGTGTTTATGCTGATACTTAATTGCAGTTCAGTGCAGGCTCACTCTTTAGATTTATGTGCTGCCTGTCTGCGCCGCCTTTGTCTGTTATGACAGAGGGGATTTGTCGGCATGCAGTGGCGCTATTTGTGTACGTATGCGCCAGTGAATGTGCCGACTCTGATGGCGTTATAGCGATATCGCATGTAGTTACCTGCGCACGGGCAGGTGAACTCTTTATCTCTGGCCACCTGCTGCTACTACTCGCGCGTGCGCTCTGGTCCGAGCGTCTGCTCGGCGCCATCTTTGAGTGGCGCGCATGCACGGTTGGTGCCGCTATCATTAGCGGCCATTTTTGAATATCCGCGCATGCGCAGTAGATTTTTTCGGACGCCGTTCATCCTCGGTGTGTAGAGGATTTGAATGGTGGTCCGTTTGAATCCAGTGTTAGTATGGACACACAGGTTAGTGGAATTATGTAAGTGGGCGGTAATATAGCCCTTATTGGAGATATCCCACTCTATAAATAGGTGGGGAGGGCTCTATATCCTTGTGGGACAGTGAATACCTTACACCAAAGGAGTACCCACCGGGGAGCATACTAGCTGTCATATGCTGGTCAGGTATGTGGTTTGGTATTAATTGTATTTTTCACTTACTATGTAGCATGCTCTCTGCAAATGGAGGGTTATGACTTTAATATACCAATCCTCCATGTGTCCTTTATTTTCAGGCACACCAGCCTATTATGAAGATTATGATCCTCTTATCAGGTATTATGTACTCAGTCCATGCTTGACATCTGTAGTGTGGTAACTAGTGGTTTGGCATTTTTCTTTCTTTAACCCCATTGATAAGTCCCTGAGATTGGGACGAAACGCTGCATCTGGGGATTAATGTGCTGATCCATGGGGATTTATATGCTGGATTAGGTGTTATAGTACATTTACCCTTTTTTGGCTGTGATCGGCTAGTGATATCTACTTTAATATCCTTGTGTAGATATATTTGTGACATCATTTAATGTTTTGTAGCCGTGGACCTATTTTCATACCTATTCTCTTATCTATCATCTTTTGCCTATTGTAGGGTGGAGGAATTGACCAGAATCCTCCATTTTGTTATAGATTTAGGGATTTTTGTTAGGGACAACTAGTACCCATCATTGCAGGGTCGCCCTTATCGGGGCGGGTTCTCTGTATTAGGTAGATAATAGGTATTGTGGTAGGGACTCGATAGGTTTTGGCTCCTTTGATCATCATTTTGGCTTATTGTCCCATAGTATTGTTTTACCCTTATGGGTGTTCTTCACTTTGGATTCTTGAAATAGTTTTTTCTTTTAGAGATTTTGATTAAAAGTGATATTTTAAAGGGAATTGTTCTAATTGGATAATATTTTTGATTATATTCCTATTTTTGATCACTTGGGAGGTTTTGGATTTATTATTGATTTAAAATACATCCACAGTTTTGTCTCTAATTAACTCAGATGTTGCGAATGAATATATCAGAAGCTTCCAAAGACATGACATCATCATATGGGCTGTACCAAATTGCTTAAAGTCATAGGAATCCTAGTGTATGTAAAAGTTTGACTTTTAGAAAGTAATAAAAATGCCTTAAGAAATTCTTTCTCTCTCATTATTCTGCCATTTGGCAAATATAAATAATATTGGTAATCCTAATTGACCTAAAACGGGTAAGGTTTATTCTGATTTAGTGTCAGGTAGTGAGAAAAACATGCAGATGTGTCTTTTTATATAGTGAATGTAAACTTCTGGTTTCAACTGTAGTGAGAGCTACTTGGCAACTTGCAGAATAAAAGGGATCAAGTCTGCTCCAAATCAGAGGATAAGGCCATACTAACTGAAACAGAGGCAGGTCAAACATTTGATTTTTGACCTACGTCTGTAGCAGTACGTATGGTCTTTTCCTTGGCAATGTGAAGGACATTTTAAACATACTTGTCATGAGTTCTTATGATGTAGAATGGACAAAAAAATTAGCATTTTTACTATAATTCATTTTATGCATGGTGAATATAGAATTCTTTTTTTTACAGCAAATATAACTCTTTTGTGCTGCATTCCAATTCATTTATTTTGACATTGATGTCTTTGATGTCTTTGGTTCATTTTAGAATTCTAATTCTGTTCAGTTGCTGTCTAATATAATATCCTATTCCTTGACATCTGCTATTGAAGCTAGACAATCAAGGTTATTCATTCCACCTACCAGTGGTCTTAATGCTATGGCTGGTCAATATAGCTCTGTCTGTCTCTCTCACATATACACTACTGACAAAAAGTTAGGGATTTTTGGCTTTTGGTCATAAATTTCAGGATGAACATAACATTTCTTTTTTTTTTTTAATAAACTAAATGAGACCATCTATTAATTTTAGAATGCACATGTCCAACTGTTCAATGTTTTCTTTACTGTTTACACAACTTGCTGATCTCTAACAAGAAGATTAATGGCAAAATTCACAACAGGTGTTTGATCCCTGAATCACCCAATAAATTTAGAGGATGAATTTGAATTGAGATGTAAACAGTCGTCCTCATCATGCCGATCAATTAAAAGGTGATGTCTTGGTGTCATGATGTCAAAATGTGAACAGTAGTACCTCACCATTCCGAATCTTTAAGCAGGATGCTTTCATACGGAAGTGGCCATGTGAGATGTGCTTAGATTGTTACAGTGTGTCATCAGCCAGGTTGCAACAAATATACAGAGGGGACTGGAAGAGTCACAGACTGGCAAAGAAGTGGGCATCATCTGGCTACATCACCAACTTGATAAACCAATTCATTGTGAATAGTGTTGAGCGATTTTTATGACAAAGTTGAAATCGGCATGTTTTTTGGTGATCGAAATTTCCAATCATGCGATAATTAAGCGGTTAAAAATCTGCCCCTGCATCATCTATTAAGATCGAGACTTTTTCGGCGCTTCCATGTAATTCTGGCTGGCCAGCAAATGAGATTACAGAATTGAGCAGGGTGGATGTGTGTGCGACTCGTCATGATGGGATGTGTATGGTTGCGATTGCTGGAAAAATCACATGACCTCGTATTACCATAGTATCAGCGTTCTGTTTTCAGCTCTGTGTCTCTCAGCGATTCTCATAGGGATAGGACTGCGCTCTGCCTGTGGCCAAACAGCCAGCGGGACATTAGTCTATTTCTGCACAGAGAAACCTCTACTATTAGCTGTGGATCCTTCCTATTTAGTTTAGTATTAGATTTGAAGATGTTTTGTAGTTAGCTAGAGAATTTTAATAGCAGCTTCTACCTGTAAATTTCACGGCGGTGGGAGGGGGGGGGGGCCCCGCGGGCGAACACAGACAAGTCTATCTATAAGAACACTGGATAAAGTTCACCAAGACTTAGTGTAGCATTGTAGTGGAATATCTTTATTATTAACAGTTTGCTATGAAATTTTCCTGGCTATTGGGCAGCCTGAACTTTATATTGGAACACATCATTTCTTGTAACTGCAGGTCTCTTTGTTAGCTGCAAAACTCCATTTTATTTTCAGTATTACATTTTCAGATAGGTGTTCATTTTCAATTTTACACATTACCTGTGACTGTTGTTATATCAACCTTGCAGTTAAATTACAATCCAGCATTCTTGTAGTCAGCACAGGTTGTTTTGTTGCAAATATACCGTGTATCCATACGAAAACAATCACAGTTAAGTGTTGTTTGGACTTTTACGCACCCAGCATTGTCATTGACGCAGCGGAGAGGATCTCACGTATAATCTTAAACAGCATTCTTTTTCACAAGGTGAATTGAAAGGTGAAAAATTTACCGTTTATTATACACAAAACATAACGTACGTGTTTTTGACTTTTGCGCACTCAGCTTTGTTCATTGATGCGCATCTACGTAATTCTAAAACAGCAATTATATATTACACAGGTGAATTGATAGGTGCCAAAAAATACCGTTTATTATATAAAACAAACAGTTACGTGTTTTTTGACTTATGCGCACCCAGCATTGTTCATTGACGCTAGCATCTACGTAAATCTTTAAAACAGCTATTCTGATATTCCACACAGGTGAATTGAAGGTGCAAAAAATATCGTATTATTATACCAAAAAAACATAACAGTTACGTGTTTTTTTCTTTTTGCGAACCCAGCATTGTTCATTGACGCGCATCTACGTAAATCTTAAACAGCAATATCTATATTCACCACAGGTGATTGAATGTGCTAAAAAATATCGGTTATTATACAAAACATAACAGTTACGTGTTTTTTGACTTTTGCGCACCCAGCATTTGTTCATTGACGCAGCATCTACGTAAATCTTAAAAACAGCAATTCTATATTCACCACGGTGAATTGAAAGGTGCAAAAAATATCGTTTATTGTACCAAAAAATACAGTTACGTGTTTTTATGACTTTTGCGCAACGAGCATTGTTCATGACGCAGTTCTACGTAAATCTTAAAACAGCAATTCTTTATTCACCACAGGTGAATTGAAAGGTGCTAAAAATACAGTGTATTATACCAAAACATAACAGTTACGTGTTTTTGACTTTTGCACACCCAGCATTGTTCATTGACGGCAGCATTCTACGTAAATTTTTAAAACAGCAATTCTATATTCACCACTGGTGGTATTGATATGGTGCCAAAAAAATATCGTTTATTATACAAACTAACAGTTAGCTGTTTATGACTTTTTGCGCACCAGCATTGTTCATTGACGCAGCATCTACGTAAATCTTAAAAAACAGCATTCTATATTCCCACAGGTGAATGAAAGGTGCAAAAATACCGTTTATTATACCAAAACATAATAAGTTACGTGTTTTTTTGACTTTTGCGCACACAGCATTGTTCATTGAAGGCAGCAGCTACGTAAATCTTAAAACAGCAATTCTATATTCACCACAGGTGATTGAAAGGTGCAAAAAATTACCGTTTATTATATCAAAACTTAACGTTACGTGTTTTTTTACTTTTGCGCACCCAGCATTGTTATTGACGACAGGATCTAGTAAATCTTAAAACAGCAATTTCTATATTCACCACAGGTGAATTGAACAGGTGCAGAAAAATATCGTTTATTATACCAAAACATAACAGTACGTGTTTTTTGACTTTTGCGCACCCCAGATTGTTCATTGACGCAGCAATCTACACGTAAATTCTTAAATAAAGCATTCTATATTCACCACAGGTGGAAGTGAAAAAGGTGCAAAAAAATATCGTTTATTATACCAAAACATAACCGCAGTTACGTGTTTTTTGGACTTTTGCACACCCAGATTGTTCATTGACGCGCATCTACGTAAATCTCTTAAAACAGCAATTCTTTTTCACCACTGGTGTATTGAAAGGTGCAAAAAATAGCTTTTATTATACCAATAACATAACAGTTACGTGTTTTTGACTTTTGCGCACCCCAGCATTTGTTCATTGACGCAGCATCTAAGTAATCTTAAAACAGCCAATTCTATTATTCAACACAGGTGATTTGAAAGGTGCAAAAAATATGTTTTTTATACCAAAAAGAACAGTACGTGTTTTTTGGACTTTTGACAGTCAGATTTGTTGATAGACACCTTGCAAGTTAAATTTGAATCCAGCAATTTTGTTTTGATTAGAGGGATTTGAGATTAGCGTGATTTGCCGTTTTTAATAGAGACTTTCCAAACTATTCCATACCTTTTAAATATTTTATATTCTGAACATGGAGCGAAATGCAGGTTGGTAAGCGAGCAAAGAGGGGGGTAGCACATGGAGGTAGAGGTACGAGAGAAGGTGGCTCCTTCCAGTGCTGGCGACAACACGCATGCCAGCGGCTGGGAGGGATGGGGGGGGGGGGGGGGGGGTTGGGTGGAGGTGACGGGTTGCGTCACGGTGGTGTACATGGTTCGTCAGTTGCAGGGACCGTCAGGCCTGTTCATCGCTGGGCAGGGCCTGAGAATCTAGTAAAGAACATCGTCGCAAATCTGTCCTTCATGGATTAATCGCAACCTGCATCTAGCAGTCTTACCTCCTTGTCCTCGCAGTCACGGCACAAATGTCGTCATCAGCATAACAGCATCCGTCCAACGATGAAGCAGCCCAAATGTTCAATCGTGTACCCACCATGTGGATAATCCATATTTGTCTGATGACTCTTTTGATGACAAATGCGGTTGGGTCAGAGGCATGTTAAAGATCAAGTGGATGATTTAGTCTGCTCTGACGCCAGTTACTGATGCCATCAGTGGAGGTGAAGGAGGCCGGTCAATCGGCAAAATATCCCGAGCGGTCGGCGACGCCTTGCAGTGCCATTGCTTGTAGCCCGCAGCTTCTGGGATGCAGAAAGTCAGGACGACCAAGTCACCTGTGTTTTGATGTGATGATGACGACATTGCGGATCCATCCTGGTCTTTTCCGAGAATTTGCTTGCGAGCGCTTCATCAGTGGACGAGGCGGAAGTTGATGGGGTAGTTGTCAATACGGTCCCGCACAAAAGGGAGAGGGTGGTCGCCAGAAGTCCGTGATATGATTCGCCAACCACGGTCAGCGCAAACCCGCTCCTCGCTTATCGCCGTCAAAAAGGTCCAGGGACCTCTCAAGCTGGCCTTCTTTGAGCAAGCCTATGATTCCACACAGCGATGTTCATATGCCGCCTTGCCGTAAACGCTATGTAGAGCAGAACCTTAAGTGGTTAACCACCACCAAAATGTCTAGTCACATGCAGACGAACTGACATGTGTTGAAATGCGAGGGAACACTTGGCCAAAAAAGGCCAGGACCGAGCCAGGCCTCCCAACCCACTGTCACACCCCTCTGTCTCCGCCTACCTCCTCCTCCGCCACCACCAAGCGCTTCCACAGCTGCCCCATGTCTCTCAGAGTCATGATCAGGGATCAGCTGAACTCCGCTTCAGCCTCCACCGTCTGCCCGGTACACACCAGCACCACAGAGACATCCTACCCCTTCTCCTTCCGCAGTTGACGACCTGCACGCAGTACAGGGCCAGTCTAGCTGCCAAGCCTTCTGTTCTTCCAGGTTTGGGAGCGAAGGAAAAACACTTTAAACCCTAACCATCCAAAGCCCTAAAAGCCTGAATGTCGGCATTGACAGGCTTTTGCTTGGAAATGTTGACCTTTCCGTCTGGTGGACAAAGATGGTTCCGCACGTCAACTGGCCCTCGCCTGCCCCAATACCAGATGCCGAGAGGCATTTCTTTGGCCAGTAAAGCCGTCCCTGCCTGGCCAGCCACGTGTTAAACATTCTAAATTTCAAGCGCGTGTCTGCTTCTGTGTCGGAAAAGTTCACAGGACCAGAGAACACCAGGCCGTGTTGAATTAATCTGCCTTGGGACCGTCACAACAGGGTCAGGAGCTGTGGACGGCTTAAGCCACGAGACATAGCGCTGGATGGGTGGACAAGAACCTTGTGCCAGGCAGGTGGTGTGCGATCACGGGTGAATTCAGCTGGCCGCCCTTTAGCAGGGTAGGCTGTTGCACATCCCGTGCCTGGCCACATGTCATGAAACCTTGTCGTCCAGAAATTTCTAAAGAGCTTCCGGGTCGGAATGCCTGCTGAGAAGGCTCGAGGTCTGAGTTCGCACTTACCGCCGTTCGCACACTGCTTCGTCCGCCTGGCTGAGTTGCAGCGTCAGCTCGGCTCTCCGTCAAACGTCTCATTGTTGACGTGGCAAAACTCACGCTGTAATTTCCACCTCCACATGCTTCCAGCGTTGTGACAGCTGCGCAATGCAATTTAGCAGTACGAAGTGGACCACATGGGCCTGACAAGCAGCGGCCCACGGACTAGGGGTGTTGAACAGCCGAGAGTGGAGGCAGGTGAAAGAGGCTCTGCACCATCTAGCAGTTTTGAAGAAAGCCACCAAAATGGGTCTGTGCGGACAATGCCCTTGTCAGCATGGCATTGGGTGATCTTCGTTCTGGAACGATCGTTGGACACTCTGAAAACACAGGTCCCGCCAGCGACGGATGCGGGGACGGACACAGCTGCGTACACGGAGCTTTCTCTCGTCAAATCCACAAGCCGACGTTTCACATTTCATGGTCTTTCATTAGGCAGTGGTTCGGGGTCCAGAGCTAGTGGCAACGGTGGGTGCATCAGCTATCAGGGGCTATCATTTCAGGCAAGTCAGGCTGTGTTGAAGCTGTGCCGGAGGCAGGCGGGGAGGAGGATGGAGAAGGGAATTCCTAGGACACGATGTTTACCGACGTCCCTGCCTTGGAAAGAGGTTGGCGCGAATTTGGGTGGAGGAGGAAGATGGGAAGATCAGTTTGTAGTGCCCCTCGACCCAGAGCTTGGGAAAACAAGGCTCCATCTCTCACATGAGTGCTTGGATGCACATTTCCTCACAACATGATCCTCACATTAAGGCCATCAAATGAGCAACAGTTATGGGTAGGCACCGTCCTGGTCCCCGGTAAAAACAAAAACTCAGCAACTTTCATTCCGCACCCACCCAATAGAGAGTAAAATGCAGAAATGGAGACCTTGATGATTGATCAACTGGGTGGCATCTGTTGCATCTGCTTCACGTTCCCAAATTGTTCACGGGTGGAACAACTTCGCGACGGACAGCAGTAGAGTGCCAAGTAGGCGTAGCGGCAGCAGCAGGCAAGGTGCGGAAGCCTATATGGGTGAACTATGGCTATCTTTGTTTACCACTCACCAACGCATGGCAATGCAGGGCACACATTCAACACACAGTGATCAGCTTAAGATCATTGGTGCACGACTAATCTGGTCTCAACACCGATGTTTTTGCATGTGTTCGGACCCAATAGACTTCCTTTAGGTATCAAAATGGACGATGGCCTGAGCTGGCTCATAAACGCCATAGAGGGTGTTGTTCATGCCAGCAGCCAGCGTCATATTTGAGCGGACCTTCAGCACAGCTGGAGGAGTCATTACAGACAAAGCATCTGACTTTCCACAGATAATGTGGATAGTTTGACTTTCATCAAAGAGGAATCTGGCATGGATCTATGATTGATGTTTTGGCCCAATTGCCGAAGGTCACCAATAGTTGCGGATTCTACTTCACATTTACTTTTCAAACAGAAATGGTCCTCTTTGAAAACTTTTTTTTAAAATGATCATTTCTTACTGCAATTTTTTATTTCTTTTCCAACAGTTCCATTTTGCTGGTTATTGATGTGAGGAGACTGTTAAAAGGAAGCAAGGTTTCATTGACAATACCGTATTCCAATTTTACTCACTTATCTTAAGAAGTTTTCGCATTGTCAATAGTTTTGAGGTCATGTTGCTGTGAGATACAGCTTATTTATGGTCTTTGGAAACAGAAATGTGGCTTCTAAGTGGAATTTCTCCCCTCCAATTTTTAATAGTGGCTGAGAAGTCATATTTTTAATTTTTTGGGGTCTTGTAGACTGTGAGTACAGCAATAATCATGGTTACTTTGGAACAGAAATGTGGCTTCTAAGTGACATTTCTCCCGCCAACAATTTTTCACAGTCGCAGAGAACTCATTTATATAATTTTTTGGTTCATGCTGCTTTTAAATGCAGCAATACTACAGGTCCCTATTTGAAAAAATGTTGTTTCTAATAGCCATTTTGTTTTCACAATGTCAAAAGTGGCTCATGGGTTCATGCTTTGAATTTTTGGGGGCATTTTGCTGTGACATGCAGCTATACTAGAGTCCTATTCTAAAAAATGTTGTTTCTAACAGACAATTTGTTCTTCACAATTGTCAAGAGTTGGCTCAAGGGTGATGGTGCTGTCGAATCAGGAATGGTAGGACACTGTTAATGGACAACATATTGCAAAATGACTTGTATTTTGCAAGATCTTTAACATAGCTATCAATCCCTGTATGAGACAAACCATTTAATACAATGAAAAAAAAGAGAAAAAAAGACATGGTGGGATTTCCATCCTATTTTAAAAATGTGTTTTCTTGAACTAAAGTACTAAAAAACTTGCATGTACAAAATAGCTGTTAAAAAAAAATTCCTCTGAATTGTACAAGGGAAGTACAGGAATAACTTGACCAGATGTCGGTTATTTCAGAGACAGGAGTATGGAGCACGGACAGAGAACAAAGTACAGGAGACCATTTCCTCCAGCCGTGAGTAAAATGAGAAAATGAATGCCAGATAAAGGGCACCTGGGTGTAACAGGAGCGTTAAACCACCAGTATTTCCAAGTGAAGCTCAATTGGTCCACACTCATACGGAGGGACAAAGCGTACCCCAGGTATTGACTGTGTAACTGCGGAAGGCTGGAGTTATCACACTTCCGCTTCCGCACTCTGCGTTCTGCACGACAGTTTTGTTGCGCGTCTATCAGGGCATGTTAACCTGCATGTTAATAGATGACGGGACGCCGCCTGGGCTCTCACCGCACCACTGTAACTCCGCCTTGGGTCAGGCTGTGGCCCAGGACAGGTATAGTCTTTGTCCAGTGTAAACTAAATGGTGGTTGAAAGACTCTTTTTCCGGCACTTTTTAATGTGGGGGTCATGCAGGTTGGGGCTCATGCTGTGGCCCAGGACGGTATAGTTCAAGTGTCCAGTGAAAGTAAAATGGTGGTTGAAACGACTCCTTTTTCGGCAATTTTTAAATCTGGGGGGTAATTGCAGGTTTGGGGTCATGTTGGGCCAGGACAGGGATATTCCAATGTCCAGTTCAAGTAAGATGATGGTTCAAAATCATACTGCTTCTGGCACTTTTCAATTTGTGGGTGAAGCTGGTTTAAGGGTCAGGGCTGTGGTACCAAGATCAGGGATAGGTGATTGGTCTGTGACTTTTTTTTGTGAATTTTATTAACTTAAGTGTGGTTGCCTAAGACTGTAGCACTATTCCATTTGATGTTGTGGATTGTTAATATCACTTCTCCAGCATGTTTGGGTGTAATAATGAAGTGTTGTTGCTCTCCATAGGACTTTAAGGTATCGCTCATAAATCGACGCTCACTATCGAAAAAACCTTATCGTTGCGGCCGACTTAATCGACTATCGATCGATCACGAACCCGCCCCCCGCAATCGCTCAACACTAATTGTGAAGATGCCCTGCAGAAAAGGATGATGATTGAAGACAAACTCCAGGCATGTGTAAGGGAGGTAGGAGGCAACCAAATGTCATGTCAGACCATTCGTAACCGTTTACATCATGGTGGTCTGTGTGCTAGACATCCTGATCATACCGCCAGGCACAGGCATCATCTATGTGCCAGGGAGCTTCTGTGAACAAGGCACCAGTAGTCCTCAGTGCTGTTCAGTGATGAAAGTCGATTTACTATGAGCAGAAATGGATGGCTGCCAATGATGCTGTAGACATCAAGGAGGGACATTGTTTATAATAAAGCTGTCATCAGTGTGTGATGTAACCAAAGGACATCCACTTCTTTGCCTTTCTGTTACTCTTCCAGTCTCTCTGTTATCCCTATTGCAACCTGCTGATGATACTTTGACACTCTAAGCTCAGTGGCCACTTCTGTCTGACAGCATCTTGCTTGAAGCCTCACAACGTCAAGGTACTGTTGATTGACTGAAAGGTGTTATCTTGGTCTCATGATGTCAAAATGTGAACAGCATGATGAGGAGACAGTTAAATACTTTCTGTAAAGTCAAAATTTTACATACACTAGGATTACTACAGTATGCCTTTAAACTATTTGGGACAGCCCATATCGTATCTTTGGAAGCTTCTGATAGGTTTATTGGCAACATCTGAGTTAATTAGAGACACACCTGTGGATGTATTTTAAGGCACATCAGAAACACACTGCTTCTGTGTGTAACATCATGGGAAAGTCTAAAGAAATCAGCCAAGATATCAGGAAGAGAATTGTGGACTTGCACAAGTCTTGATCATCCATGGGTGCAATTTCCAGATACCTGCAGGTGCCTCGTTCATCTGTACAAACAATTATACGTAAGTACAAGCAAGATGGGAATGTCCAGCCATAATGTTGCTCAGGAAGGAGACATTTTAAACATACTTGTCATGAGTTTTTGTGATGTAAAATGGACAAAAAAATTAGCATTTTTACTATAATTCATTTTATGCATGGTGAATATAGAATTCTTTTTTTTACAGCAAATATAACTCTTTTGTGCTGCATTCCAATTCATTTATATTGACATTGATGTCTTTGATGTCTTTGGTTCATTTTAGAATTCTAATTCTGTTCAGTTGCTGTCTAATATAATATCCTATTCCTTGACATCTGCTATTGAAGCTAGACAATCAAGATTATTCATTCCACCTACCAGTGGTCTTAATGCTATGGCTGGTCAATATAGCTCTGTCTGTCTGTCTCTCACATACACACTACTCACAAAAAGTTAGGGATTTTTGGTTTTTGGTCATACATTTCAGGATGAACATAAAATTTCTTTTTTTTTTTTTTTTAAATAAACTAAATGAGACCATCTATTAATTTTAGAATGCACATGTCCAACTGTTCAATGTTTTCATTACTTTTTGCACAACTTGCTGATCTCTAACAAGAAGATTAATGGCAAAATTCACAACAGGTGTTTGATCCCTGAATCATCCAAAAAGTTTAGAGGATCAATTTGAATGGAGATTTAAACAGTCCTCCTCATCATGCTGATCAATTCAAAGGTGATGTCTTGGTGTCATGATGTCAAAATGTGAACAACAGTACCTCACCATTCCGAATCTTTAAGCAGGATGCTTTCATACGGAAGTGGCCACTGAGCTTAGAGTGTTACAGAGTGTCATCAGCAGGTTGCAACAAATATACAGAGGGACTGGAAGAGTCACAGAAAGGCAAAGAAGTGGGCATTATCTGGCTACATCACAAACTGATAACCACTTCATTGTGAACAATGCCCTGCAGAACCGGATGATGATTGCCAGACAACTCCAGGCATGTGTAAGGGAGGTGAGAGGCAACAAAGTGTCATATCAGACCATTCATAACCGTTTACATCATGGTGGTCTGTGTGCTAGACATCCTGATCATACCACCAGGCACAGGCATCATCTATGTGCAAGGGAGCTTCTGTGAACAAGGCACCAGTAGTCCTCAGTGCTGTTCAGTGATGAAAGTCGATTTACTATGAGCAGAAATGGATGGCTGCCAATGATGCTGTAGACATCAAGGAGGGACATTGTTTATAATAAAGCTGTCATCAGTGTGTGATGTAATCAAAGGACATCCACTTCTTTGCCTTTCTGTTACTCTTCCAGTCTCTCTGTTATCCCTATTGCAACCTGCTGATGATACTCTATGACACTCTAAGCTCAGTGGCCACTTCTGTCTGACAGCATCCTGCTTGAAGCCTCGCAACGTCGAGGTACTGTTGATTGACTGAGAGGTGTTATCTTGGTTTCATGATGTCAAAATGTGAACAGCATGATGAGGAGACTGTTAAATACTTTCTGTAAAGTCAAAATTTTACATACACTAGGATTACTAAAGTATGCCTTTAAACTATTTGGGACAGCTCATATCATATCTTTGGAAGCTTCTGATAAGTTTATTGGTAACATCTGAGTTAATTAGAGACACACCTGTGGAAGTATTTTAAGGCACATCAGAAACACATTGCTTCTGTGCGTAACATCATGGGAAAGTCTAAAGAAATCAGCCAAGATATCAGGAAGAGAATTATGGACTTGCACAAGTCTGGATCATCCTTGGGTGTAATTTCCAGATACCCGAAGGTGGATCATTCATCTGTACAAACAATTATATGCAAATACAAACAAGATGGGAATGTCCAGCCATAATATCGCTCAGGAAGGAGACGGGTTCCGTGTCTCAGAGATGAACGTGCTTTGGTCTGACATATGCATATCAACCCGAGAAAAAAAGCAAAAGACCTTGTGAAGATGCTGGAAAAAGCTGGTAAGATTGTGTCATTATCCACAGTGAAACAAGTACTGTATCAACATAGGCTGAAAGGCCATTCTGCCAGGAAGAAGCCATCACTCCAAAAGAAACATAGAAAAGCCAGATTAATGCACATGCACACAGGAACAAAGACCTATATTTTTGGAGACATGTCCTGTGGTCTGACGAAACAAAAATTTGACTATTTGGCAATAATATCTGTTGTTATGTTTGGAGGAAAAAGGGGGAAGTTCGGAAGCCAAAGAACACCATCCCAGCTGTGAAACACAGGGGTGGCAGCATCATGTTGTGGGGTTGTTTTGCTGCAGGAGGGACTGGTACACTTCATAAAATAGATGGCATCATGAGGAAAGAATATTATGTGGCAATACTGAAGCAAAATCGCAAGACATCAGCCAGGAAGTTAAAGCTTGGGTGGAAATGGGTCTTCCAAATGGTCAGTGACCCAAAGCATACTGCCAAACTAGTTACAAAGTGGCTTAAAGATAACCAAGTCAATGTTTTGGAGTGGCCATCACAAAGCTCTGATCTCAATCGTATTGAAAATTTATGGGCAAAGCTGAAAAGGCAGGTGTGAGCAAGGCGACCTACAAACATGGCTCAGTTACAGGAGTTCTGTCAGGAAGAATGGGCCAAAATTCCTACCAACTTTTCTGAGAAGCTTGTGGAAAGATATCCATAACTTTTGACCCAAGTCATACAGTTTAAGGGCAATGCTACCAAATACTAATGAAAAGTATGTAAACTTTTGACTTTGCAGAAAGTAATAAAATGCCTTAAAAATTCTCTCTCATTATTCAGGCATTTGGCAAATATAAAAAATGTTGGTTCCTAACTGATTTAAAACAGGTAAGGTTTACTCTGATTTCATGTCAGATAGTGAGAAAAACATGCATATGTGTCTTTTTATATAGTGTATGCAAACTTCTGGTTTCAACTGTGTGTATATACATATGTGTGTGACTGTTTATGTATGTATGTATTTATTGTATTGTATTGTTAGTGGATTATATTTTAAGGGCAAGAATTAGAAGCCAAATTAAGTAAATTAGAGTCCTGCCCACGGTTTATCATTTGTTTCAAGTGAGAGAATTAATATGACAACATCCTAACCTACAAATATTAGAAAATTAGCTGACTTTTCTATCAAGTCTTGTTCCTCAGGCATGCTTTCCTAATGGCTCAGCTAGCTTCTGCTCTGATATGCCTCATTTTATTTCTTGTCTTCAACCTCCAGGATTTGTGACACACTCGTTAGGATGATAAAAGG
Source organism: Phyllomedusa bahiana (assembly GCA_025379985.1). Taxonomy (NCBI): domain Eukaryota; kingdom Metazoa; phylum Chordata; class Amphibia; order Anura; family Hylidae; genus Phyllomedusa; species Phyllomedusa bahiana. Next base: position 115,367 of record JAODAL010000270.1, on the reverse strand, counting down.
GCTGCACTATCACAGCTGTGTATTGATAGTTTTTGGAACATTTTCCATGTCTCTACTTGTCAGAATCTAAAAAAAAAAAAAAAAGTTGGAAAAACTGCAATTAGCTGCACAAAACAAATTAATAAAGACTGCACACATCTGACAAAAATACATATAATGTGGGCAAAATAGGAAACATGTATAGCATACAAACCCTAGTGAAATGCCTTGCATACCCACTCTTAAAGGATGTTCACTTAGTTTTAGGTAGCAAATACATAAATCACAGATATGATGCAAAACCATTGTTTAGCCCCAAATATTTTGGCTTCATAAAACATACCTCACATAAAGCTGTGTTCAAACATTCAACTTTTTAGACGCAACATTTGAAGCCAAAACCAGGAATGTATCATAACTGCAGTACACAAAATATTTAGGAAAGACTGACATTGTTTTAAATAGGTACTTGGTTTTGACTCCAAAAACTTCATCTGAAAAGCTTGAATGGGTTTTGCCACGATCTAATGTTGACGTGGGATCCTCCAAAATGGGTATTTAATCACTTTTCTAAATATATGTGATTACAAAAAAGTGAAGCCTCTGAGAACTACAGCCTGACTAAGATTCCCTTAGTTTCCTAAAAGACACAACCAGGACACTGACAGGAACTGATCTGGCTTGCGTGTTTGCACTTCTTATCTGATGACAGGGAACATGAAGGAGCTTGCAACGGGCTGGGGAGAAAAGTGCAGTGTATGAGGCTGTTTGCTGTATAGAGAATCCACTGGTTGTAATGTAATTATTTGAGTAAACTTTGCAGACGCTCCCTGCTTCCTCGTTCTCTGCTCCTCTCTGCTCAGCCCCCTCCCTCTCACCCCTGCAGCCGTTCATGACTCAGCATGCTTTGTTTATCTTCTCACCTGAGCAGATAAGAGGTAAGGAACTCACTTCCTGGCAAAACCCCTTTAATGTTTGAATGCTGCCTTAATGAAAGTAAATGATTTTACTGAATGGCATATGCTTTACTACATCAAGTAGATGCAAAATTATGAAATTGTCTTTTGGAACTTCACTATGGATAAACAATATTCTACACCATGCTGCTTCCACTTTTCTCCAAAAGCAATTGATAGATTAGCTTTGCAGGATGGACCTGTTTTTTTTTTTTTTTATTTGAATAATACATTTTAACTGCAGTGAGATACGAACTGTTTTCTGTCCATGTGATGGAGTTCATTTCCTGAAGAAAAGCTGTAACATTTTTTGCTATGTGGCAGGACGCATTACCATCCTTTCATTAATGGAATGAGAAAACTTCCTTGCACCTGTGAACTGACTGTTGAGATAATAATTGCCATCTCCGCTAGTTTTTTACCTGCCATGTAGTCTCCATATCATAAATGATTAGGAATTGTGGATATATTCTTCAGGAGTCAGCTTTATATGTTTTATAAGAACTGCACCAGAAGAATCTCTAATCTACATTAGTCAATGAAAAGATGCTGAAACTTTTATTGCTGAATATGGCTTTCATTCAATACTCCACAATTTGGGCGACATTTATGAAAGTGTTGTTCACCCTTCTGCACCTAAGTGAGCAGTCTACGAGGTCTAATGCACCTAATGAACTCGACACTTTCTAATGCTCCTAACATGAGGGGGCGTTCTGGGGGGGTTATGGAGGTTTGTCTCACCACACTCAAAATATTAGACACATATATGAATGTGGTTCGGCAAAACTAGGCACATTACTGCTCCGACAGGCAGACCTATTTCAATGTGGTCTGCCTGAGTCTGAGGAGTCGAGGTGGAGATAGATTTGCTGTAAGTGACAAAAAGGTCCAACATTTCTCAACACCAGAACATTAATAAAAAGTAATTTATCATATTTATCAAACTGTATAAAATTTAATTATATAAATTTAATTAAAAATATGATCATATAAATTAATATATAATATCCCAAAAATATAAAAATATCTCCTATAAAATGTATTTAAAATTAATAGAATCTAAAAAAAATTTCATTAAAAACCCATTGTATGTTTTGTTCAGATTTTTATATTTAAAATTTTTACTACATTAAATTTTAAATTTATTTTTGCTGCTCTCACCCTTTACTCCACATATGGAAAGAGCCAGCACAGCACAGGTATTGCTGTGACCTGTGGTCCTCCAAGCAGGATCAGTACCATAGTTTACAATCACTGACATTCTATTCTAATGACTTCTCTTATTTACAGCCTGCCTATAACCTTAATACATATTAGGCGCATTACTTATGCGCTTAAGTTCCGTAATGCGATTAACATATAAGCGAGGCGCGATGAACTTTACACCATTTATGAACACACAAAAACCACTTTCATACATCAGGCGCATTATAAACTGAAAATGAGACTCGACTATTCACTTCGACACGCGCCTCCCTTCATACATGTCACCCTTTGTGTCTCTTTACCCCACTGTAACCCTGTTGTCTTCTGCTTAGTTGTTAGTGCTAGTTTTTTTTTATCAGGGCTATTTTTTTTTTTTGTTTGTTTTCAGTTAGCCAGACATTACAGCTTGGTATGGTCTGTAAGCTCACTCTTTAGGCTGCAGTCTAATATGCACTTTTAGATGTATGCTATTTGTTAGCAAATTACAAGGCAATTGCATAATTTTCCACTCAGTATTAAGTGATACCATCTTTTTTTTTTTTTTGTGATTTTACAACATAAGTCAATGCGGTCTGACCTGACCTGAATTGAAGCATGCAGATTCTGGTCGCATTTGACCTGAATCCAAATAGCAACACTATTAGGAATGAATATTATTTTGTCTTGAAAGTATTGTTAATTGACTATAGAAGACAAGCGCTCATAGGGCCACATGTATGAAAACTTTCTACGTCTAAGACTTTCCTTATTGCCCATAGTAACAAGAGTTCCCCTTTCATTTCATATAGTGCTCTAAAAAAATTAAAGGGGCGCTCTGATTGGTTGCTATGGGCAACAAAGAAAGTTTTAGAACAAGACAGTTTTCATACATGTCCCCCAAAATCTTCTCTTGCAACAAATCAATTTACTATTACTGTGGTATGTCTTTTTCATGTGCCCATACTCAGGTAGACATTTTGAACTATACATGCATTATACATACTGAACTGATATGCATAACGACCATGATTTTCACTTGTTAAACCTAACCTAAGTTTATTCTGCAAGCAAAAAGGCAAGTTCTGGTCTATTCTATCCATTAAATTCTTTTGAAACAAGCTTCTTTTTGCAGTCTCTTGCCAGTCTCAGTCTGCTGATTCTCAGTAAGCTTCCTGCTCCCCTGCTGTTCTTGAAGTCTCAGCTGCAACAAAAAACACAATGAACACTCAAATAAACATAGATTGGTACATAACAGTTTTGATATAACACTTCCAAAAATAAAATTAAAAAAACACCGTCTTTTAATACAGAGTTTGGCCTTTCTGTTGAACATTCATTTTGGGTTCACCACAATGTTGGCCAGGTTGAAGGTCAAGGCTGGCTCTGTGCAGAATGTTTTGGTTCCTATATGGCAAGTTTATGTGTTAAGATTGCCCTGGCACAAATGGGAAGCAAAATATTCTCTACAGTCCGTTCTCAAATAAAAAAAAATAAAAAAAACATAATGATTGTTCTTCCTCTACGAAAGTTTGCAGTTCATCCTACTTATTCACCCAGGAGCTTTTTGTTGCCATTGTCTTAAATAAATAATATGTTTTGCATTATGTCACAGTTGTAAAAAAATGTATTTATCCTTGCAGGTGATTTTTTTTAGAACGAGCAGTCATGTGTGTACATGAGGAATAGTATTATTTCTAACTTGTATCTGGCGTTTTGATCAGTTTCCCCCTTCAGGCATTTGTCTGTATTCGCCTACTTAGAGTGGGTAGAGACTAGCTGCTTTGGGGTGGGGAGAAGAAGTAATTATAAGTGAAGCAATATTTTTCACTAATAAGATATATTAGAAAAATTCTTATATTTAATAGTACTAATCATTTATGCAAAATTTGATTTCTTGAAAGTACAGTGCCCATTTAAGTGTTATAAATGTCAATTAATTGTTGTTATATCCTATTATTGGGCATAATTGTCTTTGGGTTAAGTTCTTAAACTGAAATATAAAAATACTCTATGGTTAAGGAAAATACACATTTTAATTTACTTTACCAAGAAAATACCTGCCCTGCACTTTCTTTGTGAGCTGATCCCACTAGCCTATAGTTATCTCAATCACATTATTTATAGTACACACAACAAAGCTGTGTACTGTGAATAAAGGCAACGTATAAAATAATGGATGTTCACGTCAAACCCCATATGAAACAAACATATATCACTAAATGTTTTGTTTGTTGGTGACCCCCTAACTTTTTATATATTTCAAGGCTTATGAGACAGATGCCTTCTAGAACAACCATTTGTACAGAGAGGTCAACATAGTTTTTGGTAATTGGCCATTATTTCATGATATTTCTGCAATTGAAGTGGCAAGATGTTTGGTGTTCATCCTAAGATGAGATGGGTCATAAAAGCTAGAAGAATCGGTAATGAAAAATAATCTGTACTTACAGATCATGAGATCAAATACATTCAATGCCAATTACAACTTTGAATGTTAGGAGGATATATTTTAAAGGAGTTCTCTTATGAAAACCGCTTTTGTCCATTGCTTTATTAGAGTGGATGAATATAATAGAGCATGTACCCCACTTTGGACCACACAGATAAGATCATTGTTAGGCGACTTTTTTGTTGGAAGACATCGACAGACAGTCTAAGAAAGGACCTAATGTGTCATGGCTATAAATTTGTGTTGTTGTCTCTAGTTATAGTTGTGAAACAGCCATTTCTATAACCTCCAAAAACTACAATGAAAATAGGAGCCTTGTGTTTTCTTTATAGAGTACAGAACAAAGGACTGCCCTCCCATTCTGATCTCTAACAGTCCCTAAAGCAGAACCAAGACCTTCTCAGTCATTTTGGGTATTTACAAAAGAGCTATAAGGCTATGTTCACACGGCTTATTTTGGGACGTATCTCAGCCCGTATTTTGCGCCGTACTGCGCGAAATACGGGGCGAGATACTTTCCAGTCATTACGGTAATCCACAGTTCTCATAGAGAACTATGGATTACATCTCCTCTCCCTGCTCGCACAATACGGCGAGCGGGGAGAGAAGTGACATGTCAATTATTCACGCACCGAGAATAATGAATGTCTATGGGGATGGCGGGCTGCCGGCCCCCGACCCCGCTTCTGCCCCGCCCCCGTACACACAGCGTAATTGCAAGGCGAAATACGTCCCGCAATTAAGCCATGTGAACATAGCCTAAAGGTCTCAGATGGGGAATACCCCTCTAATATTTACTGCGGCCCCTGAGAGAGGTATAATATGATATGGCAACCAGAAAATGTACTGCACCCCTGTCCGACACCAATTTTTTGGCACACACAGTTGCAACGCAAGCTATGGCACTTTCAGCTAAACCACAACTTTTTGTCAGAAAAGGCACAAAAAGCATCAGTGTCCACAACACATAATAAAATGTACTAAGCATCTATACCAGTTTTTTTTTATATACAAATTGTGCCAGAATTCTGTTACAAGTGCAATAGTAAATCTGCCCCATTGTCTCTGAGACAGTCTCTTACATCAGGTAGTTAAAATTGGTAAATAAAAAAAAATGTAGTTTGCAGTGGTGCAGGAAGCTTTGGTGCATTTTAAATTTTCATATACGCTTGCTATACTGGTCAAACACTATATGTATTGCATTATGGTCAGTGTGCAATCAGTATCCAGTATTCTCCGTATTGTTGTCAGGTACCATCCCAGTATAGTGCCTTGCGAAAGTATTCGGCCTCCTTGAACTTTTCAATCTTTTGCCATATTTCAGGCTTCAAACATAAAGATATAAAATTTTAATTTTTTTGTGAAGAATCAACAACAAGTGGGTCACAATTGTGAAGTGGAATGAAATGTATTGGATATTTTAAACTTTTGTAAAAAAAAATATATATATATATATAAAGTGGTGTGTGCAATATTATTCGGCCCCCTTACTTTGAGTGCAGCAAACTCACTCCAGAAGTTCAGTGAGGATCTCTGAATGACCAATGTCAATGTTGTCCTAAATGACTGATGATGATAAATATAATCCACTTATGTGTAATCAAGTCTCCATATAAATGCACCTGCTCTGTGATAGTCTCAGGGTTCTGTTTAAAGCGCAGAGAGCATCATGAAGACCAAGGAACACACCAGGCAGGTCCGTGATATTGTTGTGGAGAAGTTTAAAGCTGGATTTGGATACAAAAAGATTTCCCAAACTTTCAACATCTCAAGGAGCAGTGTGCAAGCGATCCTATTGGAATGGAAGGAGGATCAGACCACTGCATATCTACCAAGACCCGGCCGTCTTTCTAAACTTTCATCTCAAACAAGGAGAAGACTGATCAGAGATGCAGCCAAGAGGCCCATGATCACTCTGGATGAACTGCAGAGTTCTACAGCTGTGGTGGGAGAGTCTGTCCATAGGACAACACTCAGTCGTACACTGCTCATATCTGGCCTTTATTGAAGAGTGGCAAGAAGAAAGCCATTTCTCAAAGATCTCCATAAAAAGTCTTGTTTAAAGTTTGCCACAAGCCACCTGGGAGACACCAAACATGTGGAAGAAGGTGCTCTGGTCAGATGGCACCAAAATCCAACTTTTTGGCCCACAATGCAAAACGATATGTTTGGCGTAAAAGCAACACAGCTCATCCCCCTGAACCCACCATCCCCACTGTCACACATGGTGGTGGTAGCATCATGGTTTGGGCCTGCTTTTCTTCAGCAGGGACAGGGAGGATGGTTAAAATTGATGGGAAGATGGATGGAGCCAAATACAGGACCATTCTGGAAGAAAACCTGTTGGAGTCTGCAAAAGACCCGAGACTGGGACAGAGATTTATCTTCCAACAAGACAATGATCCCAAACAAAAAGCAAAATCTACAATGGAATGGTTCACAAATAAACGTATCCAGGTGTTAGAATGGCCAAGTCACAGTCCAGACCTGAATCCAATCGAGAATCTGTGGAAAGGGCTGAAAACTGCTGTTCACAAACGCTCTCCATCCAACCTCACTGAGCTCGAGCTGTTTTCCAAGGAAGAATGGGCAATACAAAGTATTAACTTAAGGGGGCCAAATAATTTTGCATGCCCCACTTTTCAGTTGTTTTTTCTTTTACAAAAGCTTAAAATATCCAATAAATTTCGTTCCACTTCACAATTGTGTCCCACTTGTTGTTGATTCTTCACAAAAAAATAAAATTTTATATCTCTATGTTTGAAGCCTGAAATGTGGCAAAAGGTTGAAAAGTTCAAGGGGGTTGAATACTTTCGCAAGGCACTGTACCTCCTGATTAATGAAAAACCAGATTTGTGATTGTACCACTGGAGTGTTCAAGGTACAAGGCTGTGCAAAAATTATAGACAGGTGTGGGCAGAATGCTAGCAAAAACAGAAATGTTAATAGTTTTCATTTTGTTAATTGCATTTATTATTGATAAAAATATTGAATAAACAAAAGTGAAATAAAACACAAGTCAGTATTTCATGTAACCACCCTTCGCCTTCAAACAGCAACATTTCATCTAGGTCATCTTGTCCGGTTTTTGAAGGAAGGTTTTTCCAAACATATTGGATAAGTAACCCTAAATCTTCTGGAGATGTAGACTTGTTCAGATCCTATGTCACATCTTGTCATCCCAGACAGACTGGGTGATGGCTCTCTGGGGCCAAATCATTACTTGGTCACACCAAATACTGATTTGATTAAGATTTCTCTTTTGTTCATTTACTTTTCAGTTTGCCAATTGATAAAATAAACTATTATCGGTTCTATTTTTGGAATTATTATTCCTTTGTAGCATTTTCTTTCTACACCTGCCTAAAAGTTTTGAACGGTACCAGAGTAGTGTACAGTGTCTGTCATCATGTGTCTAAAAGAGAACTATAGTGTACTGTCATTAAAAAACTTCTCTAGAAGAGTGATACATACTATAAGCCCCATTACTATACGACGAGTGACACAGCTGTTTCTCCATAAGAGCTTGGTGAACGGACAGAGTTACCCGCCAGCTGTGGCCTTTGTTGCCAAGCAACACCCTGAACATATTCGGGTCGCTGCTAAGCAAACAAAACAGCTGAAAAATTATTCTTTGAAAAGATTGAATATTGAAAGCCTATGTTAAAAAAAACTAATTGTATTAAACCAATGGCAGCGGGAACAGCTGTATTGTTTCATTTTTCCAAACAGTATAGAAAAAAGAAAAATAGCATTGTGATCAATGAGTCCTCATTCACGTCACATTTTTTAGCCTAACGATATTTAAACCTATAGCACAATGGATCATTAGACATGTACATTTTTTGCGTATAATAGTAAAGAAAAATGATATTTAAATATATTTTTTGTTAATAACAGAAGGCTAGAAAAATATTATATTTATTTTTTTATATCAAAATAAACAGAAATAGGTGCAAACGTATGCACACATATGCATTAGAAATGTAGACCTAGACTTGCCTACAGGTTCTCACCACTGCCACTCTGGAGCTCCCAGTCTATCCGCTCCTCTTCAGTTCTAGTTATTGTCTGGATCCACCGGAAAATCTCACGTTCCATTAACTTACAATGGAGCAGGATCCTCTACTGGGTGTCGAGACGAGACACCGTAAGTGAAGAGGAGCAGATCACAGAGGAGCTCTGAAGTGGCAGCAGTGGGAGATCTGTAGGTAAGTATAACTTTTTACTTTGTTACCCACCCTGGCAAAATTTAAGAGTTATTTTCTTGCTAGATGACCCCTGTAATGATTGTCTTCTTTAGGGTATCTTCACAAACGCCTTTAGCAAGTCCGTAATTTCAAATCACAAACGTCAAACGATTTACTGAGGCAGATTTCTGCCTCACATACATATCGTTTTGTGGTTTATAAGCACCAGAAGGAAGTAACCCGCCACTTCTTTTCAGGCGCATTGTCATGGAGCACACCACAGTCCCCACTTTGTACCATGGCCGCACTAGTGTACCCGATTCCTGGCATTGTATCCACCTCTCCCCACAACTGCTCCACTCACTGTCAATGGCCAGTGTGTGCTTGACCTTACCACTAGTGACCTTACCACGTTCTGCCTGTCACCTGTCTACCGACCATGCCACTGCCTACTCCACCTGTACCTCATTGCACCTTTGCTGTTACTGTGAGCAGCCATGTCGGGGGTAGTGATCTGGGAGTCTCCCACAGTGAAATTCATCCTGCCTTGTGGCGGGCTCTGGTGAATACTGGGGCAGGCTCTGAGTCGTGGTTCATATCCATGTCTTGCAGTGACCCAGAAGATCCACTGCCTCGACCCGTTATACACATACAGTTCACGTCAAGAAATACAGGAGTGAATTCATTGTCGCCTGCATGATGACAATTTTACAAAGCACTTGATGAGTACTGTACTTGCACATTGTTTGAAACATTTTTTACTACGTATTTCAGCGCAAAATACATGTTGGGATACGTAGTAAAATATGCCATGTGAACATATCATTATTCACCTAGGGATTCTAGAGAGAATTTTAGCTGCTACAGAATTTGTATTTTTTATTTTTAATGTTATCTGTTCACATCAAAATGAATATCCTATGTATTGTATCTTGCACTGAAATCTGATTGCTCAATGACAAAGTGGAGCCAAGAGCTATATGGTACATTCTCAGCTTTGATACATTAGTTTACATGGCTCTGTCGAGTCTATGCCCTACATGTGCTAACAATGGTAGGGGAGCTTTGCTGTCTAGGAATAGGAGTCTGATTGTAGATACAATCTGTGTGACTTCACTTTAGATGATTACCTAAAGTTAAAATTGTTAATTGTAGGTATGTAGTACAGCGACCATTTGCTTGCATTATTTCCCTTAGGCCAATAACTCTGTCTCTTAATCTGTTTTTAAAAGTATTTGCTTGCAGTTCATTCTATAATTAGGTTAGCTAAACCATACAAATGACATATGACTATAACAGTCTTCAGTGTGTCTTTGAAAACATGATCCAGCAGCCTAAAGTATGGTATCTTATTTTAGGTTTAGTTGTATGAACCCTGATCAAATTGGTCCCTCAACACAGATGGAGCAAAGCTAAACTTGACGCTGTGATATCCTGAATAAGACAAACTCGCTTTTTGAGGCTCTTTTGAGTCCTTTACATGCTGAAGCTAAAATTCCCCTTTGTAGCCTGTTGGAGGTTCAGCTTGCTTGTCTTCTTGCGTCTAACTCTACAGAAACCAGAATAATTTAAGCATGAACAGACTCTGCGTATTCCTTCTTGAATTATAAGGTTTTGATAAATAAAAAAACAAATATTTAAATTTTAATGGGTAACTCAAACCCTGCGAAGGGCAGGCACAACTGGATAGTCTCAGTAACATAGTAACATAGTTTGTAAGGCCGAAAAAAGACAGACGTACATCAAGTTCAGCCTTTTGTGCTACAGTGTTGACCCAGAGAAAGGCAAAAACCTCCATGAGGTAGAAGCCAATTGGACTCATTTTACGGAAATTCCTGGATCAATTACTCTTCTTCAGAATTCTAGTCACTATAATTTGTTATATTATTATACTCTAGAAATGCATCCAGAGCCGTTTTGACCTGTTAGTGAATTGACCATGACAAGTTCCTCTGGCAGAGAGTTCCACAGTCTCACTGCTCTTACAGTAAAGAATCCCTTTCTATGTTCATCTAGAAACATTCTTTCCTCAAGACGTTGAGGACGCCCCGTTTTTCTGGATACAGCACTGGGTATAAATAGATCTTGGGAGAGATCTCCATATAGACCTTTAATATATTTATACATATTTATTATGTCCTCCCAAAGCAGTCGTTTATCTAAACCAGATGACCCTAATCTTGCTTATCTTTCTGGGTATTGAAGTCCACCCAGTACTTTTATCATTTTCGTTGCCCGCCTTTGAACCCATTCAAGCTCTACAATGTCTTTCCTGTGAACTGGTGCCCAAAACTGTACACAATATTCCATGTGTGGTCTGATCAGTATTATGGGAGAATAATGTTCTCATCATGTGCATCTATGCTACATTAATACACCCCACAATCCTGTTCGCCTTGGCAGCTGCTGCCTGACACTTGCTGCTACTATTAAGTTTACTGTCCACCAGGATTCCCAAATCCTTCTCCAGTCACTTTTTCTCAGTGTTTTTTCCATTTAACAAGTAATCATGGAATGGATTTTTCCTTCCCATGTGCATAACCTTGCATTTCTTTGTGTTAAACCTCACCTGCCACTTCTCTGCCCAGGCCTCCAACTTATCCAGATCCCATTGTAATAACACATTATCCTCTATTGTGTTGAATACAGAGCTTAGTATCATCTGCAAATATCGATATTCTACTGTGCAATCCATGTGTAAGGTCATTATTGAATATACTAAAGAGAATAGGACCCAAATACTGACCCCTATGGTATACCACTAGTAACAGGAATCTAATCTGAATATCTACCATTAATCACCACCCTTTGTTTTCTATCACTGAGCCAGTTACTTATCCACTTGCAAACATTTTCCCCCAGTCCAAGCAATATAATTTTACTTACCAACCTTTTATGTGGCACAGTATCAAAGGCTTTAGAAAAATCCAGATATATGATATTCAATGCCTCACCCGTCTCCAGTCTAGAACTAACCTCCTCGTAGAAGCTGATGAGATTAGTTTGACAGGACTGATCCTTCATAAACCCATGCTGGAACGTTGTTATACATTTATTTTCAGTGAAATACTCCAGTATAGTATCTCTTAGAAAACCTTCAAACAATTTACCTACAACAGAGGTTAAACGTACCGGCCTATAGTTTCCAGGATCACTTTTTGAACCCTTTTTGAATATTTTCACCAAATTTGCTATGCGCCAATCCTTTGGGACATACCCCGTTATTATACATAAATATTAAGAATAGGGGCCTATCTATCACATTACTTAACTCCCTTAGGACACAGGGGTGTATACCATCAGGGCCTGGGGATTTGTCTATTTTAATTTATGGACAATTTAGAACGGACACTTTTTTCCTGCTGTGTTAGGATTGCTTGATCCAAAAAGTGTCAAATGAAAAGGGAGAACAATGTGATGGGTAAAAAGTAATTGTGTAGTGTTTTGCACTTTGGATTTGGATTTAAATCCAAGCGCTTTGGTTTGGGTCAGTTCAAAGTGACTTTTGGCGAAAGGTGCCAAAAATGGAACATAACCATAACTCTAACCCTAACTTAGGGATGGTGTTTTTTAAGGGTTTACTAAGTGGTCCAGTGAGGAGATGCTCCCACTACGACCTATCTTATAGTTTTGGTAACCAGAAGTGATGTTGGACATCACGTTTTGTGTCACTTCGGGTTAAGATAACATTGGGCTCATGTTGAGGTAACAGGAAGTGGCCTCAGATGCAGTGCCTGAAATCATGTCCAGTTACCCTATAATTAGGTGTAAGATCAAGTAACAGAAAAACGCAAACGAACCATTGCATCTTAAAGGGAATGTGTCATCAGAAAATTACTTATTGTTTAACTCATGTTTTTATGTTAAACAATTTTTTTAATTTTCCATATCACTGTCAGTATTTTTTAAAAATACTTTAGCTCTGTAGTTTTCACTTTGGCCATTAGGTCTTATAATTGTCTAACACTTCCTGTTCTGTAGTGAAAGCTTTTCAGCAGTCTGCACATGATCAGTACAAGCAGGATTACACTGAATGATTACACCAATGTGTAGATACCACAGGATCCATCATTCACAATAGAATATAGTCACAGCTGACTCTCTCACCCTCCCACACACTAACTTCTTTGCATGTAACGGAGTGTATCTAGAAAACTCTTCTATAGAAGTCAATGGATATGCTCCTATTCACATATGCTCCTGTGCCCATGTAGCAGCTGTAAAGCATCTATCTAAATGCTGTTAAAAGCAGTTTATGCAAGAAGGCTGCCCCATTATCATATGCAGGCAGCAAAATTTGAAAATATACAATTAGAAAATAAAAACGGCTAAGGAGAAAAGACTGTGTATCAGGTGTCTTGTTTTAACTGGTAAAAAAAAAAACTTTAAACTTTAAACAAACCTAATGATAAGTTGGAGTAAGGGATACAGTTACAATTTTTGTTCAGGACAGACTTGCAGAAAAAACACATGTTTGGGGACTTGCATTTTTTAACCAGTGTGGTCGAATGCAATATGTCCCTATTCGAGCAACACCACTAATTAAGAATACTCTGTGCAGTGCTTGGAAGACAAGGTGGAACATGCACGGCATGCCAGGAAACCAGGAATAATCTAGTCATGGACATCATGTACAGTGGTCTACACTCTACTGTTGCTATCAAGGTCTGCCAATGAAGAATTAAACTTATGCAATTGACAGAAATAAGGTTTAGTAGGTCTTGTGGACACTGCTTAATTGAGCTCTTCTTTACTTTGCTTGGAATTTGCCTTTATACTTTTGCCAAAGATTTTACTGATGAATCATTCAAAGATTAAGAGCCAAATAAAGACATAAAATAGACCTTCACAGGCCATCTGGACTCTTTCCAAGCATAACAAGTACACTGGCTTGAAATTATTATTAGTACATTATAATAAGGAGGATATCCAGCACTGTGATGTTTGGCACAGATAAATATGAAGAATAAATGACCTGTTGGAAGCGTTTCAGTAATATCAAGTCAATTTAATGTGTGCAAGTCCGTAAACCAAATATCTGTGACAGATTTTTCGGGTTATTTTCCATATTAGTAAATTGCTAGTTGAGCACATACAGAGTTATCTTTCCTACCACCGTTCGGTAAAGAGCTTTTTCATTTGTCCATAAATGGAAAATCCATTAATTTGCCTTTTCTAAGTTTCTTCTTCTACATAACCATTTAATACAGGGAAACATACTCTTTATTCAATGCTGCCAGAGATTCCAACTATGTGGTGTTCCTAGCTTTATTTTCTGAATTTCAAGGTGGTCGAAAGTTTAACAATGTGCAACCATTTCATAGTTACAACCATTTATTATCTTAGTTATCTTATTCGTTATCTTTGTTATATTTGTTATCTTATATCCTTGTTTAGTGATGAACAAATGGCAGCCATTAACGATTGTCGCCTATTTCCTCAAAGGAAACATATAAAAAAGAGATGGGCAGCTTTATATGTGCTGTAACTTTTTAGCTTTTAGGGAGAAAAGCTCATCAGTGATTACTATTCTAACGAGATAAATGTTTTTTAATAACGTGGAATTTCCTTTTATGCATTTATAATCATTTCATAGTTGGGAATTAATAATAATCTTAGGTATTAACTGGTCTCCGCTCTACATTATTATTGTTGTATAACTTGCAAAAGACCCATCGCAGAGTAATGTTACTGATGTATTACTTTAATCATTTGGAAAGATCTGTAGATACAAAAGGTTAATCATAAATAATCACATCTTATCTCAGCTTTGAAAGTCCTTTGTCAGTACAGTGCATAGAATTTTTTAAGTAGTTTGTTGCATTGAGTGAGCACCCAGCGGTCTATATTGGGGACGGCGGAGGGGGAAGAGTGATCTTGCCTTGATACATAACGTTTTTGAACAATTGATTCATCAAGAGTAAAAGCTGAGTAAAAGCTGTAAAAGAATCATTACATAGAAAAGTTTCAATTGACAGTTTGATGGATGGAACATAAGTACTGTTTGTCTTTTTTATGAGAATAGAATACAATTTTTTAGCAGAATGCAATTCAGGCTTTTATAGCTGTAAGGTCCATAACTCACGACTATCTCAGGCAATTTCCAGGGTTACTGAGAGCATTCTCCTCCACTCTGCTGCTAACCTCAAACTGAGATCCATAAAATGAGTTCAGCTGAATGGATAAAAGAGAGAAAAATAAGAATTAGTTTTGTCCTTTTAGTTTGGACCTCTCTCTGCTTTACCATTTGTTACTTCAATAGATTAAATTACATGAGATGTAAAGCTTCAGAAATGTAAAGCCTGTGTCAGACAAACTGGCAGGGATTGTTAAAGTGCTGCTGTCAACATAATTTAAGATTTTCCGATCTAAGGGTACAGATCATACAGTTCATGTTCTAGGCAGGATGCTTTTTTATTGTGTTGTCTATTGTGAATACTGATGTATCTCCCATAGTGCCAAAGACTAGTCTATGAAAATAACACAGAATTGCATTGGCTTCTCTATACTTTATGCAACTTTAAAGCGATATTATAATTCTAGTAAAATAAGAAAAGTCCAGCTCATGTTGAGAGCAGCAACTTAATGTTTTTAGCCTATAGTGAAGGAAATAATTATTTGATCCCTTGCTGACTGTGTAAGTTTGCCAACTGACCAAGACATGAACTGTCTATAATTTTAAGGGTAGGTTAATTTTAACATTGAGAGATAGAATATCCAAAATAAAATCCAGAAAATCACATTGTATAAATTATATAAATTTATTTGCATTTTGCTGAGAGAAATATGTATTTGATCCCTCTGGCAAACAAGATTTAATACTTGGTGGCAAAACCCTTGTTATCAAGCACATCATTCAGTCTTTTTTTTTGTAGTTAATGATGAGGTTTGCGCACGTCAGGAGGAATTTTGGTCCACTCCTCTTTGCAGATCATCTCAAAATCATTAAAGGGGTTTTATCGTTACAAAGATCATGTCTCAGATTATGGGGACAGTAAAAATAAGCACTTTTGTAATTGGGTTGCATTACCTCTGTCACTTGGTTTAGCAGATATCAGCTTCTCTGTAAATCTGTATTCTGTTTCTGATGTTGCTCTGTTGCTGGTCAGAACGTCCCCATGTCGATTCCCTAGACACGCCCCCCTGCACTGTGATTGGCTGACTGACATTTCATTCAGCCTGTTGGGATACGCCCCTAGACAGGAAACGCCCCGGCCACGCCCCCCTGTGCTGTGATTGGCGGCCTGAACACTGTGTGTTTACTCCCCTCTGAGCTGTTAAAATTGATAGTGAAACCAAGGTCTGCTGGCTCTATGTACATCTCCCAGCTCTATGGTGATGATCTGGGCAATGACTGGCTGTTTAAAGGGCTTTTGCCAAGAGGTTGTTTCATCTCCTCACAGGTCCAGTCCTTAAGCTGCTACCTTGAAAAGAGGGCGTTCTGTTCCTCAGGGCTAATGCAAGCCCCGCCTCCTTCTGACGTCATCACCTGTAGTGTATAACATAAGGATTCAACACTGTGTCTACATAAGTTGCTTGTATAGTGCAGTGCTTAGCTGATCCACTCTGCGAGAGAGAGGTTAGGAGTTCAAGCCCCAGCATTATTTTTTTTTTCTTTTCTTTTATAAATTATACACATGTAAAGATATGAAAATATATGTGTAGACATCTATAATTTTATTCATATACACACAAAAAGCTCCCCTATATAGTGTCCCATTGTCACAGTAGTCACACCAAGCACTTCCAACATATGTGATACAATGCATATACTCTGGGGGATGAGACATGATAATATAGGGGAGCTATGTATGTGTATATATATCATTACAGAGATTGACATATATATTTTAGGTCTCTCTACATATGTGTAGAATTTAGGGGGGGGGATATACTCTGTAAGGGGACTTGAACTTCAAACCCCTTCATTGTAAAAGCAAAACTCTATCACTGCTTACCGCTTTACCCCCCCCTGCACCCAACAGCCCAAGTTAGTTACAAGTGAGCAGGGCCTTCTCTCAAAGCTGATTTGCTTTTTCCCCATTGTTTCACTCACATGTCACTGACAGGAAGCAGGATCTTTACTTGAAGCTGACATTTGTCCTTGTAGTTGAGTAAAGGTCTCTGCCTGTTGTCAGTACAATTTGGGGTGAAAACACTAGAAGTTAAAGCTGCTGGCTTTTAGCGTAATTTGTGTGTAAACTTTAAAACATATGACAGGTGCTTGCTGGTGTTTGGAGCCTCAAGGCTGCAGAAATAAGAAGCATGCAGGAGGCTACAGAGCTGTTATATCCAGACAACCTTCTGCATCCCCTGCTTCATACAAAATGATATATACATGTAAATACCCGTACTCATTGTATTATAAAAATCAGCTTTATTTATCCAAAATGAGAAGCCAAATCCATAAACGTTTCGGTCACATACAAGACCTTCTTCAGATTCTTGGCTTATCTTGTAGGAGATATTAAATATGGGCGCCTTTGCAGTCACCACCAGTTCAGTGCTGTAGCTGCTGGTGGGGTCTCCTGGTCACGGCCTCCAGTGACCAGGAGACCCCACCAGCAGCTACAACACTGAACTGGTGGTGAATGCAAAGGCGCCCATATTTAATATCTCCTACAAGATAAGCCAAGAATCTGAAGAAGGTCTTGTATGTGACCGAAAATGTTTATGGATTTGGCTTCTCATTTTGGATAAATAAAGCTGATTTTTATAATACAATGAGCACGGGTATTTACATGTATATATGGTGAAATTTTTTTACCCGACTTGTATCAGTCAATAGATGCTGAGACTGCGCGGAGCAACAGTTTTGTAATCATACAAAATGATGATGTCACAGTTCTTCAGTGAGGGGAGACACGCCTCCTGGGAGGAGAGACACGCCTGCTGAGAGGAGAGACACGCCCCTGGATTTCAAACTCAATCTGAGAAAATTAGCTAAACAGCCCAAACAGCTCAAACGATAACACCCCTTTAAGATTTTGAGGCTGTTGCTTGACAACTTGGAGATTCAACTCAATCCATAAGTTTTCTAAGGGATTTAGGTCTGGAGAGTGGCTCGGCCCCTCCATGACCTTAATTTGCTTCTTTTTGAGACACTCCTTTGTTGCCTTTACTGTATGTTTTGGGGTCATTGTCTTGCTGGAAGACCCAGCCACGACCCATTTTTAATGTCCTGGCAGAGGAAAGGAGGTTGTCACTCAGGATTTTACAGTTCATTACTCCATCCATTCTCCCATTGAGGCGATGAAGTAGTCTTGTGCCCTTAGCAGAGAAACACCCCCAAAACATAATGTTTCCACCTCCATGCTTGACAATGTGGACGGTGTTCTTTAGGTCATAGGTAGCATTTCTCTTCCTCCAAACACGTCAAGTTGAGTTAATGCCAAAGAGCTCAATTTTGTCTCATCTGACCACAGCACCTTCTCCCAATCACTCACAGAATCATCTAGGTATTCATTGGCAAACTTCAGACGGGCCTGCACATGTGCCTTCTTGGGCAGTGGGACCTTGCGGGCACTGCAGGATTTTAAACCACTACGATGTAATGTGTTACTTGGTGACTGTGGTCCCTCCCACCGTGTCGTTGGCTGATCTCTCACCTTCCTCAAGATCAAGGATACTCCACGAGGTGAGATTCTGCATGGTGCCCCAGATCGATATCGATTGACAGTCATTTTGTATTTCTTTCATTTTCTCACTATTGCACCAACAGTTGTCTCCTTCTCACCCAGTGTCTTAATTATGGTATAGCCCATTCCAGCTTTGTGCAGATCTATGATCTTGTCCCTGACATCCTTAGAAAGCTCTTTGGTCTTGCACATTTGTAGTGGTTAGAGTCTGACTGATTAATTGAATCTGTGGACAAGAGTTATTTATAAAGGTGACTATTTAAGACAGTTGTGTTTAATGCAGGTAACAAGTTCATTAAGAGCGTCTAACTGATCTGTAGGAGCCAGAACTCTTAATGGTTGGTAGGGGATCAAATACTTATTTCAGCAAAATGCAAATACATTTATATAATTTAATGTGATTTTCTGGATTTTATTTTGGATATTCTATCTATCAACGTTACATTTAACCTACTGTTAAAAATATATACTGGTCATGTCTTTGTCAGTGGGCAAACTTACACAATCAGCAAGGGATCAAATAATTATTATGATTGTGGTTAAGGGTCAGCTTCTACAGAGCCTCAACGCCCATATCAATCTGTGTGGCTCTGCTTTCAATCTCCAGATGTCTCCCATTCCATTCCAGATGGACGGAGTGCTGTGGATTTTTTTTCTGTGTTGGATACATGGTCTTGGTCAGAACTCTTCCGCTGGCACCCATCACTACTATTTTTTCTTGAGTGCTGCATTTTTTTTCTAATTTTGTACCATTCCATAAGAAGAGATAAAGAGATTTCTTTGTGGTTCATACTCCACTGGATGTCATATGGCAGTGGCCCCACATGATACTACACATAGTGTATGCCACATACCTTGTTTATAGTCATAGGAACTCTGTTTGCCATTGCACAGGCGTCATAAACAAGGCTCTACTTACTTTCTTAACTTATATAGTACTAGACCCACAATGGAGAAATACAAACCATCCAACTGATGTTCACCTTCTGATCTTAATATGCCACCTGTGATGTAATTAATGGCTGTTGACTAGTGGAAGCATCTACCAACACTAAATAGTTTGATAATAATCTCCAAGCACATACCAGCCTTTACTTTTTGACTGCCAAGAAGGACTGACAGTTTTTGGTGACACAATATATGCACTTTATACAGTGAAACTTCTTTAAATAGTCACCTCTCCTAAAGCAGAGTTTCATTTCTATAATATACAGTTATGTACAAAATAATAGCAGTCTAACATCAGTAATGAGTTTAGTTACTATTTTTGTCTGAAAACATAATACAACATGATCAAAAATTCATGAGCAGGTGTAGCCGATTAATGGACAACCAGCAGAATCAACAGTCATGACTAGAGATGGGCGAATTGATTCTAACGAAGTGGAATTCGTTTAGAATTTCAGGAAAACTTCGGTTCTGACCGAAGTCGAAGTTTGGGGTACTTCGGGTGAAGGAAGTGTGCTTTTCATTTTTTAAAATGGTTTGCGAGCACATGGCGTTACATGGGCAAAGAACTCTGGGAGGAAGAAGGGCATAGCCTGCATGACATGTGCAGAGATGAAGCCAATCAGAGACCGGCGGGATTCTGTGACATCACCGCACTATATAAGTCTGGGGGTGATGCTGGGAGCTCACACTCCTCTCACTGTACTGATCAGGGAAGGTGCTGCCCCGGCTGATTGTTACTAAAGAACGATTTTTATACAGGATTTTTGTGGTGCTCTGCTTGTTCAGAGATGCTTCTCTTATGTTCTATTTCTGATTTTTTGGGGTATTGGATCTGAAGTCCAGTGTGCGTCCACTGCTGCTGCATATACATTTTTTAAAGCTATCTGCTCACAGCACATTGAATATCCAAGGGGGATCTAAGCCAGTTTCTGTTTATTCATTTAAAGAAACAGCGTTTTTACAATACAAATACCCCTTAATTTTTGGCTGCTCAATTCTTTTGCGCAATTTCATCCAGGGGGTTAATTAAGCGTTGTTCTGCTGCTGTGGGTGACTCCCAAAAAAACCGTCTTTTTCACCGCCAAAAATTACAATTTTCCTGTAGCCTAATTCACAAGCAAAGGTTAATTAAAAATTTTTTCTCTTGTTATGTAGCTAGAAAACACCCATTGTAACACGCTACAAAGCTAGTAGTTTGTGGCTGCTCAATTCTTTTGCGCAATTACATCCAGGGATTAATTAAGCGTTGTTTTTCTGCTGTGGTGACAAAAATAAACCGTCTTTTTCACCGCCCAAAAAATTTCAATTTTTTGTACCATAAAATTTACAAGCAAAGGTTTTAAATTTCAATTTTTTCTCTTGTTGTGTAGCGTAGAAAACACGCAATTGTAACACTCTCCAAAACTAGTAGTTTGTGGCTGCTCAAATTTTTTTGCGCAATTTACATCCAGGGTTAATTAAGCATTGTTTTTGTTGCTGTGGTGACAAAAATAACCGTCTTTTTCACCGCCAAGAATTACAAATTTTCCTGTAGCCAAATTTCCAAGCGAAGGTTAATTAAAATTTTTTTTCCTCTTGTTTTTGTAGCGAAAATAATACACGAAATTTTAAAACCTAAAAAGCTAGTATTTTTTTGGCCCCCTCAATTTTTTTGGCGAAAATTTACTTCCGGGGGGGTTTAATTTAAACTTGTTTTTCTGCTGGGGTGACTCCAAGAAACCGTCTTTTAAAAACCCCAAAAAAATTTTAAAATTTTCCTGAAACCAAATTTCCACAAGCGGGGTTAATTAAAATTTTTTTCCCTTTTGTTGTGTAGCGTAGAAAACACGAAATTTTGTAACACCTACAAAGCTCGTAGGGGGGGGTTTCCAATTTGGCCTTGGCGGGGCCAATTCCCATCCATTTTTAAATTTAAAAGGGGGCGGGGCAGGGGGTACCCCAAAAATAAAACTTTTTTAAACCGCCCTAAGAAATTTGAGCATAAAATTCAAAAAGGGGGTTAATTTAAAGGGGGGCCTGTTTTTGGGGGGCTTTTTTTTTTCCCATAAATAAAGGGGTTTTTAAAAACCCAAAACATAAAAGGTCAATTTTTCCTTTCCCAAAAGGACCCCAAATTTAAAAATAAGGGTTACCCAAAAGGTTCTTTATGGTTTTTTGGGGTTTTTTTAAATGTTGGGGGTTTTATTTATGAAGGATATTTATAAAGGGGGTTTTTTATTTTTAAAAAAAAGTTTTGTGGGGATGGAGTTATGGAAAGGGGAGGGAAAATTTTAAGGAGGGAAGGTGAGAAGAAGGGGTGTGAGCGGGGGGCCCCTGGGTGAGGCCACAACTCCCCTTTTTCATTTTACGGCCGTTGTTTTCAAAACCCCAAGGTTCCTTGTTTGGTTTAAATAGGTCTTCAAATTCCCCCCAAAGACATTTTTCCCAACCCCACCAAAGTCGGGGGGAACGTCGACAAAAACCCCTTTTTTTGGGCAGGGCCCGGGGAGGGGGTTCACCCCTCACCTGCCCCTAAACCCCCCTTTCTGCCCCCACCCGGGTTTCCCTCACCCAAAGATCAACAAATTGTGGTCGGCCCCGAAACCACTATATAGTGGGGGAAATAAACCCAATTTGGGGGAGGGCAGTCAGCAGCAAATTGGCAGGAAGAAAGGGGGCAAAAACCCCTGCTTCTGCAGTGGGCGGCAAAGTAAAAGTTTGTTGAGAGGGGCATGGGGTCATGTTGTGGGGGGTTTCACCTCTGAATACCAAGACCGGGAAGGCCCAGTAGGGGACAATGAAACACAAATAGATGATGATGTAGCCGCCCGCATTTGGGGAGCCGGGTAAAGGAAAGGGGTTTTTTTCATCATCGTCAGAGAATGGGCATCAGCTTGCGGGCGGGCAGCGGGGGCAGCCACAAGTTTTTTGGTGTGGCCGTGATTCAGCGGGATACAGCAGTGGGAGGTCGGGAGCCAAGCGGCCAGGGGAAAAAAAACCCGCTTCGCACCCAAAGAAAGTAGGGCACGGGGGCCCCAGCAGGCGCGTCAGTATCACCGGGGGTTTGGGCGGTAAAATCACTACTCGGCGGTGTGGGCAGTTCTTTGCTAAGAAGGGGTTTTAAATTAGAATCTGTAAGCAAAAATGAATTGGGGCCAGGGAGCTAACTTGGCACCAGGGCCCCGCAACAACCATGCGCGTCCCATCCGGGGGCCTGGGGGAAACGTGGCTCAATGTGGGGGCCATCCTGCCGCCGCAGCAAAAGCAGCACAGCACCCCCCAGTGGGACGCATGCCATTGCAGCCCGCAAACTCCCCCACCTCTGCAGAAGGGAGCTGTTTCTCTTTGACATCACTCCCGGGCCAAGCCCTCCCTCGCTACTCATGGGGCCAGCGTCGTTTACAGGCGATTCAAAGAGACAACAGAGCCCAAAACCCTCCAAGGGGCACAGCGACCTACTCCTGTCCAAATTGTTGTGCTGCAGTTCCCTCCCTTTCCAAATGGTGCACTCTTACCGTTCGAAACTAATGGCTTGTGCGAACCGAGATGGAGAGTTCCAACCTAATTTCTTTTTTCCCAAAAAAGGGAGTACCCACATTTATAAATATTTTGAACAGAGGGGGGCCATCCTTGAGCTTACGGTTTGGTTCCAAATCACGGCAGCGGGACCCCTAGCTGTAACTAGGTCAGGGGCCCGTACATTTCCTTTACGGGCCCCCTGGTGAATGTGCTTCCGCCCCGCACACCAACAACTGGACGGAGACGCCGTTTCCCCCCCACGTTTTTCAAACTGCGCCCTGCCCAATGCCCCCCCCTCCTCCACCACCACCACCATCCAGCCCCACAATACTGCTCCACATACCACAGTGTAGGGGACAGGCCCGTCACCAGTTTTACACTGGGTTGCCTCGCAAACAAAGTCACACAGGGGGAACTGCTCCGCGCAACACAAGAAATCGAGGTTCTTTTTCTCCGCGCCAACTGCAAAAGGAAACCTGGGGACGGGCAATGGGAGGAACATTGGGGCCGCGCTGCACCGAGGAGGAAATTTGGGCCATGGCCCCCATGCGCACTGTCAACTGTTGTGAAAAGGTTTCCTAAGCTTTCCACCGATCATCAGAAGATTCTGAAAATGGCCAGAAACTGTGCATGCACTTCATCCATTCCACAAAGCTAGGAACACCCTCCTCGAGTTGCAGGGGCAAACGGCCTCCCCCAACACCACTCTGATTTTCGATGTTTCCACCCGTTTGGAATTCCACCTGCACATGTTGGAACCGACTGTATGAACAGAGAAAGGCCATTAACGAATTTTTGATGATCCAGGGGGAACAGGAGTACTCCCCTGTGGTAACTTTGATGTCAGCCATGGCAGCTCAATGCGTGACACCTGCCGTTTGTTGAGGCCATTCGAGAGCGACGTTATTTGTCAGTTGCCAGACTACGGGATGAAAAAACGTCATTCCACTGCTTCATGTCCTGGAACAGATGCTGAAAAATCTGTCGGGGCAGGGACTGAAGACGTGGCGACTACATCACGTGGCCACATGACCCGGGTGGGGACTAAAAATGGGGGAGGGGGAGGAGGAGGACATTGGAGCAGAAGCATTGTCTGGTGAAATGAGTGGATTTTCTCCCCAGTGACAAGAGAGGAGGAGCAGGAGCAGCTGGAGAGGTAAGGGAGATAGGAAGAAGAGGTAGATGACCCGCAAGCACCGTGGCAGTATACAGTGGAGATGGAGGCAGGGAGCCCCTGGGAGTTCACTTGTGCAGATGGCCCGCAGCATGCTGATTTGCCTGGCTAGTGACAGCCGAATAGTCAGCATCTGGCAGAGGATGACTTCTGGCTCTCCACCCTATTGACCCTCGCAAACCGTCCAAAATGGGAGCCTTTTTCCCAGCTTTTGAGAGGAGGACAAACTCAAATACTATGGGGAAATCCTCCGTATCATTGGCCGCTGCCTATGTGCGCATCGTCCCTCCTCTGACGGGCCCTGACCGGGGGGTTCTTCAGTGCTCACGTACTAACTGCCGGCGGCTGCTGGGGAAGGTGGGGGGGTCGAGCAGAAACCAGCTCCATCAGCAGCAACCTAAGTCTGGAGTCACTGATAGCACTTCCTTCACCCGCCTAGTGAGGAAGGCAGTCGCCACAGCACAGCAGGACCTGGAGCAGACCCTGAACCAACAGGGGGTGTCTTCTTGGAAAGCACTCTGCACCCCAGTTAGAAGATCCGCTGGACTATTGGGCAGCCAAACGGGATGTGTGGCCGCAACTTGCCGAGTTTGCAGTGGGGGACCCTGTCCTGCCCGGGCCAGTATTGGGGCATCAGAGTGGGTGTTCATTTGCGGCGGGGCCACGTTCCCCCAAGGAAACCCGCTTGTCCACGGAAATGGGGAACGACTGACCTTTGTCAAGATGAATTAGGCGTGGATGGGCCCAGGATTTCAACACACCAATGCCTTAGGCCTCAGACTACATCAGCCATGACGCCTCCCCCAAAAACTGTGAGAAATGAGCCCTGGTTCAAACTACCTGCCTCACCACTATTCTGATCCCACCCACCTGATGCCACACATCTGCTGACAGTTTCTCCATCTGCCACCAACCATCTTTACCAGGGACTGGTATTGCCACCCACCTCCACACTCTCATTGTGCCACTTTTTTGACCTCATGCTGCTGCTGTGGCTGCTGCCGTGACCTCCACACTGTGTCATTGTGCCACTCTCTGACATCATGCTGCTGCCGCCGTCACCTCCCCTCTCTGTCATTGTGCCACTCTGTGGCCTACTCCATTTTTTTGCCACCTCCAGAATGTGATTGTGCAACTTTCTGACCTCATGCTGCTTCTGTGGGTGCTTCCGTGACCTCACACTCTGTCATTGTGCCACTCTCTGGCCTATTCCCTTTTTTTGCCACCTCCAGAATGTCATTGTGCCACTGTCTACCTCAGGCTGCTGCTGTGGCGCTGCCGTGACCTACACACTCTGTCATTGTGCCATTGTCCCGACCTCATGCTGCGCTGTGGCGATGCCGTGACCTACACACTCTGTCATTGTGCCACTGTCTGACCTCATGCTGCTGCTGTGGCTGCTGCCGTGACCCACACACAGTCATTGTGCCACTGTCTGACCGCATCTGCTGTTGTAGCTGAGCCTGACCTACACACTGTGGGCATTGTGCCACTGTCTGACCTCAAGCTGCTGCTGTGCTGCTGCCGTGACCAAAAAACGTGTCCATTGTCCCACCTTTGGGCCCACTCCTGTTTTTACCACCTCCAGAATGTCATTGTGCCACTGTCTGACCTCATGCTGCTGCTGTGGCTGCTACCGTGACCTACACAACTCTGTCATTGGCCACTCTGGGGGCCTATTCCTTTTTTGCCACCTCCAGAATGTCATTGGCCCCCTTTCTGACCTCATGCTGCTGCTGTGGCTGCTGCCGTACCTACACACTGTTCATTTTGACACTCTGTGGCCTATTCCTGTTTTTTTCCACCTCCAAATGTCATTTGCCACTGTCTGACATGCTGCTGCTGTGGCTGCAGCCTTTACCTCCACACTGTGGTCATTGTGCTACTGTCTGACCTCATGCTGCTGCGGTGGCTGCTGCCGTGACCTACACACTCTTCATTGTGCCACTGTCTGACCTCATGCTGCGCTGTGGCTGCTGCCGTGACCTACACACTGCATTGTGCCACTGTCTGACCTCATGCTGCTGCTGTGCTGATGCCCCTGACCTACACACTCTGTCATTGGTCCACTGTCTACCTCATTCTGCTGCTGTGGCTGCTGCCGTGACCTACACAAATGTGTCATTGTGCCACGTCTGACCTCATGCTGCTGCTGGGGGCTGCTGCCGTGACCTACACACTGTGTCATTTTTCCCACCTGTGCCTACTCCTGTTTTTTCCACCTCCAAATGTCTTGGTTTCCACTGTCTGACCTCATGCTGCTGCTGTGGCTGCTGCCGTGACCTCCACACTGTTCATTGCCCACCTGTGGCCTACTCCTGTTTTACCACCTCCAGAATGTCATTGTGCCACTGCGAACTCATGCTGCTGCTGTGGCTGCCGTGACCTCCACACTGTGTCATTGTCCCACTCTGTGGCCTACTCCTATTTTTGCCACCTCCAGAATGTCATTGTGCCACTGCCTGACCTCATGCTGCTGCTGTGGCTGCTGCCTTGACCTTCACACTGTGTCATTGTGCCACTGTCTGACCTCATGCTGCTGCTGTGGCTGCTGTCGTGACATACACACTGTCATTGTGCCCCTGTCTGACCTCATGCTGCTGCTGTCGCTGCTGCCGTAATCTACACACTGTGTCATTGTGCCACCTGTGGCCTACTCCTTTTTTGCCACCTCCAAATATCATTGTTCCACTGTCTGACCTCATGCTGCTGTGCTGCCGCCGTCACCTCCACACTCTGTCACTGATTTGCCACCTGAGCCCTCAGCTTGTTTTTTTCCAGCTGTCCTGCCATGACTTTATCAGGCTACATTCCCCCTTCAGTTTTTTGGTCAGTTTTGCCCTCTTAAGTGCCCAGGGAATTTTATAGTGAAGCGATTCTTAGAGCGGCGGCAGTCATCTGCGTGTCATACAAAAAAACACAACATTGTATGAAGACCAAACCAAGCTCCCTCTGCATATTTTTAAACATGGCACAACGTTCTAAAAGCACCCTGCAGGCTCTGTGCAGCCTGGAAATAGCTGTTTTTAACGTGATTCGTCCCAAAGTAATTCGGAACGATGTTATTTTTTGCTGAGAAATCCAGCGAAGTGAACGAACCAAATTTCGGGAAATTCGCCCATCTCTAGTCATGACATGCACACTTCTAATTTGGTGCAACCTACTCATTTAATAAAAGAGGGTGTTCAAATATATATAGCAGTGTGGATTTCAGTTAGTGACGTCATTCACTCCATGAAGAAAGAGGTGTCAATAATGGCCCCTTTTTAATGAAGGAGGGAAGCCAATGTTGTACCTGTCGATTTTAGCCCAATCTCAGTGAGTACAATTGTCGTTCCAGATATTATACCAAAGAAAAAAGAACTTCGATCAAGTAGTTGATTGGAGAGGGCAAAACATATCAAGAAGTGCAGAAAATAATAGGCTGCTCGGCTAACATGATCATTAATGCTTTAAAATGGCATCAAAACCAGAAACATGAGGTAGGAAAAGGAATACTAGCATCCGGCTAGATCATAGAATACCAAGAATGACAAACAAGCATCCAATAATGAACTCCAGGGAGATCAAAGAACATCTTCAGTTATCTGTGATTACTGCAACAATCAGAAGGCGCCTACGTGAAGCCAAACTATTTGCTAGAAACCCTCATAAAGTACCATTGTTGAAAAAAATACCTCAGTCCTATTGAGAGTTTGTGGAGTGACATCAAAAATGTGTTTTTTGATGCAGAACCCAAAAATGACCTGTGGAATGTAGTGCAGTCTGCTGGGGCTGGAATATCTGTTTTCAGGTGTCAGACATTAGTTGACTCCATGCCACAGAGATGTAAAGCACTTCTCAGAAATAAAGGTTACACAATTAAATATTAGTTCAGTGATCACAGAAAAGCTAAATCTGGGAAAAATGTCAGTTTATACGGTAAATATTTGAGTTGGATAATGAAAATGCACACATTTTCTTGAACAGCCTATTATTACATTCTCTTCATTTTCAGTTTATAATTTGATAGTTCAAGCATGTTTTCATTTGGATGTGAATGTACAGATCTCCCAGTGCCTTTGTTTTAAACACACTGCTGTTATTTTGCACATAACTGTACTATGCATACAGAGCAACATTTTTAAGAAGGCCACCCCTCTATAGGACCCTTTTTCAATGCAGTAGAGGTTTATTTGAGGCTTTATTTCCATCAGCTTTTGTTGGAAACAGAAGACGGTACTATTTCTTGTATTCATCACATGTCAATGGCAGTGATATGGACTTTATCAACTTACTAGGAACACCAGGCTCTAGTCAGATAGAGAGGACCCTTTGAAAACATATAAAAATAAAACATACCCTTCACTCATGTGATTAGGAACAGCTATATGAATAGCCCTACGAAAACACTAACCCAGTAACCCAAATGTATCTCTATAAATACCAGTGACACAAGAAGAAAAATACTGAAATTTTTACTTTGTACAAAACTGCCCTTTACAACTATAATCAAGACTTTTGAATTAAGTAAAGATTACACTTGATAAAATTGCTCCATTTTTGACAAAAAGAGAATAAGCTCAAATAACAATTGTATAAATTGCTGCAGATATGCAACAGTTGCGCAGAGTTACAATTTTGTACATTCAATTATAACATGTTTCCACTAAAATTGAAAAGGTTCGTCAGGAATAGCCAAAAAGTAAACTGTTGCATCTGTTAAGATAATGCAGTTGCTACACAGGCCTATGATGAAAAGGTTACATGAAAATTACAACTGTGGCAAGTAATACAAAAATGCAGCAATATAAGTGAATTTGCATGTAGTTACTACTGTAGTCTTTTTTAGCCATAATAGGTCAAAATGTAGCAAAATGTTACATAAAGATTACAACTGTAGCAAAATAATTGCAATAGCATATATCTGCATATAATATCATTGCAAAATGTCACAGCACTGAAGAAGTACAGAGACCCTGATGTGTCCGTATCACATCAGTCTATATTTACATAGAAAACACAAAAGAAAACATGCACAGAGGCATAATAGCCAAGTATTAAATGTACTCTCAGATGACAGTGGATACTCAAAAAAAATCTATACCCCTTAGCATTGTGGAACGGTGGGCAGCAGGTTCTGTTGTTTTAGGAGGATATAATTCTGCAAGCATCTCACTATTTTCCTATCAAAATAGCGGCTTCTAAAGGAGCTTCCAATGCAAATGGAAGCAGAGATTTAAAGAGATCATTTAAATTAAAATATTTATGGACTTGGTGACTCAAATATTAAGGGACATTAATAAGTTTTCTCCTGTGTAGTCAACTTAGCAATTATCCCTATAAACTCACTTAAAAACATCAAAACTTCATCTACAAAAATAACTCCAATCCTTATAAAAGAAGTAATGAAATGTGTTTTACAAATTAAATCTATGCCTATTAGAAGTGAAGTAAAAGCCAAGTTGGAAGTCAGGGTAATGTATCACCAAGAAATATATCCTTTCTCTACTTTAGAAATTTGCTTTACATTAAATTAGCAATTCACACGTCTTCTTTTATTGATGACTCATGAATTATAAGAATCAGACAATATCTGGGACATTTTGTATGTGCATTTGAAATGGTATATTGCAGATTCTAAGCCTTTGTGGGCAGGGTCCTCTCTCCCTCTGTACTAGTTGTTAGTCATTTATTGTTGCCACTATACTCTGGCATATGTTTTGTATGTAAACCCCCTCAAATGTACAGCGCCCTGGAATTAAATGGCGATTTAAAACAATAAATTCTCATTGTGGTACAAATTGATCAGCAGTGTCAAGATCATTAATCATATATTGGTACCTCACCCTCCTTAAACCAAGGCCTTTAGGATATGTTCACGTGGCGTTTTGAATACGTTTTTCGGATCCTAAAAACGTATTCAAAAGCGCTGAGTAAAATGCATCCAACATGCCGCTGCATCTTTGGATGCATTTTTGCTTCAGCAGAAACGCACCCTATAGTTTTAAATAGGGTGTCTGCTGCGTCTTTCGGATCAAGAATTGACATTACAATTCTTTGAACGGATCCAAAAGACACATCAGAAAGACACAAGTAAACTCGCATCAGCGATCACTCATCTGAACGCCGAAGTGTCTTTTACATTGAAAGCAATGTAAATCACACTTCACA
Source organism: Phyllomedusa bahiana (assembly GCA_025379985.1). Taxonomy (NCBI): domain Eukaryota; kingdom Metazoa; phylum Chordata; class Amphibia; order Anura; family Hylidae; genus Phyllomedusa; species Phyllomedusa bahiana. The sequence continues at coordinate 85,194 of JAODAL010000270.1, read as the reverse complement.
GGCGGTGATGAGGTTCATAGAAAATCATAACTATGCATATGTCACTGGCAAAACACTGGTCGGTTACGCTGAAGGCAAGCAGAGCCTTTATTACTAAATTGCGGATTTTCGTTAGTAATGCCTCGTTCTAGTTCAGTACAGTACTATACTGAATGTACTGTAAAGCTGTCTTGTTGCCAGTCCTATATAACCTTTTTGATACCCACTGAAGGTCGTTTTATTTTATTTTTACTTTGTGTGTATTTTACTTTAGTAATCTTCATGTATTCTTCATATAGTTTTATGCTTTTGAGGCAGTGGAACCAGTTGCTAATTTTCCAAATAGTACTGGTCTCAGGTAACCATTCTCAAGTTCATCATGTTGATCCTGTTTATGTAGGGAATCTGATAGATCATAGCACAACTCTTTTAGAGTAAAAGTCTACGGAAGATTATGGTATAGGATTAGTGGATGACTTTAGAGCCTTTATTAATAATATGGACACAAGCAGGGTATAAAACACTGACAATAAAGGCAGGTATAGAACATTCTTTTGCAATACATTAGATGTCTAAAATTAAATTGGATTAAGAAGAAATACCCCAGAAAATCCCTTTTTTGTTTTTTATTAACCAAGTTTAACAATGTAGAAAGAATTTTCCAGCAGGCCAATCATTAGTTAACACAGTTAACCTTTCCTGATAAGGTCATCCAATGTACATTATAATTGCTTTGGAGTTTGCCTTACTCATTAATGACTTCCAAATATGCAGCTTTCATATACTGTGCTACAATTAAATTTAGAATCCTGCAATCACCATCACAAAATGTTCTCATAAATACAGGTCAACTATTAACTGCAAAACATGCTCTCTAAACAAAACAAAGCTATTCATTTGGATGTTGGGCTTAAACAAGCTATTTTCTTTAATATAAGCTTAGAAACCAAAGCCCCCTTAGGCGGTTAAGAATTTATTTAAAGGTCATGACAATTTCCTTGAGAAAGGGGAGGGTCTTCCTGAAACGTTGCACGTTCAGGTGCAATGCCTGCCTGTCTGTGTTTCTCCACTACTGCGCATTCAGAAAGGAGGATGCCGCTGGAGAATTAATATCTATTGGAACTTAAGGCCACCACGCTCTATACTGAAGTCACGCAAGTAGCAAATGTTTATGCACAATTGATGTTCATATTTATGATTGAGATTTGAAATAAATAGTCTTAGTTGATAATCAATGTTGTACCTGCTTTGGTTTTGGTCCAGCATGCCCCTCAATCTCAGGCGCATTACAAATAGTTTAAAAATAGAGAGAACAGGGCTAAAAAGACGCCAGACTTCAGACGCAGCCCCGATTTCACATGTCACCCTAAATGTTTTTTAAAAAAAATTTCTAATTCCACATTAGCCAATTCCAAGTTAATAGAAGAGGATACCTAGTTTGGAACCTTTATCATTTACCTTTAGTTATATGAGCATGGCTACAAAACCTATCTCTATTTTTAAAGGAAATGTACGTCTGTTCATTAGAAAATTAGGAGCAACATTTTATTGCAACAAAAATAAGACTCATGATCAGAATTTTAGTGGTTGAAATAAAAACTTTTGGAGGCTTCTTTTCTAAATTTAGATATAATATATATAAATGCAGCACATGTCCTTCTATTTTTATACAATGAGCAGGTGGACTGGTTAAAGATATATAAAAAAGAAAAATCATAGCAGTATCCAGAACAGCGATATATTGTTTTAGAAGGCATGATTTGTGACTTTGTGCTGGATGCCACTATAAAGCACATATAGCTACAGGATCATTTATTTTGCATGAAAGCTAATAAAATAAGTAAAAAATTTGAGGCTCAAAGAACATGTACCACAATTTACAGAAGAAGAATTCTCTAAAATCCTTGGAGTGCTCTTCAGGAGACTTACAGTTAAAGGGGTCGTCCAATGAAAAGGAAAAAAAATTCTACATAATTGCTCAGATGTATGAAAAGTGGCATTGTCTGAACTGTAATACGCATAGAGTATATTCCTATGTTTCACTTCATAAATGCATCACTTCAGAAGACAAACTTCCCATGCGCCACAAGGTATAAAATGCTATAACAAATTTAGTCTTAGCCATGTTACTTTTAAAAAGGTATGGCTATTAACACGTTAACTGCCACAGTTTTAGACTTGTGAGATACATAAATGTGTTGTATCATATGAATTGGCATAAACACACTCACTGTCGAACGATGTAGCCAAAAGTGTCGGCCTTATTGTACGGAGTTCTTTTTTTTAGGTTCAAATCTTTTACAAACATGTTGTATACGATGCACAACATTATTTCTGTCGTAGCCTATGCCAGAAATAGGTGCAACAACTTTCATGCATCTGGACCAATATCTTTTCCAAAGTGAATCACTTTTATAGTATTCATTCATTATATTTTCTGAGCGCATCCTGCAGTTCTGTGAGCTCCTATGTTGCCCATATAGTGATAGTACATTAAACAGTAAATGCGTCCCCCATTATAGAACCTCTGTTGTGTCCCCATAAAGTTATAGGGCACCCTTTTAGGTAAGTAGATCCCCAAATTATGTAGGCAGCTTGTTGTAGGGCACTCTCATTAGTTAAAAGGGTTAACCCAGCTTGTTACTATTGTCTTTGAGAGCAGGAAATTGGCATTCACAAAGGCCAGCTCATGTTGGGCTACCAGCTGGCCAGAGAAATTTACTAAATAAGAAAGTTCCTTAATTTCTCGCTGCTTCTGTGAATGCGCCCCTTAAGGCTTATGTTCACACGGCATAATTTCGGGGAGTAATTACGCCCCGCAATTACACTGGGACTACGGGGAGGGGGGGTGGCAGCTTGCTGGCAAAAAGACATTCATTGCTAGCGGTGCGTATTCGCCGCTAATAATTGACATGTCACTTATCTCCCCGCGCGGCGTGTTGTCCGAGCGGGGAGAGGAGACGTAATCCATAGTTCTCTATGAGAACTGTGGATTACCGTAATGACTGAGACGTATCTCGTCCCGTATTGAGCGCAGTACGCCGTGAAATACGGGACGAAATACGTCCCACTTTAAGCCATGTGAACATGGCCTTAGAGTGAACTAAAAAATGTAAAACATTTAACTTGTCACATCCCGTTCCGATGATCAGGCATGGAGCTGAAGGCACCCTTCTCCGCCATAGTTTTTAAGCAAAGTGTTTAACCAGAAACATAGATATCTGATGAATTTCAATCTGCAATGTGATAGTTTGTTACATAGGTGAGATAAGTGCTGGAGTTAATTGTGCATATCTTTATGGTATATGTTTTGCCAATAAAACTTCATTTCAAGCAGATGACAGATTGCAATACATTTTGCTAAACATCTTGGATGTGAAAAGCACAAGAAACAGCACAATGTAAGCAATTAAAATATGTACATAGCTGGCTTTTGACAATACATATAGTACTGTATTCCTACACTCTGCAGAAAAATCTAAAAAAACATAACTCATATCTATAATCTATTCTTTGAAGGGGTCATACAAATAGATATAGGATATGTACCAGCAATATGGGTTGTCAGTATGTGTAATTTCCAGAGTCCATCCATTGGGATCTCCACTGATCATGACATCTTAGAGGTCACTATGTTCAGCCTGGAGCCCTATTAACTTTAACCAAATATAGTGCCAGTGTTGTCATTGCAGGTGGCATTGTATCCAGTAAAAGTGAATGGGTTACAATGCTCTTTGACCACAATGATGTCCTCCTTCTACAGGTTAGACCAGGGTTAGACATTTTGTTGGCATATCCTGGTTATGTACAGTATAAGCAAACATTATTACTTCAAAACCACCTTCAGTAGAAAAGAATGGATCCATGCAGTGCTACAGTGGGGAAAATAAGTATTTGATACACTGGCGATTTTGCAAGTTTTCCCACCTACAAAGAATGGAGAGGTATATTTTGTAATGTTTATCGTAGGTACACTTCAACTGTGAGAGACAGAATCTATAAAATCACATAATGATTTTTAAATAATTGATTTGCATTTTATTGTATGAAATAAGTATTTGATACAATAGAAAGACAGAACTTAATATTTGGTACAGAAACCTTTTCCTGCAGTTCTTAACCAACTTTACACATTCTGCAGCAGGGATTTTGGCCCACTCCTCCATACAGATCTTCTCCAGATCTTTCAGGTTTCGGAGCTGTCGCTGGGCTACCTTGAGTTTCACCTCCCTCCGAAGATTTTCAATGGGGTTCAGGTCTGGAGCCTGGCTAGGCCACTCCAGGACCTTGAAATTCTTCTTATGGAGCCTATCCTTAATTGCCCTGGCTGTGTGTTTCGGTCATTGTTCTGCTGGAAGATCCAGCTACGACCCATCTTCAATGCTCTTACTGAGGGAAGGAGGTTGTTGGCCTGATCTCGCAATACATGGCTCCAGCCATCCTCCTTTCAATATGATGCAGTCATCCTGTCCCCTTTACAGAAAAGCACCCCAAAAGTATGATCTTTACACCCCAATGCCTCATGTTTGGGACGGTGTTCTTGGGGTTGTACTCATTCTTCTTCTTTCTCCAAACACGGTGAGTGGAGTTGATACCAAAAAGTTCTACTTTGGTCTCATCTGACGACATGACCTTCTCCCACCTTCTCTGGATCATTCAGATAGTCATTGGTGAACTTCAAATGGGTCTAGACATGTATTAGCATGAGCTGGTGGACTTTGCGTGCCCTGCAGGATTTTAATCCATGCAATGTAGTGCTGTTAGATGTTATCATTCTAGCTGGCTAAGGGAGGTTTTTAACGGGCCCCACAACTTATCTTTATTAATCTGCAGTGTTTAATACCACCAGTCTTTCTGGACATATACATGCACAATCTTTTTTTTTTTGCATTGCTTAAGTATCTTTGGACCTCTGGTGGATATATGTGTATTGGCAGTATTGGCCATTGTACCCAACACCTTTGATATAGCTCCCTGAGGAACCATTAGTAATACCTTATATACAGGGAAACACATTGGCAACAGACAGGCTATTTTTCCTGCGTCTGTCCTGCTAGCTCTCTTTTTGTCTACCTCTGTATGATTTTGGTCTTATACTAACTAGGGCATTACAGGGAGAACCTCTGTAGGGTGGTAACACCATTTTCAGGGCGACAACCCACCGGTTAATCAGGACGCAACAGGGTCTTATGTGTCATTGAACTATCTTTTCCCTATTTTGGATTTGATGGTTTTATTGATGAGTGGATATCAATCTATGCCCCATCCTCTGGGTACTTCAGTAAAAGAAAGCCTACTTATTGTTTCGTGGTCTCTATATACCCTGAAGTGACTGATATTTTCTCCCAGAGACTACTTTGTGGCTACTAAGTATATCAAAATTTTATATTGCTATTGATCTGTTTTTTCTAAAAGTATTTTGTTAAAGTTACATTTTAGTTTCTTTCTTTCAGTGTTATGATTTGATGTAGTGTGTTACTAATGGTAATTTTTGAGACTGTGGTCCCAGCTCTATTCAGGTTATTGAATAGGTCCTCCCATGAAGGCTGATTCTTGACCTTGTGCCTTGTGCAGGTCTACAATTTTGTCCCTGGTGTCCTTAAACAGCTCTTTGGTCTTGGGTGTGGTAGAAAGGTTGGAGTGTGAAGGATTGAAAATGTGGACAGGTGTCTTTCATATAGGTAACAAGTTCAAACAGGTGCAATTAACACAGGTAATGACTGCAGAGTAGGAGGGCTTCTTAAAGAAAATTCTTGCTGGTTGGTAGGTGATCAAATACTTATTTCATGCAATAAAATGCAAATGAATTATTTGAATATCATGCAATGTCATGCAATATCACAGTTGAAGTGTACCTATGATAAAAATTACAGACCTCTCCATTCTTTGTCGGTGCGAAAACGTGCAAAATCACCATTGTATTAAATACTTATTTTCGACACTGTAAAAGTGTATGTTAAGCTTTGTTATTGAACATAAAGACCATAAGACATACAAACTATAAGTTAAATTATCCCCAAAATATTTTCGACCCCTTAATGGGTAATTCCCCATAAGGGTTAGTTGTTCATTACCTCCTAGTGGGTCTGTCTAACCCTGAATATAGTCACATACTTTGGTACCTTTAGTGGTATATGACCATATTCATGTCTACAGGGTTTGTAAAAACTTGTGATTAACAAAACTCTTAAATACTTAGTTTTTTTTTTTTATTAAGTATAATATGTAATTAATGTTAAATTGAATGAAACAAGAGTCCAGTGGTAGTGGTTGTATAGAACTTTATTGATCTCACAACTGGGGCTCATGTACATGGCCGTATTAAGAGCCTTAATTGGTACTTAAATGTAATATGACTTCCACATAGGTTCATGAGCAGTGTTGCTCAAAGAGGGCCTATTTGGTTCGATTAAACCATTTTTTTCTCTAACCCTAGCCCATCACTAATTAAAACTGTAGCCGGGTTACTGTACCTAAATTAGGTTTGACTTACCTTTCAGTGTTGCTCCAGGCCTTGAGCTCCCACCCAGGCATCAATTCCAGCATAACTGTCTGACTTCACTTTAGGTTTCCTTTGTCTACTGTACCCCTATGTCATAGAAACTTTAGATGTGTGCAGGCTGGGACAGGTCCACAGGGAAATAGGGGAAACCCCCAGTGGGCCCCTGAAATTGGTGGGCCCCTAGAGATGGTGGACCTCTTAGCATGAGAGGCCTGGGGCTGCTTTTAACCCCTTAAGCCTCAGGCCTGAAAAGTAGTTAATGACCAAAAATCTTTTTTTAGTTTTTGCCTCCTTGCGTTTCAACACTTGTAACTTTTTTATTTTTTCAATGATGCAGTTGGATGAGGCCTCGTTTTATTCGAGACAAGTTGTACTTTATGGGGAATAGTTTAAGTTCACTTATAAATAATTGCAGAATTAAAAAAAAAAAAATTACATTTTTTTGGGTTTTTTTTATATTTTTTTTACACCGTTCACATTTCACACATAATAACATGTTAGATTAATTCTACAGGTTATTACAGTCGTGTGGATACCTAATATGTGTAGGTTTTTTTGTGTGTGTAATGTATGCACAATTATTTTTTATTAAATATTTATTTTTATTTTATTCTTTTTTTATTCTTTTTTTTACACTTTCTATGTTTTTTCCTTTTTTTTTAATCCCATGAAAGGAGAACTGTTTTAAACTTTTTTTTTTTTTTTTTACACTTAGTAATGTGTTAGCATATTCATATATGCTAATATATTATAATCTGTGTCAGTCTGACACAGGCAGTGATCAGGACAGCACACAGTGTGTCTTGGTCACTGGTTTGTTACACAGACAGCTCTGGGGCCACTCTAGGTACCATTCGAAAAAACAGATGGCCTCGAAACCTATATCTGGCACAGCTTTTTTCCTGATATTATCGTGACAACTTATCCAAAATTTAACAAAGAAAAGCTACAAAAAGTTGTCTACTTATCTATAAAAACTAACCTTTATTAATATTACGCTAAAATATACCACGAGATAAAACTTACATATATCTAATTACTAAGCCTACCTATACAGACACGGAGCGACCGTCCCGATAAGGACGACCCCGCCAAGATCCTAGCAAGATACACTAACCAAAATTATATCTAAATCTACTATAGTGTACTAAATACCCCAAAGTGTCAACAAAGAAATATTAATTAATACCTAAATACCTATACAAAGATATCTCAAAATGCTGATGCACTATCAAGGTCCCAGTAAAGTACCTCAAAGCAATTTGTCAGGATATATATTGTCCCAGTCTATGTCCTACGCATTTCCCCCTTGCTGAATATGAATAGGGTTCATCAGGGACTTATCATTGGACAAAACAACCTTCTTCAAAAATGTATTCGTTCAGAGATCCTTCTTATACGTTAAGGTGTACTTAGATGCATCATATTTAAAATAAATACTAATAAGGTAGGCATAACCAAATTATAGCCAATATGGGAGGTGTCTCATCAATAATCTATGATGTTTATTTGTTGATAAATATGTATACCATGCTATATATATCATACTCACAAACCCGTTCGCATATCAGTGCCGCCAAAGTTCGATATTCTAGATAAAACAATACAAATATTCTAATTATCCATTTACAGGCAATATCCTAATTTTCCTTGGTGCAGCGTAAATTTCTTCACATACTCATACCTGGCGGCAATGTAATGGATATCAAATTCCCAGGATATTATACAATATCAAAATAGATGCTACCATGGTAGATGTGACCAATTTGTAGCCACCTGGGAGATATCTTGTCAATGTTAGATGATACTATTCGTCTGTCAAGATATGTACTATATCACATATCTACTCCACTCTAGGTACCCAGGGCTGACTGTGCAGCCGTTCCCCGGGCTCTGTAGGGTTACCGGGTGTTACGATCACCCGACAGAGCTGGAAAATCCTTTGATTGCGCTGCGGTAATGCACCACAGCAATCAAAGGGTTAAAGCACCGGGTTGCGGAGGTTTCCTCTGCTCCCCAGTGCTCGCAGAGGATGCTCTGAGATCAGGGCTGTGTATCACAGCCCCGATCCCAGAGCAGCTGTGGCGCCGGGTGCCGCAAACCCCGAGGTCTACAGCGACGCCAAAAGATGTCGCTGTAGACGAATGACCCGCACCAACTGACGTAAAAAGTCAGTGGGCGGTCATTAAGGGAGAGGCAGAACACATGAGATGAAGTGCAAGAGTCATGTGCTTTATGTGCAGTCATGGACGGTAGCTGTAGGGTGGGCCTCAAGGATTAACTTCACTGGTGAACCAAAGGCACTCCAAGTCTGACACTGATTGTCACTTATGGTTCCCAAGACATAGGGGTGACATAGTGAAACTGGAAGTGACGTCAGAAGTTGCACCGAACATGCTGCCGTGGTGGTAGCAATGAGGGATCTGGTGCAATGCTGAAAGGTAAGTTAACTCCTTAAGACTCCTATAAACCATTATTCTAATGTGCTGTGGAAGAATTAAGCAAGAAAAACTAAGTTTAAAAAAATATATATATGTTAGAAATATTTGACTGCCAATAAAGATAGATGACTGATGTGGGTCACGTGTATTAGTTGAAGTTTTGGTAATATTTATGCAACTTTATCTCTCTGTATTATAAATGTGTAGAACTTTTTTGCAATGATACATGAAATTATTGATATGATTAGAAATTACTACAGATATCTTGCATTGTTGCTACCATAATTCAGATTTTCCACATATTTAACCAAATTGATTCTGTGCATTAGATTAATGACATCATGTCCACTAGGGGGAACATGACTACTACTTTCATTTGATGTGCAATGTGTTCTTGTTCCTGAAGGGAATTATCATGCTGAGTTCACAGTATTTTCCATGGACTCTTCCTGCTGTAAAACCTAGTACAGTATATCATCGTAAATCAACAAATATATAGTTATTCCATACTTCTATACGTTGAACATTTAAACGTTACTTTTAAATCATGTATATAATTTACTAATAGTATAGCTAAAATGAAGTATAAATTGGACTTTAACCTCTCTGAGCTTACATAGTGGTTAGAAATAGATTTCTACAATGCATTTTCTTTAATATCAGAAAAAGGAAATAATGAGGACTATATACTATACACTATTATTAAATCTTTGTTAGCAATACATAGAATGTTGCACACCTACAGTAATTAAAAATCAAGAGACGATAGCAACATAATACAGTCTTAATCTATATGAGGATAGTATACGATATAATGAGTATATTTCAAGCTTACTACCAGTCATATAATGAAGCCAGACTAGTGCTGAAGTGACATAAGTAAAGAAATGAAAGAGACATCTCTATAGTAAAGAATAATACGTTTTACCCAACAAACTCCACACAGAAATGGCCTGACACCACTATGCCCTTTTGGCAGTCACTTCCTCAGGCTGCCATTAGAGTACTTGCATACAGTAACCAATCAATTTTCAGCAAAAAATAAATAAATGTGACATAAAAAGCAAGAAACAAATAAACAATGTCTTTTAACCAACAGGACAAGAAAGAAAATATGCACCAATGCATTAAACCTATTATTCTTTACTATGGAGATGTCTCTTTCATTGCTTTACTTAAGTTCACTTCAGCGCTAGACTGGCTACATTATATGACTGGTAGTAAGCATGAAATAAAGTCCTCATACCGTTTTGGATGTATTGTGCACTTACAGATACAGCTGAAACCAGAAGTTTACATACTCTATAAAAAGACACATTTGCATGTTTTTCTCACTATCTGACATGAAATCAGAATAAACCTTACCCGTTTTAGGTCATTTAGGAACCAAAATTATTTATGTTTGCCAAATGCCAGAATAATGAGAAATTGAGAATATTTAAGGCATTTTATTATTTTCTGCAAAGTCAAAAGTTTACATATTTCATTAGTATTTGGTAGCATTGCCCTTAAACTGTATGACTTGGGTAAGAAGTTTTGGATTTCCTTCCACAAGCTTCTCACAATAGTTGGAAGGAACTTTGGCCCATTCCTCCTGACAGAACTGGTATAACTGAGCCATGTTTGTAGGTCGCTTTGCCCATAAATTTTCAATACGATTGAGATCAGCGCTTTGTGATGGCCGCTCCAAAACATTGACTTGGTTGTCCTTAAGTTATTTTGTAACCAGTTTGGCAGTATGCCTCTGGTCATTGTCTGTAAACTATACGGATAATGTTTGAATACCAGAATTATTTGTTCAGTTTTCTTTATTTTTTTATAGCATAACTTGTATTTCTTAGTTCAACACAACAACTGTAAATAATTGGTGGATCATAGCATACATTAGATCTTTCTGAGAATCCTTGTAATAGAGCTTGATATTCCAGATAGGATATGCAAGACCAACTATATGTTTTACTTCCCTTGAGTTTTCTCTTTTCTCCTATTTTGTTTAATTCTCTTTAATGGTGTCTCCTCTTCACCAACTGTCTCCCCATCTCACCTGTCAAAATGGCAGTTGAGACCCATGGCCCCGCCTTCTGACTCCCACTAGTCAGTTTGGGTGTGCTGCACTCCGCAACCAAACTGAACAACTGAACTTTTAACAGAATCACCCCCACATGTCCATTTGGAAGATCCATTTCCACCCAAGCTTTAACTTCCTGGCTGATATCTTGAGATGTGCTTCAGTATTACCACTTAATCTTCTTTCCTAATGATGCCATCTATTTTGTGAAGTGCACCAGTCCCTCTTGCAGCAAAATAACCCCACAAGATGATGCTGCTACCCCCATGTTTCACAGTTGGGATGGTGTTCTTAGGCTTCCAAGCTTTCCCTTTTTCCTCCAAATGTATCGATGGTCATTATGACCAAACAGTTACATTTTAGTTTCGTCGGACCACGGTACAGCTTTTCAAAAATGTAGGTCTTTGTTCTTGTGTGCATTTGCAAACATTAATATGGCTTTTATATGTTTCTTTAGGAGAAATGGCTTCTTCCTGGCAGAGTGGCCTTTCAGCCCATGTTGATACAGTACTCATTTCACCATGGATAATGACAAAATCTTACCAGCTTCCGCCAGAGTCTTTACAAGGTCTTTTGCTTTTGTTCTTGGGTTGATATGCACATGTTCGACCAAAGCACGTTCATCTCTGAGACACAGAACCTGTCTCGTTCTTTAGCAGTTTGATGGCTGGACATTCCCATCTTGTTTGTACTTGAATATAATTGTTTGTACAGATGATCGAGGCACATTCAGGTATCTGGAAATTGCACCCAAAGATGAACCAGACTTGTGCAAGCCCACTCTCCCCTTCTGATACCTTGGCTGATTTCTTTTGACTTTCCCATGGTGTTACACACAGAAGTAGTGTGTTTCTGGTGTGCGTAAAAAATACATCCATAGGTGTGTCTCTAACTCAGATGTTGCCAATAAATCAGAAGCTTCCAAAAAGCATGACATCATCATATGGGCTGTCTCAAATTGTTTAAAGGCACAGTAATCGTAGTGTATGTTAACCTTGACTTTGCAGAAAGTAATAGAAATGCCTTTAAAAATTCTCTCTCTCATTATTCTGGCAATTGGCAAATCTAAATAATTGTGGTAATCCTAATTGACCTAAAGTGGGTAAGGTTTATTCTGATTTCATGTCACATAGTGAGAAAAACATGCATATGTGTCGTTTTATATAGTGTATGTAAACTTCTGGTTTCAACTGTAAATACCAAGTCAATGTTTGACTGATTTTACTATATGTGATACATTAATAAACAAGTCTACATGAAAATAGTAGGATAAAGTATAGTATGTGTCTCTTAAACTTGCCGTAAGACTCGCCTCAAAGCCTTGTATGGTCTTCGTGTGATAGCTTTAACTTTAGCTCTAAGTCCCATTGCCACACAATGTGCTGTAGTACGTTGCTTCCATGATGTGCAACATAGTCCAACTATGGGCATGAACTCTAGGGATTTGTAAAAATATTATAATTGTTGACTAGTTACAGTAAAACTTGTGCTTGTTGTTTAACAAAAATCTAAGATTTGTGAAAATTATGTTGCCCTCCTTCTCATATATGCTATTTAAGTATTTGGTCACCCATTTATTACCTAGAACTTGCTAGCAGTTCTCAGCGCTGGTTCTTAGAGGAGGGAATGGCAGACCTTCACCTCATTATAACAACCATATGCCCTATCCTTCACAAGACAACTCTTAATAATAAAATTGTGTTGGTCATTTTTTGTGGTGCAGCAGCTCAGCTGTTCTCACAACTCAAATTTAAATAAATGGAGGAGATTTGTGGATGCAGGCTTGCTCAAATCCTTCTGTCTCTCCAGAAATAGTTGAAGATATTGAGAAAAGGGTCCTGTGGAGCCATATAATCAATTCTAAGAATTTAATTATGGCAAAATTGGTTCTTAATTACATTGACTGCATATTTGGGGTTGTTGACTAGCAGACACCTCCCTGATGTAAACATGGTTGTATGTATGCACCTATGCATGTAGGTACATGCGTGTGGATGTATGAAAAATGTCTAGGTCTAAAACTCTCTTTGATGCCCATAGCAACCAATCAGAGCGCCCCTCTCATTTTTCCAGAGCACTATATGAAATGAAAGGGGAGCTCTGATTGGTTCCTATGGGCAAAATAGTGAGTTTTAGACCTAGTCAGTTTTCATAAATGTAGCCCATAGTGTGTATATTTAATCTATATATAATTTTTGTGGATGCATATATATGCTTCCACAAATGTACATATAGTCTAGTGTATATACAGTCTATAAAAAAGTGTGTATTTATTGACCTCAAGTGGTCGCATGTTTCTGCCACTAGACGGAACAAAGCAGGTTACCTGCAAACAACATGTCGCCAAGGTTACCTGGCCTTGGTGGGGAAGGAGCCACTCGTGTGTGGTTGTCATGCGTTTATAGTTGGTATGGGTGTTACAGCCGGTCCCGGTCGGCTCTTATCGGGAGTGGGCAACGTGTTAGGTGGGTGCCTACTCCTCGTATTCTAGGACAGGCTTTGTGCAGGTCTCTGGAGGCCTATAAAAAGATTAGTACTTGAGGTGATCAGGGGGTGTGATTTTGGTGCCCGAAGATTGGAGCAACACTGAGCCAAGAAAGAGGCTCTTACCCCCAGGCTTGAGGGAACCCTGAACAGTTTGGTGGCTATACTAATGTGATTTATGTAATATGATGCTGGACATTAGGTCCAGACCATGTATAGAGACTGTGTTTGTGTGTAGTCAGTGGCCAGATGGCTGAGGAGTTTATTATGTTGTTATGTTCTGTTCATGGATAAAGCTGGCAGAGGCCAGTGTTAAACAGAAGCCTATGTTGCAGTGTCATATCTCGGAGTGCCAGCCCACTTACCAAAAGTGGCGATCCTGTGAGCTAGTGACCGCGGGCCAATCCAGGATTGTGTCCCAATGCAAGTGAGGCGTCACATAATATATACAGTATGTATATATATATATATATATATATATATATATATATATATATATATATATATATCTACAGACACATTCACATATTTGGGTGAAATGCATGGAAAATGTAAACATTTCATGCTATGCAGGGGCGGAGCTACCGGGGTAGCAAACATAGCAGTTGCTACGGGGCCCGGGGCCTTAGGGGGGCCCGCCCCATAGCAGCTGCAGTTTTGCCTGGTAGTTCCGTCCCTGTGAGAAGATGTCATCACTCACGGTGAGTCCGGCAGAGCAGGTGGGGGAGCATTATCGCTGATTTCTCTTCTGCACGCTACGCTATGGGCTCCTCCTCCCCCCCCCCCCCACCCTCCTGTAAAGACGCTGAAGTGAGGAAGTCGGAACAGAACAGGAGGGAGGGGGAGTAATACATTGCCATTCAGCATGCAGTGAGTATCAGAGACTTGTACAGCTCACTGTCCCAACAGAAGCTATAGCAGAGGGAGCAGCTCCACTTCAAACATACGGCATTGCTCCTATTACAGGGGCTGTGCAGTTCTGACCAAGGCAGCGAGGGCAGCAGGAAGGAGGGGACGGCACTAGGTCAGGCATTTCATGTGTTGGAGCTCCTGTCGGCAGCTAGAGGTTTATGAATGTGATATGTGTAGGATAGTTCAGGACTGGAAGGTGATGCAGCAGAATCGCTGGGACACTGCAGGTTATAAGCAGCCACTTCTGCTTGTGCTCAGCGTCCCGTCCTGCATCTGCTTCAGCAAAAGAAAGCTGTCCAGGAGCCGATCAGAAGTCCCCCTGGTCCTGCAGACTCTCCTCTTTAGTCTAGCAGGCTTCTGTCAGCCCCCCCTGCCCCCACAAGGAACTATCAGCCCTCTTCCTCTGCTGCTTGCATGATCACTGTGCTGAGCTGTCACTCTCCCCCCTGCTCGGGGAGGAGGACACAGAAGTTGCCAACAGTACAGAGGACCTGGCTGCAGAGATAGGTGTGTGTTTGTTTGTAAAATGGGCATGTGTGCGTTTTTTTTGGGGAAAAGGGGCAGGCATTTGCACCCTTGAGTATTTTATTTTTCCTTTGCACGGTGGTATACCTGTATAATTTTAGTGATGGCAAGGGAAACCCCCTTTGGGGGGAAGCAAAGGGTTTGGGGGTGACTGAAAGTTCTACATAAAGTTTTTCCCTTTTTTAAACATGAAAAATTTTTAAAACCCAGGTTTTTTAAAAATGGTCGGTCCATTTAAATAATAAAAATACAGAAAAGGGTTTAAAATTTTAAAATCTTAAAAACTCCCCTTTTGCACTCCTCCCTTTTCCCAGAGCCAATGCCCTCGGGGGTTTGTCCCCACTTTTCTGTTTTTTGCCTCATGACTGTTGCACCCAAATTAGTGGTTCAGGGGCCCAAACTTCCAAATTCTTTTTAAATTACCCAACCTAATAAGTAAATTTGGCGCGGGGGGACAATAATTTCATTTTGCCCTCTGAAGCCTCAATTATTGCAGAGGTTGTGTGGCAAATGCAGTAAAGGAAGGAAACCCAGACCGGGGGAGCACTCCCGGGACAGCTTCAGGCTGGAACGACAGTAAGTGAAAAAGGGGGAACCTAATAATTTTTTTATTTTAAGATTGAAAACCCCCTTTAAAAGGGTTTTAAAACCCCAGCTATAAAGTTATCCCAAAATTCCTATAAAATCATGCGGAAAAAAAATTAATGTAATTTTTTTGGGAAAGGGGTTTGAGTCTCCTAAAACCCGTAATTTTTAAGCTGGGTTCACATCTGCGTAAAGGGGGCCCCTTTCCGAAACCCCCAAACAAATTAAAGTGAAAATGGATGCCTAAGGGTCCATTAAAAACCCCCGGGGAAAAACCCCCCCCAAAAGGGGTTTTTTTTTTGGGGGGGTTTTTTTAAAAAAAAAACCCTTTTTGGGGGGCCCCCCAAAAAAAATTTTAAAAAAAAAAGAGGTTTTTTTTTTTAATTTTTTTTTTGGGGGGGGGGGGGGGGGTTTTTAAAACCCCATTTCCCCCCCCTTTTTTTTTTGGTAAATTTAAAAAGAGGAAAAAAATTTTTTTTTTTGGGGGTTTTTTTTTTTTAAAAATTTAAAAATAAAAAAAAAATTTTTTTAAAAAAAAATTTTGGGTTTTTTTGGGGCCCCCCTTAAACTTTCCCGTGTTTCCCCTTTTAAAAGGGGAAACCCCCTTTTTAAAGGGTTCCCCCGGGGGAGGGGGGAAAAAATTTTTTTTCCCTTTTTTGGGTTTTTCCCTTTTTTTTTAAAAAACCCCGGGGGGGCCCCCCCCCAAAAAACCCCCCAAAATTTTTAAATTTAAATAAAACCCTTTTTTTTAACCGGTTTTTTGGGGGAAAAAAGGGGGTTTTTTAAAGGGGGAAAGGGGGTTTAAAGGGAAAAACAAATTTTAAAAAACCCCCCCCCAAAACCCCCTTTTTTTTTAAAAAAAAAAAAAAAAAAGAAAAAAAAAATTTTTTAAAAAACAAAAATTTTTCCCCCCCCAAAAAATTTTTGTTCCAAAATTTTAAAAAAATTTTTTTAAAAAAAAAAAAATTTTTTTTTTTGGGGGGGGGGTTGGGGGTTTTTGGAAAAGGGCCCCCAAAAGGGGGGTTTTGGGAAATTTTTAAAACAAATTTTTTTCCAAAAAAAAAGGGGGGGGCCCCGGGGCCAAAACCCCCCCCTTTTTTCCCCCCCTTTAGGAAAAAAATTCCCAAAAATTTTTTCCCAAATTTAAAAAAAGGTTTAAAAAAAAAAAAAAAAAGGTTTTCCCCCCCCCGGGACCCAAATTTTTAAAAAAAAAAAAAAAAAAAGGGAAAATTTTTTTTTTAAAATCTTTTTTTTGGGGTTAAAAATTTTTGGGCCCCTTTTTTTTTAAAAAAAAAAACCCAATTTTAAAAAAAAAAGGGTTTTTTAAAAAAAGTTTAAAAAATTTTATTTTCCCGGCCCCGGGGGCCCCCCCAAAACCCCCTTTTTTTTCCCCCTTTTTTTTTTAAAAAAAAAAAAAATTTTTTCCCCCAAAATTTTTCCCCCAAAAGGGCCCCCTTTTTCCCCCTTTTTAAAAAAAAAAACCCAAAAAATTTTTTTTTCACCAATTGGCCAATTTTTTTCCCCCTTCCCCCGGGCCCCCCCTTTTAAAAAAAACCAAAAAAGTTTTTTCCCCCTTTTTTTTCCCCTTTTCCCCCCCCCGGGGGCCCCCCCCCCAAACCCCCCCCAAATTTTAAAAAAAAAAAATTTTTTTCCCCCCCTTTTTTTTTCCCGGGGTTTTTTTTGGGGGGGGCCCCGGGGAAAAAAAAAAAAAGGGGGGGAAAAAAAAAAAAAAGGGGGGGGGGGGGAAAAAATTTTTTTTTTTTTTTTTGGGCCCCCAGCCAAAAGGGGGGAAGGGGGGGGGGAAACCCCCGGTTGGGGTTTTTTTTGGGGGGGGGGGGAAAAAAAAATTTTTTTAACCCAAAAAAGGGGGGGGTTTTAGTTTGGGTTTCCCCAAAGTTTTTTTGGGCCCCCCCCAAAAGAAGGTTTTAAAAAAGGTTTTAAAAGGTGGTTTTCCCAAAAGGGGGTTTTTTTTTTAAAAAAACCAAAAGGGGGGAAAACCCCCCTTTTTTTTTTTTGGGGGGTTTTCCCCTTTTTTTTTTTTAAAAACCCCTTTTTTTTAAATTGGGGTTTTTTTTTTTCCTGAATTTTTTTTTTTAAAAAATTTTTTTTTGGGGTTTTTTTTTTTTCCCCTTTTTTTTTAAAATTTTTTCTTAAAAAAAAAAAAAAAAATTTTTTTTTTTTTTTAAAAAACCCCTTTCCTTTTTTTTTTTTTTAAAAAAAATTTGGGGCCCTTTTCCCCTTTTTAAAAAAACCTTTTTGGGGGAAAAAAATTTTTTTTCCCCCCCAAAAAACCAAGGGTTTTCCCTTTCCTTTTAAAAAAATTTTGGAAAAAAATTTTTTAAAAAAATTTTTTTCCAAAAACCCGCAAAAACCCCCCAAAAATTTCCCCCAAACCCTTTTTTTAAATTTTTCCCCCCTTTTAAAAAAAAAAAAAAATAAAATTTTTTTTTTAAAAAAAAAAACCCCCCCAAAAAAACCCAAAAGGGGGTTTTAAAAAATTTTTTTAAAAAAAAAAAATTTTTTCCCGGGGGGGCCCCCCCCCAAAAAAAATTTTTTTTAAACCCCCCCCAAAATTTTAAAAAAATTAAAAAAATTTTGTTCCCCTTTTTTTTGTTTTTTAAAAAATTTTTTAAAAAAAAATTTTTTTAAAAAATTAAAAAAAATTTTTTTTTTTTTTTCCCCCCTTTTTAAAGGGAAAAATTTTTAAATTTTTAAAAAAAAAACCAAAACCGGGAAAAAAACAATTCCAAAAAAAAAAAAAAAAAAAAAAATTTTTTTTAAAAAATTTTAAAAAAAGAAAAAAAAAAAAAAAATTTTAAAAAATTTTTAAAAAAAATTTTTTTTTTTTAAAAGGGGGGGCCGGAAAATAAAGGGTTCCCGGAATTAAATTTTTTCCTTAAACCCCCCCTTTTTTTTGGGCCCCCTTTTTTTTTTCCCCCCAAATTTTTTTTCCCCCCCCCCTTTAAAAAAACCCCGGGGTTTTGGGTTACAAATTTTTATTCAAAAACCCCCCCCCAAATTTTTTTTCCCTTTTAAAAAAAAAACCGGGAAAGCCCAAAAACCCCGGGTTTTTTTTTGGGAAAAATTTTGTTTTGGGTTTTTGGGGGGTTTTTTAAAAAATTTCCCCCGGGGGGGGGGCCGGGGCCCCCCTTTTTTGGGGTGGGGGGCCCCCCCCCCCAAAAACCCCCTTTCCCCCCCGGGGTTTTTTTTCCCCGGGGGGGGTTTCCCCAAAAAATTTTTAAAAGGGGGCCCCCCTTTTTTTTTTTTTAAAAAACCCCCTTTTTTTTTGGGAAAAAAAACCCAAAAAATTTTTTTAAAAAAAGGGCCCTTTAAAAAAAATTTTGGGGGGGCCCCCCAAAAAAAGGAAAAAATTTTTTTTTTAAAAAAAAAAAATTTTTTTTTAAAAAAATTTTTAAATTTTTTTTCCCCCCTTTCCCCAAAAAAAATTTTTTTTCCCCCCCAAAAAAATTTTAAAGGGGGGGCCCCCCCAAAAAAAAAAAAAAAAAAAAACCCCCCCAAACCCCCCCCCGGGGCCCCCCCAAAACCCCCGGGGGCCCCCGGCCCTTTCCAAAAAGGGGGGAAAAACCCTTTGGGGTTTTTTTAAAATTTTGGGGGGGGGGCCCCCCCTTTTGTCTAGTTTCACTTTCCCTTCTCTTCTCCATCCGGCCCAGACCACCATGATGACTTCTCACGGACCTGATTCATCTGTACAGAATTTACCACACAAACAATTTTAGAATTCTCACTTTTCCAGCATCTATATACCTACCTACCGACTGGTGGGTTTATATAGCTCCCTTCCTAATGAGAATTTATACAGGAAAGCATGTTGACGCCCCATCCCCACAGCAACTGGCTTTTCTGTGATAGAAAATCCAGGTGCCTGCTGTAGTGGATGGGGAGTTTTTTAATAGACTCCTATTAGGTAGGTTTATAGGCAGGCAATATGGCCCCCAGTATATAGCTAGGCAAGTAATGTGGCCCCCAGTATATAGCTAGGCAGGTAATATGGCCCCCAGTATATAGCCAGGCAGGTAATATGGCCCCCAGTATATAGCCAGGCAGGTAATAGGGCCCCAGTATATAGCTAGACAGGTAATATGGCCCCCAGTATATAGTTAGGCAGGTAATATGGCCCCCAGTATATAGATAGAGAAAATAGGCCCCCAGAATATAAATGTAGTAATAGCCCCATATATAGATAAGGTAGTAATATGGCCCCAGTATATAGACAGGCATGGTAATATGGCCCCATATATATAATATATATATATATGATAAATAAATATATATATATATATAAATAGGTAACATAGCACCAAGTATATATATAATTAGGTAACATGGCCCACAGTATATATAGGCAGGTAATAGGGCATATTAAAAATAAAAAAATCCAAACCTCACCTTCTCCCGCCCCCTGAAACTCCCGCTGGGCTCAGTCTTCTTCCAGGCACAGGTGATGACCTACGCTGTCTGTGCCGGATACTCCGGAGGGTCACAAGCCTGCTTGCAACTGACTGGAGTACTCTGAGGAGCAGGGAGCACTCATTCTCTTCTCCGCAGAAGCCTTTGGCTGTATGTGCGTAATGAGGACACACATACAGTTGAAGAGACCGTTTGCGCTCCAGGCCCACGGCAGTGGCCTGGAACCCGATGTGGCTTGTGCCCCGGATAAAACTGCCTAGTGACGTTCCTGTATAAAGCAGTAGTAAAAGGCTAATCAATTATCCTATAGGCTTAAAAAACAAAGAACAAAAGCTTTAAATCTACTCTTAACAAACCTAGCTAGGCTTGAACACCTTCAGCAACAATCTCTGTCTTTGGCTACCCATAGTGATCTTTTCTCTGCTCGCACAGCACTTTGTAAACACCGTACTTGGGAATATGAGAAACAAATAACCATTAAGCTGAACTATTACTTATCCTTTAATAAACCAAGCTGTTTAATGGCTTAAAGGGCGGCTCCTTTAAGATTGTAAACGAAAATTCCATATCTTACTTCTGCACAAATCCTAAACCCATAGCAGATTAGTTTAGTTAGTTTTATTGCTCACTTTATAATTTAAAAGATGATAGTTCCACATATCAACCATCTACCCAAGACATACAAAGCTAACTTTTAACTAGATGGTATTATGCACTTGGCCACCTCCATAAGATATTTTCAAATGCATCCTCTCTGTTGGAGGTCCTGTCGCAACCTTGGCTTCTTGATCTACTTATTTTGGTCTTGCGCCTGTCTTCAGGCCTTTTCTCCTTCTCTTCTAAACTGGCCCAGTTATCTTGTCCCATTAGTACGGAAATTGCTCTGTTTTTGTTGGGTATTACCTCTATCCTGCACCTGAATCGCACTCTTGTCTGTCATTCCCAAAAATCCGTATGTATATGGACAAAAATAGGAACACTATTAAAAAGCGCTCAAAGAACCAAAATATACGATATCACAGGATCATATGTGATACCCGAATAGAAAATATATAGAAATATAGAACGACACTAGGAAAAATTTTCCAAAATGCGTGCAATTTATTCTATAAAAGGAAAATAGTAAAATACACACAACGCGTTTTTCGTGGGCTCATGCCACGTTTCCTCAGGTTTCTTATCACTCATGAGAAATGCTGTGATATTGTATATTTTGGCTCTTTGAGCACTTTTTAATAGTGTTTCTATTATTGGCCGTATACATAAAGATTTTTTGCAATATATTGAACCGAGGAGGATCCCCCACTATCGGAGGTGTAAGAACCCCCACGAGATTTGGAAGCAAGCGGCTGGAACCCATCATCTCATTAAATGCCTTCAAATGAGTTGTGCCATTTAAGTACAACTCTCTCAGGTGAGCAGTTTACTGCACCTGATATTGCTTTGTAATTCATTTAAACATATTACACGAGGTGCGCTGTTGCCCTTGTGTTTTTTCTAGCACTATTTTTACTGTTTAGACTCATGTCTGTTATGTATTACATGCCGCTTGCCTTGCTATAGCCAGGAAATAGAAATCTTCCATGGTACCCTCTCTAGATATGGTTATCGATATAGTTTCTACTAATTGCTTACATAAACAATCTCTGGACTATGTTCAAAGCTGTGCTTCCTAATTCAGTATTAATTGGCACCCCTGGTTAGATATGTACCCTGACCTCTCTAATTAGCTGTTTTCTGCTTCTTATATAATACGATAGCAGTAACACATTATAAAATGGTAAATGCTTCACTCCCTCTATCCTTCCCCTTCTCTTTGCACCTCTTTTTCTTTACCGAGTTTACTATTGTTATACATATTGTTGGTCGTCTATACAAGACGTTGTTCTACTCCTACTTTATGACTAACATGAAGGCAATGCATTGTATATCTCTGAATATGTCTGTTTTTTCCTTTATTGTTCACATATGTTTTCAAATGTCTATTTTCTTATGACTTATTAACTATGCCATATGGCAGAAATGCTGTTGTCATTTCCATGCTTTCATTCATTACCATTTGTAATGATTTCCTTTAAATAAAAATGTATGTATGTATGTATGTATGTTCAAAGTAAAAGGTTGAATCAGCTGTGAGTGGGTGGAGCTAGCCATGGGTGGGCAGAGCTAACACCTGCTCCTGAAATAAGTGGACTCTTATCTGGTAGAGCAGGCTACAAACTTCCAGATTTCAACATTAAATTCTCTGAAACAGCTACATCTTACAGAATACG
This sequence comes from Phyllomedusa bahiana, assembly GCA_025379985.1. NCBI lineage: Eukaryota > Metazoa > Chordata > Amphibia > Anura > Hylidae > Phyllomedusa > Phyllomedusa bahiana. The sequence goes on along the minus strand of JAODAL010000270.1, from coordinate 62,997 downwards.
CAGTGCAGGAAACAGCATGTCTGTCACTAGTTTGTGCTGTCCTCAGCAAAGGTGGCATAACCTATGTGAGGGGTTCCCTTTAATTATTTATTTATTGGTCATAGTTAAATACCTATTTTTTTTAGAATTTTTTAATAAATGAATTCCAAATACCAAGCTTCAGATAAATACTGTAGACCCTCTTATAGGTAGTTAGACCCAAATTAAGCACCCAGAAAATTAGTTAGGCAGACCCATGTTATTGGGTAGGTATCCAGCCAATTTGGTATTTTGGTAAATAGATTACCTATTAGTTATCTAGGGTTGCTGGTAGGTTAAGCACTTGCTAGATAGATAGGTAAGTAAGGGCCCGGATAGGTAGGCAAGGCCCCAGTAAGTAGGCAAGTTAATCCTGTAAAAGAATATATACTACCACATGAAATGAGAGAGACATTGAATATTTTGTTGGGGATTCAGAGGAGAGGTTAAAATAATTACATTTATTTAGTCTTGAGAAAAGACGGCTCCGGGGAGACATGATTAATTTATATAAGTAAATAAGTGACTCCCACAAAAAGTATGGTAAAAAGTTATTTCATGTAAAACCCCCTCAAAAGACAAAGGGACATTCCCTCCATCTAGAGAAAAAAAAATATTCACAATCCAGAGAAAAGCCTTTTTCACCATGAGAACAGTGAATCTATGGAATAGTCTGCCTGAGGAGCTGGTCACAGCGGGAACAGTTGAGGGCTTTAAGAAAGGCTTAGATAACTTACTACTAAATAATACTAATACTTATGTAGATGTATTAAACATCTGGACCCAGTCTGATGGCAACTCTGGGATCAGAAATGAAATCTTCCTCAAAGCCTTCATCATTAGGGAAAACTAAGTTTAAAAAAATCCCTATCTCCCTCCTTTTATTCACATTTTCCCCACCCAAGGGCATAACTAGAATTAATAGCGCCCCATAGGAAAATGAGATGGGCCCCACCTAGTGACAGACTAAAACAGCAGCATAAGTAGCAATAATTAAAGGCATAAATAATGCCACGATATATCAGGGAACCCACATAGTAAAGCTGTAGAGCAGAAAACCACCACTTGTTCCCTATAAAAAGGAACAATATTCTGGTGCCTGAGTAGGGGCCCTTCAGCCTTTGAAGTCGCTAATGCTGCTATACCTATAGTTACGCCCATGTCCCCACCCTTGGTTGAACTTGATGGACATATGTCTTTTTTCAACCGTTCTAACTATATAGCTGTGTAACTATATCATTACAATCTACATAAATGGCAAGCTGTATGTATTCCTCAGATGGCATCTACAGGAATATAAGTAGGACTGAGCTTCAGATTTGGTTCAAAGTTGAACTGCACTTCAGTTCACTTCATTTTGTTAAAATTTGCCCAAAAAGTAACTAACTATAAGCTTCTTTTGCGACATTTTTTCCATACCTGTCTAAAACTTTAACCAGTACACCATACTGCTTGCATTTATGTGAATTACACTAGTTCATAAACTGATATACTGTATGTGCAACCCTGAGAACAATAGGTAACAGGGGCACTGTCCTACTTTCAGATTGTGAGGGACTGAACCTAATGGCTTACAATTACTTGTATATGGTTTGGTGCATTATAATAAACTATGAGGGAGCAATGGGCCTTGCCAGAAATACAGTAAAGCAGTGAGTTTGTAGACAGCTGGGTAACATCGCTATAGGTGCTTTCACACAGTGTGTTTTTGATGGGTTTTTTAATGCGTTTTTTTTTTTGCAGGAAGGCATACTCTTGTTATAAGCAATTAAAAAGTGAATGGAAATCTGGTTTAATATATATGTTTATAGGTAAATGGATTTGGTGTCAACAGTTATAAGATCAGGCTGCAAAAATTCAGGTGATTTGCTTCCCCAGAAATCAATTACTTGTTACTAAAGATGTTTCCAACCAGCTCCAATGAGATAGGAGGGAAAATGATTTTGTGCTTCGGGAAGTATAATGTTTGGTAATGAGTAAACACTTTCTGTAGAGGGGAGGGAATGCAGGCAGGGAATATTTACATGGAAGGAGCTGGCCACTGCCCAAGTCATTGGGATGAGTCATGATGCAGACAGATTTCACAAAGCTGTGTCATTGCTTCTCAGAGATGAAAGAAGGTACCTGCAGATGTCATTCTACCCTCTAACTATCTTCACCGAGATTATATCCAGCACTGAGCACAGACTATGACTGTGACACGTTATCTGATGACTAAGAAATATTAAAGGGAATCAATTACCAATATTTTTCTTCTAATTAAATGGGGAGCAGACATCGTCCATGAGCTGCTTTTAACAGAATTTAGAGAGATGCTTTACAACAACTACATGGGCATAGGAGCCTGTGGACAGGAGCAGAGCCATTGACTTCTATAGGAGAGTTTTCTAGTCATGCTCTGTGACCTGGGAAAAAGTCAATGTGCAGGGAGGAGTAGAGGTAGAGCTGTGACTATATACTATTCACCTTTCAGTGTAACACTATCTGTGCTGATAACAAGGAGACTGCTGAAAACTTTTCTCCACAGGACAGGAAGTGTCAGACTATTGTTTGGCCAAGTGGCTAAAGTGAAAACTGCAAGATTTCGGGATTTAAAAAAAAAAGATATTAATAGTGAAATGAAAAATATAGAAAAAAAATAAGCAAAATGTCTAAAATTATTGTTTAACATAAAAACATTAGTTAAACAATAGGTAATTTTTCTACAACATATTCCCTTCAATGGCAGCCTGTGTTCTGTGGATGGGGTTCTTACATGGACAACTCAACAGAACCATAGATAATCCAGTAAGATAATATAGACTACCATGTGAAATGGGAGATATACTGACTATTTTGTGAGCTGGTGGCCCAAAGGGGTTTTATGCCATTACCATTTGCATAAGTGGCATACTGTATGTATTCTGCAGACAGCAGCTACATGAAAGTAGGAAAAAAATGTGGAAGTCCTGCAGGGTGACAAGTAGGAACATTTTCATTTGAGAAACCATTTGATACTAATATTATATGAATTAGTGGGTCAGTTAAGTTGCACTCTGGTTTGAACGGGTCCAAACTGATTTCTGTTGAAAATAAAAAATAATCTCTAACACTACCAGTCCCCACTGTTTCTGGTCCCAGGGTATGAAATTACTGGGACTGGTAAGTTAAAGGGGTATTCTCACCACATTATTAGCTTTACACCTGAAGGCAAAGGTAATAGAAGATTATTACAAAATTCATTGCTTTTCTGATTTTACTTAATTTCAGATCTATAGCACTTTTTATTTCCACAAGTTTCTCTAGTTACCGACCATCTCTGTCTGTTCTAGCAGTGGTCTGGATGGTGAAGTCACTCCCTGCTGTGTCATATCAGCAATCATAGAGCTATGTAACCTTGTGCCCTGTTGTTAAAACCTATCCATCACCAATGTCCCTCTATCAAGCTCAGCTAGGAATAGCAAAGCTGAAATGTCAGTCACTGCTGTAGAACTGTCCACAGTCTGAATGTGAGGTGAGAGCCCGAAGCTGGTTGTGAAGAGCAGGCGATGTCAAACAGCCAGATAAGCGAACCTCTTTAAGCCCTATAGTTCAGTTAAAACCCTAACCTTTATCCCAACTTAGGGTTATACTTACAGGATTATGCTAGGTTTGCGGTTAAAAATTTGGTTCACAAGTTCAGTCGAACCAATGTCAAAGCTAACAGGGATTTGTGCAACACTAATATTAAGAAATTTACTGTATTGTAAAGCCTGTAATTAAATATTTAAACTTTTGCCTTATTAATTATTAGGAACTTTTTTCCATGTTGCCTACACACATACTGTTCTAATATGTATTCACATTTGTGCTGAAAGGTCCATTCAGAACTTCAGTTGCAGATTCTGTCTTCTGTTATGAGAAGAATAATGCAACATGCAGTGCTATTTCCATAATGGAACCCAAAGGACTCCATTATATGTCAAAGTGGTCGGTCTGGTACCGTTGGTGCCCATTATGCAATAGATCTGCCATTCCATTATTTAAATTTTTCTGCTCGTATGACAAAAATAAAATATTGAGTTGATGAGTGAATAGAGTAAATAGAGCCATAAATGTGCATAGACCCGTCACTAGGCCTGAAGGTTCTGAGAGCTTGTAAGACATTCAGAAGCAATATAGAAATACAGTGCTCCCTCAACATACACGATTAATTGACTCCAGGATGATTATTGTATGTTGAACCCATAACTATTTGGAAAACTGGTAATTGGTTCTGAGGTCCCAAAATGTCACCCAACCTAATTGAAAATGAAGAATAAAGAAAATGAATCAGATTACCAATACATATAAAGCAAGGCCTTAAAGATGTCAGAAAGAGATGCTGGAAGCTAGAATGCTTTCTATTCTGAGGACAAGAGCCTCTTGTACTTTATATACAATGTACAAGGAGAAAAAAAAGGAGCCACCCTCATCTGGTGCCCAAAAAAGCTGCTCATCATGGCACATTTAAAAAGCCGTACAAAGCATGTAATACTGCACTGTACTGTATAGAGGCACCACTAGACCACCAATTACTGCATGTACTTCACTAATACAGATGATTTATAAGAAAAATGTTCATGATAATTGGTTGGACTTTCCAGTCAACCACATCTGCCGCAGATCAGCAGTGTCCGTGAAATTGTATGATGAGTGTTGTTTCAAAATACAATGTCAAAGAAAGACCAATATTGTGCCCTCGGGCAAATGTAACTTGAGGGATCACTGTACCAATACTACAGAAAAGCAAGGGATGGTGGCAGCACTATCGTTAACACTTAGCAATACAAATAACATGCACCAGTCTTCCAATAGTGAAGCCAGTTTAAGCTTACCATGACAAATGTCCCAAAAAATTCTTTAAGGCGTCACACATCCAAAAGGCCCCCAAAAAAGATAAGTTCAATGTTTCAGCCAATTTAATGGCCTTTTGTCATGCTGCTTGTTCAGAAACAGAGGGGATGGAAAATTGTTAAACTATGGGTACTCTGTCATCACTCTAGTCTCTGAACAGATACTTATTATTTGGGCAATGCATTATGACCTGTGGGCATTGTTTTGTATGTCATAAGCAGTTATCTCTATAATGGCCACTTTTATGATGGTTTGAGCACCATTTTACTATGGATACTATTTGGCACTTTTTCAATACAGAGCAGCACCGTATGGATCAATGTTGCCAAAGTAAAGCAAGCACACTATGAAGGTACTGCATGACACTGTTGGCATCTTGAAACTTGTGAGGGATGTAGCGCATCCTGATGGGGTGCTTTATTTTAAGAGAACAATCTGAGATTGACAAAATGATTTTTGTCAGTCCTTTTTGTATGTGCAGTATCTCACAAAAGTAAGTACACCCCTCACATTTTTGTAAATACTGTATTATATTCTTTCATGGGACAACACTGGAGATATGAGATTTTAATACAATGTAAAGTAGTCAGTGTACAGCTTGTATAAACAGTGTAAATTTGGTGTGTCCTCAAAATAACTCATCACACAAACAGGACTTGGACAATGTATTCTGGGGCTACCTTGGGCCTTCCCCATTTACCTTCCTACCTAGGTCTTAGCCTACCTACCTATCTGGGACCTTGAATATATACCTGATAATATAATTCTGAGGGTCACAGGCCATAGGCGTAGCACAATCTCCAGGGGTCAGTCTTCTGTTTCTCCCCACCCTGCTAGGAGACTGCTTTTAAGCTATGGCCTGATCCCGCTCTCCCACCCATGGGAATTATGTACAGAGGTGTGGGACTGTGTGGGAGGTGCCGGAAAAGTGAGGATTCTAAGATATTTTTGTGTAAATTCTGCCGTGATGAGTTGAGGCCGGGAGAAGTCATCATGGTGGCCTGGACTGAATGGAAAAGAAAAGGGAAAAAGAACGACTAATGAGAGAAGAGAATAACTCATCAGATAAGCAGATCTTGTGAGTCCCTGGATGTCAGGTGTTATTTTGCTTTTTTGTGGTGGATCAGTGTTGTATTCATGTGATGGTCACCTGAGCTGGTGTCTGACCACTATGTGATGTCTTTATAGCATAATTGTAGGCTTTATCATATTAGAATGTGGTGAGGTGCATGACTAGGGTAAAACTTGGAGGTGGATATTGTATGTGGGCTGGTAAGAGGTAGAAGGGGATATAATAATACTCTTATATAGTGACAACATATTCTGCAGCACTTTATAATTTAGAGGGTATAAGTACAGACAAAAAAGACAAGCACTATACAGTAAAAAGCTACTTACAGATCAGACACAAGTTATGAGGGCTCTGCTAGCAAGAGCTTACAATCTATAAGGTTGTATGGGTGGACGAAGGGTGAGTGGTGCTTGGTTAACACAATGGTCCAACCATGTTTCATAAATACAGGGTAGTTTACTTAAAAATTGGGTGAAGCTGCAACCCTGGCCGTACTTCTATATACAGAAAAGTGCTTAGGAGTGCCCAAGTATAGGGAATGTCAGAAATGTGTGTGACAGAATTTGGAGGGTTAGCAATTATGGATCATGGTAGGTCTGCATAAGAAGATGTATTCTCAGGGCGTGCTTAAAACTATGAGGGTTGTGAGTGTGCCTGATCTATATGGATGGAAGGCATGGATGTAATTGCTTAGCTATGTATCTATCTATGATATCTTAGACTGTGACTGATGTGTGAGACAGACATTTTACTCACTTGGTATTGTGTACTGCACCATACAGTTTTGTTTTGCACACTGTATTATGTGGTAAAATGTTCAAATTTAAGTCCAAGATGCCTAAAAATTAACAGGCAATGTTTTCATGTACAGTAGCTGTAAGGAGGGCCCCAAGATCAACTCCCCAGGTGAACCCCAGGCCCCATGGTCTGACACTGACTATCGTTTCTGATATATTCACAAAAAATTGGAAACAATTGAACCAATCTGCACCTAATTTGTCACCTAAATCAAGGGCTTTTTGACCAGGTTTGAGCTCTAAAGTACCTACTGTTCTCAACATATTGAAATACAAAGATCACAAATTTGTCAGGACTGCTTCCTGTTCTTTATGCTCGGTCTGGAACAATCTCCAACACATTTGGCACTTCGATACACCAGACACCTTGGAAGGTTGAAGAACAGCTTTCAGCTCTTTAGGACTTACTGTTCTCAAATTACTGCAATCCCCCCCACCACACTTAATTTATCGTGAATAGAGCATGGCCGTTCTCTTCACAATAAATTGCCGTAAAAGCTGTATATTCTTTATGAGTGGCCAAACAACTGGATGACTATGCGCAACATTTGGCATATGGGTTTGTCAGGCACTTTGGAAACTTTTAGACCAAGTTTTGGCTCCCGAGGCCATGCCGTTAACCTATTCGCAAAAATTCAGCACTAGACATGCATACACTATATCTGTACTCCGTTTAAGCATTCTACTACAATACAGCCAGAAAGGGGCTGTAAAGTATACTGCCAGAGAGAGCAAATCTCATACCACCCATTAATGCTCTACTACTGCCGTATCACAGCTGTACACATTACACCTCTCTGTAATACTGTACTACTGCTACATGACAGCCTGAGAGAGACTCAGTGTACCACATACCTCTCAGTAATAATGTACTATGGACTGCCACATCACAGCCTGAGAGGCACTGTGTACTTCATACCTCCCTGTAATACTGTACTACTACCACATAACAGCCTGAGAGAAACTCAGATTATCACATACCTCTCAGTAATAATGTACCATGTACTGCCACATCACAGCCAGAGAGCACATAATGTACTCATATCTCCCTATAATACGGTACTGCTGACATATCACAGCCACAGAGGCACTGGGTACCTCATACCTCCCACTAATAATGCACTACGTACAGCCATATGACAACCAAAGAGCACATAATATACCTCATATCTCCCTATAATACAGTACTCCTGACATATCACACTCTGAGAGGCACTGTGTACCTCCTACCTCCCTGTAATACTGTACTACTGCTACATGACAGTCTGAGAGAGACTCAGTGTACCACATAGCTCTCTGTAATAATGTACTATGTACTGCCACATCACGGCCAGAGAGGCACTGTGTACTTCATACCTCCCTGTAATAATGTACTATATACTGCTACATCACAACCAGAGAGGCACTGGGTACCTCATACCTCCCTATAATACTGTACTACTGCCACATTACAGCCAGGGGGATGCACCATGCACCACACACACCTCCCTGTAATATACTGTAACTTTCTGCCACATTACAGCCAGGGGGAGGGACCCCTGCACCACACACACTCCCTGTACTACTGCCACATTACAGCCAGGGGGGATGCACCATGCACCACACACACCTCCCTGTAATACTGTACTACTGCCACATTACAGCCAGGGGGAGGCACCATGCACCACACACACATCCCTGTAATACTGTACTACTGCCACATTACAGCCAGGGAGAGGAGCCAAGTACCACACACACATCCCTGTACTACTGCCACATCACAGCCAGAGAGAGGCACCATGCACCACACACACCTCCCTCTAATACTGTACTACTGCCACATTACAGCCAGGGGGAGGCACCATGCACCACACACACCTTCCTGTAATACTGTACTACTGCCACATTACAGCCAGGGAGAGGCACCATGCACCACACATACCTCATGTAATACTGTTAAAATACTTGCCAACACCCAAACACAGCCAGAAGAAGGAGCCATGTTACCACACAACCCCACAAACCCCCCTGTAATACTGTACTACTGCCACATCATAGCCAGAGAAAGGAAACCATGTTTCCACACACACCTCCTGTAATACTGTGACTACTGCCACATTCAGCCAGGGGAGGAAACATGCCCCACACACCTCCCTATAATACTGTACTACTGCCACATTACAGCCAGGTAGAGGCACCATGCACCACACACACCTCCCTGTAATACTGTACTACTGCCACATAACAGCCAGAGAGAGGAGCCATGTACCACACACACCTCCCTGTAATACTGTACTACTGCCACATCACAGCAAGAGAGAGGAGACATGTACCAAACACACACACCTCCCTGTAATACTGTACTACTGCCACATCACAGCCAGAGAAAGGAACCATGTACCACACACACCTCCCTTTAATACTGTACTACTGCCACATCACAGCCAGGAGGAGGCACCATGCACCACACACCTCCATGTAATACTGTACTACTGCCACATTACAGCCAGAGAGAGGAGCCATGTACCACACACACCTCCCTGTAATACTGTACTACTGCCACAATCACAGCAAGAGAGAGGAAACCATGTACCACACCACTCCCTGTAATAAATGTACTACTGCCACATCACAGCCAGGAGAGGAGCCATGTACCACAACACACTCCTCCCTGTAATACTGTACTACTGCCACATCCCCAGCAAGAGAAAAGGAAGCCATTTTACCACACACACCTCCCTGTATTACGGTTTCTAAATGCCACATCACAGCAGAGAGAGGAGCCAATACACACACACCCCCCTCCCTGTAATACTGTACTACTGCCACATAAAAGCCAGGGGGGGAGGCAGCATGCACCACACCACCTCCCTGTAAAAACTGTACTACTGCCACCATCACAGCCAGAGAGAGAAAGCCATGTACCACACACACCTCCCAGTAATATTGTACTGCTGCCACATTACAGCCAGGGGAGGCACCATGCACCACACACACCTCCCTGTAATACTGTACTACTGCCACAACATACCAGAGAAGGAACCATGTACCCACACACACCATCCCTGTAATACTGTACTACTTGAACATCACAGCCAGAGAGAGTAGCCATGTACCTCACATCTACCTGTAATACTGTACTACTGCAACATTACAGCCAGGGAGAGGCACCATGCACCACACACACCTCCCAGCAATACTGTAATACTGCCACATCAAAAGCAGAGAAGGAAACCAATGTACACACACACCTCCCTGTAATACTGTACTACTGCCACATTACAGCCAGGGGGATGCACCATGCACCACACACACACCTCCCTGTAATACTGTACTACTGCCACATTACAGCCAGGGGGAGGCACCATGCACCACACACACCTCCCTGAATACTGTAATTTCCACATACAGCCAGGGAGAGGCACCATGCACCACACACACCTCCCTGTAATACTGTACTACTGCCACATCACAGCCAGGGAGAGGAACCATGTACCATACACACACCTCCCTGTAATACTGTACTATTGCCACATTACAGCCAGAGAGAGGAGCCATGTACCACACACACTCCCTGTAATACGTACTACTGCCACTTACAGCCCGGAGAGGCACCATGCACCACACACATCCCCCCTGTAATACTGTATACTGCCACATTACAGCCAGGGAGAAAGGAGCCATGTACCAACCCCCACACTCCCGTAATACTGTACTAAAATGCAAAATCACAGCCAGAGGAGAGGGAGCCATGTACCACAAAACACCTCCCGTAATACTGTACTATTGCCACATTACAGCCAAGAGAGGAGCCATGTACCACCCCACACCTCCCTGTAAAAACGTACTACTGCCACATTACAGCCAGGGAGAGGCACCATGCACCACACACACCTCCCTGTAATACTGTACTACTGCCACATTACAGCCAGGGAGAGGAGCCATGTACCACACACAAACCTCCTTATTACTGTATACCTGCCACATCACAGCCAGGAGAGGAACCATGTACCAAACTCAGACATCCGTTACCACGACGGCCCTTTAAGAAATTTGGGGCCTGCTTTTTCAGCAATTGGCGGTCTGTGGGGATATTTTTTGGCCGGGTTGACTTAGTATGGGGTCATTCGGCTGCCCGGATGTATGTGGTGGTTTTCCGTGGCGTGACGGAATGACCAGTTTGTCCTTCTTAATGAAGCGAGTAATATGTACGCGCTGAGAGTTAGCCCGGATTTTGATCTGCGCGCATTTGCCGGCATCTTTCCCCTGGACATGGGGGCAGAAGTTTTTTTAAGACGCCGAAATGCGCGTGACAATATGGGCTTCTGTAAAGCCGTGTTGCTTTCGCGAAGTGAATCGGAAATGAAACTTTATCTTTTTCCCGGGCATGCGCGTACAACTTCGGAACGCCAAAAACCCGGTAAGGCGGGGGATATGCGCCAGTTAATGGAAAACCCGGCAAAAAGGGAAAAAAAATTACTTTATCTAAGTGTTAGGGGGTTTATTTTTATAATCCAAAGGGCCAAAAAGGTATTTTAAGGGAGGCAGAAATGAATCATTTTGTATCCCCTTTTATCCCGGGTTTCCAGCATCCAAAGGGGCTGTGAGGGGTTAACACTTTTATACCTGGATTCTAGTAATACACTTTTTTTATCTCCCCCATAGCGGGCAATCCGTCATAGTGATTGTATAAGGGTTTTTATAGCGTATTCTATTCCACGCGAGAGGAGTTTCTTTGAATCCCCTGATGAACCCAAAAATTATAGGGGGGAACGCGTTGGAAACGTGATTAAAGAATTGTAAATCCGTATCCGTGATATTATTGCATTAAAACGGAGCCGTCCTTTATCGGGCGTTTCTCCACGATGGATGATATTTAGTATGCTGTATCATTTGGTGTGTTTTGGGGGTTTTTATAGGGGTTTAGGAATTCAATTTTGAGATTTCTAGTAAAAGTTAGTTTTAAACAGGGATTAAATTTTCAGTACAGTCCAACCGCCCCTGAATATGTACTTGCCACATTACAGCCAGAAAAAGAGGAGCCCCTGTACCACACACAACTCCCTGTAATACTGTACTACGCCCCATCAAGCCAGAGGAAAAACCTTACCACACCCCCCTCCCCGTAAAAAGGTACGACTGCCCCCCAAAGCCCCCCGGGGAGAGGAAAACCCGTACCCCAACACAATCCCGAATATGTACTCCCCGCCAAATCACACCAGGGGGAGGAGCCAAGTACCACACAAACTCCCTGTAATACTGTTACTGCCACTCACAGCCGAGAGAGGAACCATGTACCAACACACCCCCCTGTAAACTGTATACGCCACATTACGGCAGGGGGGACCATGCCCCCACACACCCCCTGTAATTTCTTTTACACGCCACTATCAAACCAGGGGGAGGCACCTTTCACCCCAAAACCAATCCCTGTAATACTGTTTTAAATGCCCCATTTAAGCCAGGGAGAGGCACCATGCCCCCCACCCTCCCTGTAATTTTGTACTATGCCACATTACAGCCAGGGGGGGAACCCTTACCAACACACACAACTTCCTTTTTAAACGTACACGCCACATTAAGCCCGGGGGAGGCACCAGACCACACACACCTCCCGCAATAGGGACTACTGCCACATAAAGCCCCGAGAGAGGGGCAGTCCACCAAAACCTCCTGAATTTCTGTACTTACGCCCAAAAACCAGCCCCGGGGGACCGTCCAACCCCAAACCTCCCGAAAATGTACTACTGCCACATCCGCCGGGAGAGGAACCAGTACACAAACCCTCCCGTAAACGACACTGCCCAACAGCCGGGAGAGGAAACCATGAACCACACACACCCCCCTGTAAATTTCTGCACTACTGCCCCTTTCGCCAGGGGGAGGCACCATGACCACACACACCCCCTGTTTTAAGTACAACTGCCCAATCCCCAGGGAGAACCCCTTTCACCACAAACCCCCGGAAAAACTGTACTACTGCACCATAGCCAGAGAGGAGCCATGTTTCCCCCACACCTCCCCGTAATACGTACTATACCACACTGGCAGGGGGAATTCTTTTAGGGACGAATTTTTGTGAAAAAAATCACAATAAACCTATTGCCCCCCATGGGTTTGTGCTGTGGAAACGCTAAATACAATTTTCCATAATATGATTATGTAAAGTTATCAGCAAGCTACAATTTCATTTCTGTGAGCGCAATAGAATAATGATTAAGTGGAGCTTTTCTACGTAAATAATGATACGTTTGTCATCTCATACACTTGAAGATATATTTTCTCAAAGCAAACATTACCTGTGGCTGATCCCAGTCCAGGCATAGAATCTTTCGTTTCTAATAAAGACTATTATGTGGTTTATTCCTGTTCAGCGTATTTATAAGCTGCATTAGATTTGAGTATTATATTTTATTATACTATATGCTCTGTGCAGAAGGAAAGCAATGCATATATAAGTAGAGCATTCATTTTATATGGTTATTGGGAAGGGTTATGACAGACATTATGGCTGGTTTAATTGGCAATAGGATATTGTACTGCATTGTGAAGTCTGAAAATAAGTGGTCTGAACAGAGAAAGGTATTAACTTTTACATGAAAGAAAGGGGCTATCAAAATGGGAAAAACCGTGGTTAAGGCTCTGAAAAGTATGCACATACCACATAGCTGACTCTCATTATTATGACCAGTACCTAATATCAGCAGTAACCACCATGTGCAGCATGGACAACAACTAGACTGGCTGAGAGCGACTTAATAAGGTCCTGGTAGGTTGTCACAGGTATTGGAGTCATGCTGATCTATTAGGAGAACATGACCATTGTTTGGTTACAGTCTGGGGAATAGAGGGCCAGAGTAATACTTGGAAGTCTTGGTTATGCTGTTCTAACCAGTGTCAAAATTTCTAGTGTCACAGTGTCTTGCTGAAATATTCCATCCGCCCCAGGGAAGACAATCAGCATGTATCGGTGTATGTGAGCTGCAAGGATCAACTTATTCCCAAATCTGTTGAGCATGCCTTCCACATGGATGAGTGTGCCCACAGAATGCCACAGAAACATTCCAGACAGTAATGCTGCCTCCACTAGCTTGTGTTCTTCCAGCCATAGTTGCGTGGTGTTTGTTCTCTCATGTTTCCCACCTTTGGTCCAAAAGCCAAAAATCATCTCTTCTTGCAACTCTGATAAATCCTCCCTTTTTCCTATGACAGCCTATCGCACATTTTTTATACCCAACAAGCATGCTCACGACACGGATCTTCCTTCATGAGCTGCATGCTGCTGACTTCAAAAGTAGGAACTGGTCATAAAAATGTGACTTACCTGTGAATATACAGTACTGAGTCTATACTATATTTGCTGCTATTGTATAATATCTAGATTGTACATTTATCCTACTGAACTACTTTCATGCTGTTGCTTTATTTGTCACTTTACTGGTTATCAACACAACTGCAAGTTATTTTCAGCATTGTATCTGTTGTGTACGAGTTTATTTAAACCATGTTTTCACCTATTTATTTGCAAAGATTTAAAGTGCTTGTGTGGGAAATATTCTCATCTAAAAATTTTGACTTTTAAAAAAAAATTATTATTTTTAACTGACGATCGTTTGACCATCGTCTGACCTTATAAAAAAACAATCAAGGGATTCCATGATGTCCTAGGACAGCATATGGAAACCCCTTTTCACATTAACGAAGTGTAGGACTGTATTCCCCTTTTAGATTCATCTAAGTAAACCCAGAGGACACAGGGATTTGTGTAAAATATAAAGATTGACCTATATACACGAGGCAGACGTACATCATGTGGTAAGATGGAGGAGACGATAGGAAAGAGTGTGTGTATATCTGTAATTGGCCTGTGACTTAGTGACGAGCTGCAGAATTCTAGAAAGGTAAAAATAACAAAAAAGACCTGTGCAGTCAAATAAAAAAATGAACATCGACTCTTCGATTAAACTTTAATCAACTAAACAGGCGTTCGTATGAGAATGTAGTTTGGAAGCGAGGGTTGATGTGAGCTTCTACATTAGCTCATTTATACAGCCCTGAATTACACAATTTCAGGGATTTGTTTAACACATTAGCAGATAAAACATTATTCATATAAAGCTTTATGTACACACTGGTTTTCCAGTCTTCAGTGTATGGCACTATTTTCGGATTCCTGATACAGTTTTCCTAGGATGTAAGCTATGTAATTCGTTCATTGTGTCTTCTCGCTTTGGTCTTTAATTGCCCACGTCCTCCTGGGTGCATCGGTCACCCGTATTCAGTGGTGCTAGGTAACCATGTTGAGTGTTGCTGTAGTAACCCAGCTTGTTTGCTGTGTGATAAAAGCTGTAGAGAGTCATACATTTGGGCCCAGCTGTCACTGGATATGGCTCATACACTAGCAAATCTTGCAGAATTTTGCAGTTATTAGACCTCAACACTTTCCAGGTGCAGTCTCATTGTAGGAATGTAGTTTAATGTTTTAGCTTTTAACATATTCACTTGAGAGGGATGGCTCAATCTTTATTTTAATGCTTTAAAGGATGGTGTAGGACTACAAAAAAACATGGCTCCTTTCATTTAAAAATAGCACCACCTCTATCACAGGATGTGTCAGTATTGCATCTCAGCCCCATTCTCTTTAGTGGAGCTGAGCTGGCACATCCTGTGACCGAGGTGGTGCTGTTTTTGAAAGAAAGCAGTGATGTTTTTCTAATCCTAGGCAATCTCTTTAAACCTAGGTTTTAATGTAGAATTATAATTATGTTTGTAATATACTGTTACTGGGACAGAGTGGCATAATCCTTTCATTCCACCATCTTGAAGTTTGACCTTTCTCTGCCTTCAGGTTCTTTGAAAATGTCTCCTCTTCCCACCCACCCCCGATCCCCCAAAAATCTATCCAGGTCATAATTACTAGAAGGGGGGATAGGAGGGGGTGCATCTGCAATTTTTCATTTTATTTTATTTTTGTTACTTAGGCGTGGTTCACATACATCTTATTTCACAGAACGGAAAAAGCCCAATAATGGTGGTAGGGGATCTGTTTCATGGCAAACACCCAACTGTGCCCAACAGATCCCCTTGACTTTATTGGAGTCAATTGGGTTTTCGTCATGGTATCCATTATTTGAATGGATAAAATACCACTGGATGCTGTGGTATTTTCTGTCATTTGTGACAGAAACTATGATAGAGGCTCCTAACAGAACCTCTACCACTGATGTGAACCAGGTCTAAGCATTTCAGAGAAGGAAGACATCTCATTGACTCAGAGCACACAGCACAACTCTTACATTACACCAAACATGTCTTTCCAGCAAGCAAGGAAAGAGACAAAGTTCATTTCCGGAAACCAGCAAAATATGGAGGTTACTTACAATTCCGTCTGGAATATCTGCATTAGATTTGGGCATGACTTACATTTTTTTTCTCAATTCACAATCTGGAAGGATAGCCTTAGTAATATCCAATTCAACATGACTGTGAGCATGAAATCCATAATTACATAGGACACAACAATTCACACCAGTTGATGATCCTTGTCTCTGTGTATTATTTACCTTTCTATAGGTTGACTTTTGCCACCATAGCTAAAACATGATTCTTCCAGCAAATGCAAAATTTCGCCTAGTATTGTGTCTTTTTCTTTTACCCTACATTCTAGTGTTTAAACTTTAAAATCTTCATCTTTTTACCAGAGCTCCTTCTTTTCAAAGATGGGTTCATAATTGAAGCAGTGTGACAATACGCATGGTGGAGGGTTTAAGAAAGGGCCGTATTATAGCTTAACTGCTATCTAGCTACTGTACATACAACCCCCCCTACAATGACAATTCAACAGCAGCTATGTTTATTAAAATCATCACGCATCTGTTTTATTACTCAATTATCTTGCTGTGCTGCTGCCTTTTCTTTCATGATGTTTCTTTCCAAAATCTGATTTTAATTCTTTTTCTATTATTTGGCGCAATACAAGACATAATGAAATATTGCAATGAAGAATGGGAGCAGAATACAGATGCTGGAAAATAGAAGTTTAGGAACATTGACTAAATGGAATAAAACTATATAAAAAGTACCATCTACTGAAGAAGCAACAAGAATAGGGGGAACTGATATATGTTAAAGCCTAATGTTACCTTAGCCAGAAGAATACATGTGCCACATGCTATGTTTTACAGTTTCCAGGAAATTAAAGGGTTGGCTCATAAAGACAACCACTGTCTTTATGTTCTATTAGGGCTTAGACTCTCAAAGATGGGAGATTTCTACTCAGGACTTCCTATATGCCAAAATGGAGAGACACTCATTGGAAGTAGCTCCTACTTTTGAGGACTCAAGCTATCCATGCTTTAATGGAGACTTCTTCATCTGAATTATGGCCAATACGTAATAATATATTCCTGTCAGGTTGTGACTACACCCAGCAAAATCAACCGATTTCTGCAGTGGCTCCAATGTAAAAAACAAATGGTTATCTATTATTATTATTATTATTATTTATTTTAATGCGCTATTGATTCCAGGGCGCTGTACATTCGAGGGGGTTACATACATAACATAAGTCAAACAAGTACAATGATAAGTGATGAATGAAATTGGCACGATAGAGGGAGAGAGGACCCTACCCAGAGGGCTTACAATCTACAAGGAGGGGGAAAGAGACAGAAGGTGGGGGCAGACATGTTTGTGGAGGATGTAGTGACAGCAAGGTTAGTGTAGGTTATAGGCAGGCCTGAAGAAATGGTTTTCAGATTTTTTTTTGAAGCGGGTGAAAGTGGAGGAGAGTTGTGTATTGGGGTAGTGAGTTCCAGAGTGTGGGGGAAGCACGGTGAGAAAACTTGGAACGGTTGTGTGAGGAGCTGATAAGGGGAGAGCAGAGGAGAAGGTCCTGTGAAAAACGGAGATTGCGTGAGGGAAGATATTTGGAAATTTAGGGCAGAGATGTATGGAGGGAGAGGTCATGGAGAGCCTTTTAGGTAATGGTTAGTGCTTGAAGGGGAATTCGCGGGCAATGGCAAGCCAGTGAGGGATTGGCAGAGGGGAGAGGCAGGGGAGTAGCGAGGAGAGAGGTGGATAAACGGCAGCAGAGTTAGAATGGTTTGAAGGGGAGCAAGAGTGCTAGACGGGAGGCCACAGAGAAGGATGTTGCAGTAGTCTAGGCGTGAGATGACAAGTGCATGGACCAGCATTTTTGTAGTGTCATAGTTGAGGAATGAGCGGATGCGAGAGATGTTTTTAAAGGTGGAGGTGGCAGGCAGAGGTGAGGGTTTGGATGTGTGGTTTTAAAGATAGAGTGGAGTCTAGGATTACCCCAAGGCAGTGGACTTGCGGAACAGGTGAGAGTGTACAGCCGTTGACTGAGATAGAGAGATCAGGGGGGAGAGTTAGAGTTGGACGATGGAAAGATGATGAGTTCTGTTTTATCCACATTTAGTTTTAGGAGACGTAGGAGAAGAAGGAGGAAATGGACGATAGCCCAGTTGGGAACCGGGAGAGCAGAGAGGTAATATCATGGGCCAGAGATGTAGAGTTGGGTATCGTCAGTACAGGTGGTAATGAAAGCCGTTGTGAGTTTATGAGCTGACTGAAGCCAAGGTTTGTAAAGAGAGAAGAGTAAAGGACCCAGGACTGAGCCCTGAGGGACACCAACAGAGAGAGGCCGGGGGAGGAGGTGGAGCGAGAGTGAGAGATGCTGAATGTCTGATCAGGGAGGTACGAGGAGATCCAGGAAAGGGCCAAGTCCGTGATGCCGAGGGAGGAGAGGATTTGTAGCAGGAGGGAATGGTCGACAGTGTCAAAGGCGGGGGACAATCTAGAAGGAGAAGGAAGAGTATGGCGTGAGGCTTTAGCATTGTAGGTCATTTGGCCTTGGTTAGGGCGGTTTCGGTAGAGTTGGTGGGGTCGGAAAACCCGATTGTAGTGGGTCAAGAAGAGAGTTGGAGGAGAGGTGGGAGGACAATGAAGATAGACTGTGCTCTCGAGGAGTTTGGAAGCAAAAGGGAGCAGTGAGATGGGGGCGATAGTTGGACAGAGAGGAGGGGTCAAGGGTTGTTTTTTAAGGATTGGAGTGATAATAGCATGTTTAAAGGCAGAAGGGAAGATGCCAGAGTTTAGCGATAGGTTGAAGAGATGGGTGAGGGCTAGGATGATGGAAGCACTGAGGTCTGGGATGAGGTGGGAAAGGCAGTGGGTCAAGACTACAGGTAGTGAGGTTAGTTTTGGACAGTAGAGAGGAAAGGTTGTCCTGAGTGACATTGGGGAAGCAAGTTTAAGGGGAAGAGCAATTTGCAAAAGTAGAGGAGGGTGGTGGGACTTTCGGGCTGAGGCTTTCTCAGATGTGGTTGATTTTCTGAAGGAAGTGAATGGCAAAGTCGTCTGCTGAAAGGAGGGATGGGGCAGGAGGTGCTGGTGGACGAAGAACAGAGTTGAAGGTTTTGAATGATTGTCTGGGTTTGTGAGACAGGGAGGATTTATGAAGGGGTGGTGAAATAGTCCTGTTTTGGTGAGGTGAGTGCGATTTAAAGTATGTAGTGATTGTTAGTATGAGGCAAAGTCATCAGTGGAGTGAGTTTTCTTCCAGCAGCGTTTTGCAATTCTGGAAGCTCGCCTCAGCTGTTTAGTGGAGTCTGTGTGCCAGGGTTGTCTATTGATTTTCGGGTTCTGTTGTGTGTGAGAGCAGCGACTGAGTCAAGGGTGGGGGTGATTGTGTGGTTGTAGAAAGTGGTGGCTGCGTCTGGGTCATTAATTGGGGGAGATGGTAGAAAGAGTCAAGAGAGTCAAAATAGTGAGACGGTTGAGGCTTTGTAGGTTCTGCGGGGTCGTACTGGATATGAAACAGGAGGAGCAGGTGGGGTGGAGATGGTGGAGAAAGTGAGCAGGTTGTGGTCAGATATGGGGTGGGGAGAGTTTGAGAAGTCAGATAGGGGGCAGAGGCGGGTGAAGATGAGGTCCAGTGTGTGTCCATCTTAGTGAGTTGCTCGATTGGGATGTTGAAGTCTCCCATGATGATAGTGGGGATGTCGGTGGAAAGAAAGTGGAGAAGCCAGGAAGAAAAGTGGTCAAGACATGCAGTTTTCAGGCCTTGGCGGTCGGTAGATAACAGCCATTGGAGGTTGGAGGGGGCGTAGATGCGGACAGAGTGCACCTCAAAGGAGGAGAGTGTAGGGAAGGCAGAGATGGAGCGAGGACAAAGGAACAGGTGTCTGACAGGAGGAGGCCGACCCCTCCGCCATGCTTGTTACCAGGGCGAGGAGGGTGGGTAAGTGGGAGGCCGCTACAAGAGAGTGCCGCCGAGGAGACGGGGTCGGAGGGGGTCAGCCAGGTTTCAGTCAGACCAAGGAAGAGTAAGTTGTGTGAGATGAACAAGTCATGTATGTAGGAAAGTTTATTACATACAGACCGTGCATTCAAGGGCTCCAAGGAGAGGGATAGGGGGAGCAGGGGGTTTGAGGATGTGTTTTCAGCTTGAAGGGATTAGCAGAATTTGTAGTGGTGAATCTGTTCGAAGAGGAAGAGACGATGGTGGGACGGTGCTAGGGGGGCCATGGGTTGGGGGATATGGTCCCGGAAGCCAGAAGGAGCAGTGAGAGGGTGAGCAGGGGGGGAGTAGGATAGACTGTATTTGACAGGGGTTTTTTTGGTATGGAGGGCATTACAGTGGGGAAGAGGTGGTGGCAGCAACAGGTGAGAGGGGGAGAATTTCAGGGGAGGTGTAGAGCTCATTGTCCAGCGAGGGAGTTAGGGGATAAGCAATAAGTGTGAGGAGAGTGGAGATTGCCATAATGGGGGAAAAGAAAAGCATAGTGTTAGACAGGTTAGCAGTCTATTAGTGGGAACGAAAGTGTAGATGTTACCTTGCAATCTTTGTTCAATCCTGGTTTAAGTCTGGTATTAATTCACACTTAGATCGGGTCACACTTTGAGCAGGGCCACATTGTGCAAAGGCCACAAGTGAGAGTGACTATATACTAAGCGAGATCCCAAACAGAACTATCAGATGTGAATAAGAAGTGGGAGGGGTCAGGTTACCTAATTAGCAGAGTGGTGGGGGGAATAGGAAACGAGATTACAGGGGGAATTACAAAGGCTCCATTGACACAGCATTGGGTGGGGGTATAGGAGATAGCGTTATGATAACAAATTAAGGCTACACTGGAGGTACACATCAAAGAGACATACATCAATGCACAACAGGAGTTGTAGTACTTCAAGAGCAGAAACATACAGCAATGGACGATGGGAGTTAGACTTCAAGAGCAGAAACATACAGCAATGGACGATGGGAGTTAGACTTCAAGAGCAGAAACATACCTGTGAATGAGAAATAGAGTGGGTCAGTCCAGAGGGAAGGAGTTCTATGGGGCTACATAGTCTGGTATTAATTCACACTTAGATCGGGCCACACTTTGAGCAGGGCCACAGTGTCCAAAGGCCACAAGTGAGAGTGACTATCTCTCAGGTTAACCATCAAGCAGTAGTTGTGCTTTTATTGTGGAATTGTGTTTTGTACATTCCTTTTTATAGATGTTTTACTGAAAAAAATAAAATGAAGGGCCAATGCCTATGGTCTCCATCACCTTGTTATGTATTCCAGAATGAAAAAATTGTTTTAACAATATCAGAGTTTGAGTTGGTGGCTAGAACACACACTACATTGAGCTTCAATGCCCATCTTCCGACATAGTCTGATAGATTAAATCCAGTGGTCAAACGTGCATTGTTACTACACACAGAGAGGAAGACTATACAAAAGATAGTGTATGATAAAAATGGATTGGGTGCAATGATGGCTCAGTGGTTAGCAGCACCGGGTTTCTGGGTTTGAATCGAACGAAGGAAAACACCTGCATAGAGTTTGTATGTTCTCCTCTTATTTATTTGGGTTTCCTCTGGTCACTCCGGTTTACTCACACACTTCAAAAATGTACAGATAGGTAAATTTAGATTGTGATCCCCAAATGGACAGGGACCAACGTTAGAGAGAATGATCTTTGTATAGTGTTGTGGAATGTGTCGGCACTATATAAAAATCAATTAAATAAATCAATGGTTACAAGTATTAAATGCATATAGTCTTGAGAAGAGATGTCGAAGGAGAGATATGGTTCATCTGTAGAAGTACATACATGACCCCTACTAAAATGTGGTAAAAATCTGTGTTATGCAAAATCCTTTCAAAAGAGAACACTTCCTTTGTCTGGAAAAAGATTCACTCTCCAAAGCAGACAAGTCTTCTTTACCATGAGACCTGTAAATCTGTGGAACACACTCCTCAACAGTGGGTCACAAGGCTTAGAAAATGTCTGACAACCAAATATATGTACTTTATAAATATTGTTAGAACGTTGATCCAGTCTGATCGCCACTTAGTATCAGGAGGGAAATGTTTCCATTTGGGGCAGATGCCCCCATATTTCTGGATCAATAGGGGAAACCAGTTTTAAAATGACCTATACCCCTGCCTTGGTTGAATATGATAGACATAGTCTTTTTTCCACCACACTATCTAACAATGCAATTTTTCTCGGGTCCTGTCAACATTGACAGGATTTATTTAACAGATGTTTATGTGCTATGATACTCTTACTGTGGCAGCCGATGCCAGGTATTTGGCCAAGGGCCCTCCACCAACCTCGATCTGACCCCGAGTATGACTTGTCATTTGACCAGAGTTGACCCTGCTCTTCTTACAACTGTGTTGTTACTATCCAGTTGCATTGTAAATTGCCTAAAATGTATTCCTGATTTCTATCCTAGCATTCTCTTCTACAATAATGTTCCTTTTCTCATAATATTGCTACATGATAACTTCAGGCTACATCCTGGGTTTCAGCAAAAGTGCTTTTTTTTCCAGAGATCATTTTTATGAAGCACTTAATGCACCTGCTGGCCATAATAATCACTGAACCTTATGAAAACAGATCTCCTCTGTTCCATACCCCTCTATTCACCCTCCCACTTTTCCAGAAAACAGATACAATAGAGTACTCAGTCTTATCCTCCATGTGTTTAGTTGGTGTCCAGCATCTCCCCCATCTTACGTGCTCTATGTATTCTTTTATACCACAAAAAGGAAAGCCAGATACAAACAGAATGTGGTCCATAACAAGCTAATGCCAGATGGGAGATTGGAGGAGGGAGGGCCAAGGGAAAATTGGCGTAATGAGATTGTCATGGAAACACAAATCTGTCTATCTGCCTGTTTCCTGAGTGAAAAGCACCTGAAATTAATTTTACCTGCAGCACCTTGTGGGGAAGCTCTGGGTCACTTTCTGCAAATCACTAGTTTTTATTCTTCAACTTTGTGCGTTTTGAAAAGCCATAATGAAACTGTGGTAAGAAGACCCTCTGCCATGTATTGGAGAATATGCTGACCTTTCTAGGACAAGTTGCACAATGGATAATTCTTTCTTATTTCAGAACTTTTCTTACATTATAAGGGTCATTTATAATTATAACAATCATCTGTTTTGTGTTCACAGGAAACAGGAGCTGTCCAACTCCTCAGAAGTTACCATACCTGATCGTCCTCTGTCGCCTCCGGCTACAGCCCCCCCCAACGATGAAGGTAATCATTAATATTCCTCTATCCATCGCTGATATACATGATCTTCATCCTGATCCTCTTAACTGGGGATCTCTATAGTGCACATGTATTTACTGGCTGCTCACAGTTCTGATAATTTTAGGATTTTATATAATATGAGCCCATCAGGCCATGTTTATGAAAAAATATAATGTGGTCATAACTCTTACATTAGTAAAGTGTGGAGGAGCACAGTTACAGTATGGTGCTCTATGATTGTATATGACATATGGTTAGATAATCTAATTCTTGTACGCTGAGTTTTATACAGATGCAGAAAATATAAACCTAACCGATAACGCCTGATGATATCACGGCACAAAAAGTTATCTGAACTCTTTCAATGCTTTTCAATAGCCATATAGGGACAGATAACCCAAAAAGCTCTGATATCAGCATCATGTTAAACTCTGCTGCATTCGAATATCCTAAACATGCTGTGATTCTAGATATGGTGTTTGGAAGAGAACAAATTAAGGATCTATAATACAAACTGAACACATCTTGTGATTAGTTTCAATAACTTCTCTTAATTTAGAGACTTCTTTTATAAGAACATAAGTTTGAGCTTCATACTTTTATTCTTGTAGCTTTTCAATCAAATATCATTCTGTAGGTCATACATACATAGCGATAAATGTATCCACTGCAAGCCTGCGTATTGGGGCCCCTGTACCAACTAATACCTCATATTTAACATTTTTCCAGTATGTCATGTTTTTTTGTCTGCCCAACAGTGCTGGGGAGCGGAGGGTGTCTGTACTTTGTGTTGGATACCCAGAAAGTGCTGGGCAGTCCGCCTAATCTAATAGTATGGGTGTCACTAACAGGTTGTAAGCCAGCATGGTGTACCACACGGATCTGTATTAATGGCACCCTTCTGTATTGCCTTATTTATATGCAATTGTAGCAACCACCTCCTCATGCATTGAGAGTGTGTGTGGGTGTTTTATTGGTATTTTTGCATTTGTGTAATCTCCTCATGCATTATACTGTGGCTTTTATGCATGCTGGTGTGAACAGATATTAAATTAATGTGCAGTTTTTTATATCATCTAAGTGTTCACCTAGCAGTGGGGTGTGTGAGCTGCTGCACAGCAATTAGCTGCACCTGTTAATTTTTCCCTGGTAGTATATAGGCTAGAGCTGCCTGCTACTGGGTTCAGTCTAGTCCAGCCATTGAGCTGTGAATATAGCCCAAAAAATTGCAGTGTTTTTTGAGTAAGTAATGTCCCATTTTTTTATGTGTTTTATCCATTAAGCATTGAATGCATCCATTAGAAATCCTTTTGAAGTAAATTCCTACATATATTTTCTTGGCAATTTCCTAGTTAGAAAATGTAGAAGATTTTGAGAATCTCTAACGTTGGTTTAGCGAATTAACCCTTTCCTCCAGTTTGTAGAATTACAGAGTGCCCATGGTAGGAGTTACTAATTGTTTTGGGGTACTCGTGTACTCCAAATATACAAATTGTATGTAGTACAGAAATGTCAGAAAAACGGAGATTAAACTCATGTTTACAGTGATACTGATATTTTTTGGAATCCAAAGCTGCATTATTTGCAAAGTATTACTTCTTTCTATAGGTGTTTTACCATTATAATCAGTTGTTTTGCCATTGTGAATTAGCAGCCTGGTAGCAAGCATAGGATCACTCTTTACCAGTACGGTATAATTTAATGAAGACTATTAAGTTATATTTTAGAGGGTTCTTGTCCAATACAGTCTCCATACAGAGGTTCTGTCAGACTCTATTGAAATGGAAATAAACTAAAAGCAATACAAGAGTGTGCATAAGCAATATATGTAAAATAAAACTGTATATTAACTGTACAGATTCCCTAGTAATGTTAGCAGAATCCCAGCCGTAACCCAGGTATCAGACAAGTATCGCTAGCGTATAAACATTTTATAGAATCTCATTCAGAAACTACATAAACATTTGAGGTTATTGCAGTAGAAGTGGTAGGCAAACCATGGGGAAGCTTATTGGATTTTTTGTTCTAACACTAGGGCCCTCATTTACAAATGTGTTTGCACAAGAAAAAAAGTCTGAAAATGCACCTAAAAGTGGCACATTTTTGGCACAGCATGCCCCATACACATTCATTATGGGCTTAAGACACTTTCTGCACACTGCTGGGTAGAGAGAACTCAGCTTCTCTCCTCTAAAATATACCCCTATTTATCACTGAGCTCAGCTTCTCTCCCTCTATCATATACCCTATATATCACTGAGCTCAGCTTTTCTCCCTTTATCATAATAACCCAATATATCACAGAACACTTTTTTAACCTATTACTCTCTCTTTTTCTTTTTTTTTCCCTTCCCCCCCCCCCCCCCTTTTGGTTTTGTTTTTCTTTTTGGTTTTACTTCTTTGGATTTGTTGTTTTTATTCTCCCTATTGTACTCTTTTTTTTTTTTTTCCTTTGTTGTTACTTTTTTTTTTTCATTTTTCATTGTTTTTTCCTCTTGTTTTTTTTTTTTTACCTTTTTTTTTTACTCTTTTTCTTGCTCATCCTCTTCTCTTTTTGTGTTTTTTTGTTTTCTTCTTTCAGAACTCTATTTTCTTTTTTTCTATCATATAACCCTATTTATAACAGAGCCTTTCCAGCTCCTCTCCTCTATCATATAACCCTATATATCCACAGAGATCAGCTTCTCATCCTCTATTCATATAACGCCTATATATCACAGAGCTCAGCTCTTCTCTCCTCTATCACAAAACCCATATATCACAGAGCACAGCTCTCTCTTATTTTTTCTCTCCACTATCATTATAACTATAAATCACAGAGGCTCCTTTCTCTCCTCTATCATATATACCCTATATATCACAGAGCTCAGCTTCTCTCCCTCTATCATATAACCCATAATATAACAGACCCTCAATTCTCTTCACTCTATCATATAACTCCATATAATCACAGAGCTCAGCTTCTCTCCTCTATCATATAAACCTTATATATCACAGAGCTCAGCTTCTCTCCTCTACCATATAATCCTATAATATCACTGACTCAGCTCCTCTCCTCGAGTCATATAACCCTATATATCACAAGCAAGAGCCCTCAACTCCTCTCCTCTATCATTAACCCTATATATCACTGAGCTCAGCTTCTCTCCCTTTATCATATAACCCTATATATCACATAAAAATTTTCTAACATATAACCCCATTTATAAAATAGCTCAGCTCCTCTCATCTATCATATAACCCTATATATCAAAGAGCTCACTTCTCTCCTCTATCATATAATCATATATCACAGAGCTCAGTTTCTCTCCTCTATCATATAACCCTATATATCACAGAGCTCAGCTTATCTCCTCTATCATATAACCCTATATATCACAGAGCTCAGCTTCTCTCCTCTATCATATAGCCCTATATATCACAGAGCTCAACTTCTCTCCTCTATCATATAAAACTATATATCACATAGCTCAGCTTCTCTCTATCATATAACCCTATATATCACAGAGTTCAGCTTCCTCTCCTTCTACATATAACCTATATAATCCACAGATCTCAGCATTCTCTCCAACTACCATATAATCCTATATACACTGAGCTCAGCTCCTCTCCTCCTCTATCATATAACCCTATATATCAATGAGCTCAGCTTCTCTCCCTTTATCATATAACCCTATATATCACAGAACTCTTTTCTATCATATAACCCTATTTATAACAGAGCTCAGCTCCTCTCCTCTATCATATAACCCTATATATCACTGAGCTCAGCTCCTCTCCTCTATCATATAACCACTATATAACACAAGCTCAGTCATCACTCCTCTATCAAATAAAACTATATATCACATAGCTCAGCTACTCTCCTCTATCATAATAACCCTATATATAACAGAGCTCAGATTCCTCATCCTCTATCATATAACTCGATATAATCACAGAAGCTCAGCTTCTGCTCCTCTATCATATAACCTTATATTCACAGAGCTCAAGCTTCTCTCCTCTACCATATAATCCTATATATCACTGAGCTCAGCTCCTCTCCTCTAATCTTAAAACCCTATATATCACCGAGCTCCACTCCTCTCCCTCTATCATAAATAACTCCTATATATCACTGAGCTCAGCTTCTCTCCCTTTATCATATAACCCTATATATCACAGAACTCTTTTCTATCATATAACCCTATTTATAACAGAGCTCAGCTCCTCTCCTCTATCATATAACCCTATATATCACAGAGCTCAGCTTCTCTCCTCTATCATATAATCCTATATATCACAGAGCTCATTTTTCTCTCGCTCTATCATATAACCCTATAGATCAATAGAAGCTCAGCTATCTCCTCTATCCATATAACCCTATATATCAACAGAGCTCACTTCTCTCCTCTATCATATAACCCTATATATCACAGAGCACAGCTCTCTCCTCTATGAATATAAAACTATATATCCACAGAGCTTCAGCTTCTCTCCTCTAGTCATATACCCTATATATCACAGAGCTCAGCTTCTCTCCTCTATCATATAACCTTATATATCACTGAGCTTTCAGCTTCTCTCCTCTACCAAATTAATCCTATATATCACTGAGCTCACTCCTCTCCCCCCCCCGCTCCTCATATCAATATAACCCTATATATCACAGAGCTCAACTCCATCTCCCTCTATCATATAACCCTATATATCACTGAGAAGCTCAGCTTCGTCTCCCCTTATCATATAACCCTATATATCACAGAGTCTCAGCTTCTCTCCTCTATCATATAACCCTATATATCACAGAGCTCAGCTTTCTATCCTCTATCATATAACACTATATATCACATAGCTCAGCTCCTCCACCCTCTATCATGATAACCCTATATAATAACAGAGCTCAGATTCCCCTCCTCTATCATATAACTCTATATATCCACAGAGCTCAGCCTATCTCTCCTCTATCATATAACACTTATATACTCACAGAGCTCAGCTTCTCTCCTCTAACCATATAATCATATATATCACTGAGCTCAGCTCCTCTCCTCTATCATATAACGCCTATATTATCACAGAGCTCAGCTCCTCGTCCTCTATCATCTAACCCTATATATCAATGAGCCCTTCCAGCTTCCACTCCCCTTTATCTTATAACCCTACATATCAACAGAGCTCCTTTCTATCATATAACCTCTATTATAACAGAGCTCAGTCTCCCTCTTCCTCGCTCCTCTAAGGTCCGTCTAGTCATATAACCCTATATAGTCACTGGAGCTCGATCATCGTCCGCATCTCGTTTCTATCAATATAAACCTATGATAGAGGTGGGGTGGCGGGTACAGATCTCGAGTATCTCGGGCGGTCCACTATACCAATCACCCACCAAAACACCTCGATGATCGCTCTTGATCTTAACCATCTCCGACAAACATATAACCCTATAAATCACAATCGCGACCATCTTTCTGCTTCGCAACTACCTGAGCACCTACCTCTCTCGTCCATGCCTAATCATGACAACCGCTATATATCACGAGTGTACTCCGGGAGCATCTTCATCACTTTTTCAGCCAACTCATTGATACTTCCACGTCGGCTCTATCTATTATGAAAGACTATATAGCTACAAATGCGTCATAGCTACATCTCGTCTGCATTGGTGGACCGACAAAACATAATCACCCAGACTCACACAGGAAGCACCGCAACATTCGTACCTCTAATCATATAACACCATAAATCTACGCCGAGATCCATGGGTGAGCTACTCGATAATACGCTCCTAAAACCTGTATATACTCCAAAATAGACACTGAGCTCGGGGGAGTGTGTTATTCGGGGCTGCCCGACACCACAAACCTGAAAACGCGCACTACACTACCCCGCTTCAACACTACTCCGTGGTGGACCGTCAAACACCCACAAACCCGCCTAGCGATCACTACACTCTCGCCACGGCTCAAAACTTTCTACGTTGGCACAACACTAGTTCCTGCCGCAACACCCTGCGCACACAAACCCATCTCTATAAGTACCACCCACCTCGTCCAATAATAACTCATGTATAATGCCTGTTACCATAGCAGGAGGAAAACTCCCCGAGCTCTGCTTGTCTCGCTCTCCACTTTGACGTGGTGCCACAAACCATTATAACCTAAATACACGTGAGTGAGCCAGCATCACGTTACTCTTTTCCCTCTACAATATCCCTATATATCACAGAGCTCATCCTCTCCTGCTCTATATCATATAACGCCTATATATCACTAGAGCTCAGCTCCTCTATCAAATAACCCAAAAACATCAGAGAACTCAGCTTCTCTCCTCTAAAATATACCCCAGATATATCACTGGAAGCTCAGAGTCTTCTTTCCCTTTAAGATCATATGAACTCTATTAAATCAGCTAGCACTCGTATATAGCACTAACAAAATAACCCTCAAGAAAAAAACAGATCTCAGCTCCTCGTCTGCCGTCAGTCATAAAACCTTATATGTATCAACAGAGCTCAGTCAGCTTAACTCCTCTATCATATAACCCTATATATCACAGAGCACAGCATCTCTCCTATTATCCATATAACCCTTATAGTCACAGAGCTCAGCTTCTCTCTCCTCTATCATATAACCCTATATATCACAGAGCTCAGCTTCTCTCCTCTATCATATAAACCTATATATCACAGAGCTCAACTCCTCTTTCTCTATCATATAACCCTCTTATATAAACAGAATCATTTCTATCATAATAACCCTATATATCACAGAGCTCAGCTACTCTCCTCCTAACATATAACCCTATATATCACAGAGCTCAGCTTCTCCTCTCTATCATATAACCCATATATCACAGAGCTCAAGCTTCTCTCCTCTATCCATATAAACCTATATAATTCACAGACTTCAAGGCTCCTCTCCTCTATAATATAACCCTATATATCACAGAGCTCAGCTCCCTCTCCCTCACCCTGTCATATAACGCTATATATCACCAGAACCTCATTTCTTTATCATATAACCCCTATAAAATCACAGAGCTCAGCTTCTCTCTCTCTATCATATAACCCTATATATCACTGACTCAGGGCTTCTCTCCTTCTATCATATAACCCTATATATCACAGAGCTCAGCTTCTCTCCTCTATCATATAACCCTATATATCACAGAGTCAGCTTTCTCTCCCTCTATCACATAACCCTCATAATCACAGAGCTCAGCTCCCCTCCTCTTATCATATAACCCTATATTCACAAGCTCACTTCTCCGTCCTCCTATCATATAACCCTATATAATCACAGAACTCTATTCTAATCATTAAAACCCTATTTTATATCAGAGGCTCAGCTCCTCTCCTCTATCATATAACCCTAGTATATTTTCCCAAAAAACAGAGCTCAGCTTCTCTCCTCTATCATATAATCCTATATATTCACAGAGCTCAGTTTCTCTTCCTCTATCATATAACCCTATATATCACAGAGCACAGCTTAACTCCTCTAACATATAACCATATATATTACAGAGCTCAGCTTCTCTCCCTCTATCATATAACCCTATAATAACACGAGAGCCCTCAGCTTTCTCTCCTCTATCAATAAAAACTATATACACATAGCTCAGCTTCTCTCCTCAATCATATAACCCCTATATACACAGAGCTTCAGCCTTCCACCTCCCTATTATCATAAAACCTATATATCCAGGAGCTCAGCTTTTCTCTCCTCTACCATATAATCCTAATATATACTGAGCATAGTTCCTCTCCCTTTAATCATATACCTTATATATCACAAAGCTCAGCTTCTACTCCCCCCTTTCTAATCATATCACCCTATATAATCATTGAGCTCAGCTCTCTCCCTCTATCATATAACCCTATATATCACAGAGCTCATCCTCTCTGCTCTCTCCTATAACCCTATATATCACAGAGCTCAGCTCCTCTATCATATAACCCTATACATAACATAACTAAGCTTCTCTCCTCTAATATATACCCCTATATATCACTGAGCTTAGTTCCTCTCCCTTTATCATATAGCCTTATATATCACAGAACTCTTTTCTATCATATAACCCTATTTATAACAGAGCTCAGCTCCTCTCCCTCTATCATATAACCTTATATATCACAGAGCTGCTGCTTATCTCCTCTAATAATAAACCCTATATATCACGAGCTCAGCTTCTCTCTTTATCATATAACCCTATAATATCACAGAAGCTCCGCTTCTTCTCCTCCTCTATCATATAAACCTATATAACACAGAGCTCAGCTTCTCTCCTCTATCATAAAAACTATAATATCAGCAGAGACTCATCTCCTCTTCTCAATCATATAACCCCTATATTATCACAGAACTCATTTCTATCATATAAACCCTAAATATCACATGAGCTCAAGCTTCTCTCCTCTTTCATATAACCCCTATATATCGACAGAGCACGGAGCTTCGAGGTCTCGGTGTCTCGCGTGCTTCCTCTATCATATTAACCCTATTATCCACAGAGCTCAGCTTCTCCCTCCACTCTAACCATATTAAACCTATCTATCAGCAGGAGCATCGAGGGCTCCACCTCTCTCTCTATCAGTATTAACCCCACCACTACAGACCCCTGGAGCACATCACCTCTCCCCTGTCATATAACCCTATATATCACAGAACGTCATTTCTAGTCATATAACCCTATGATATCACAGAGCTCAGCTTCTCCTCCTCTATCATATAACCCTATATAACACGTCGAGCTCATCTTCTTCTCCTCTAATCATATAACCCGATATATCACCGAGCTCAGCTTCTGTCCCTCTACATATAACCCAAATATATCAACAGAGTTCAGCTATCTCTCCCTCTATCGTACATAACCCTCTATATCACAGATGAAGCTCAGCACCCTCCTCTATCAATAACCCTATATTATCACAGAGCTCAGCTTCCTCTCCTCTACATATAACCCTATATATCACAGAGCTCAGCTTCTCTCCTCTATCAATAACCCTATATATCACAGAGCACAGCTCCTTTCCCTCTATCATATATCCCTATTATATCACAGAGCTCGCTCCTCTCCTCTATCATATAACTCTTTATGTCACAGAGCTCAGCTTCTCTCCTCTATTATATAACCCTATATATCACAGAGCTCAGCTTTTCTTCCTCTATCACATCCTGCTCTCAGATGGTTACCACCTGAAAGGTTCCCTTTAAATTTAAAACATTATCTTATGTATATTTTTTTTCCTTCTTTTTCTTTATATTGTACTGTTAATGTGTTCTGTAATCATATTTGTATTATACTCATGACATTGATATGGTAATACACACTTGGCATTGTAATTCATTGTGCATAAGGGGTAGTTTTATCTCGCTTCTGAGTACTGTGACCAATGAGGCTAGCAATGATAAGAGATGCTAAAGTTTTTCACTGTGGTGTTTTTAATGGGACATAATAAAGCATACAGATTTGATGTTTACCTGTATTAGAGAGTGCCGGAAAGATTGGCTACAGTTGGCACAATCCCCGATAGTCACACAAGTGATATAACCTACAAGGCTTCAGGGATTAAATATTTTCTAGGACTTCCTTGTCAATCATAGTTCTGCATTCGGCTGACATGTTTGAAGACAAGCATGAGAAATTAGAAGCTTTACACAGTTCTGCTTGTGATTAGGGGACCACTTCAGCGCCCTAAAGGAGTCATTCTAAAAATAATTTTATATTAAGGAACTGCAATCCTTTAATGTATTCAGTGACATGAAAGGTGGCTCCACTTCTATATCCACTGTTTGCTTTGATAATAATGATGTTTTTTATTGTAAATTGCCAGGAATAAAGATTCAATTTACACTTGAGCAGCGTCCTTGTTAAAGGGGTTTTAACGTTTGAAGTGTTCGTGCTCTTCAGCTAATTTTATATGATATAGGAGATTGAAATCCCGGGTGAGTCCCTCTTTCCCTCAGCAGGTATGTCTCTCCTCACTGAAGAGCTGTGGCATCATCATTATGTGTGAAGCAGGGGAAGAGGAAGGAAGTCTGGAGAGGATGCAGCTTCCTGCAGTGTTCTTATGTGTCTGCAGAGCTTTCTTCTCCAGGCTGGCTCCACAAGCTCCTTGCTGTGCTATAACCAGTTGTACACACAGCGTGAACGGATGAAACACATGTGAGGAATGCACACTGCCCCTCCCCTCTCCTCCCACTCTGTTATCAGGCAGGAGGACTGTGTGACTGTGTTATATGGAGGTAAAACACAGGACATAAGACTGTGTTAAAAAAGGGATCTATGGAGGATAAATAGTCCATAATTACGCCAGATCATTCACCTTCATAGCTGGAGATGACTATAACAGCCAGCAGCCCTCGGTTTTAACAGCTCAGAAGGGAGTAAACACAGAGCGTGCAGGCAGCCAATCACAGTGCAGGGGGCGTGTCTGGGGTGTTTCCTGTTTGGTAGTGTATTCCAACAAGCTGAATGAAATGTCAGCAAGCCAATCACAGTGCAGGGGGCGTGTCCAGGGGCGGGATCCAACCAGGGTGTGTCACGGCTGGCCAATCACAGAAAAGGGGGCCTGTCCCAACTAGCAGCAGAAATAGAAAAAAAAAAAAAAAAACAAAAAAAAATTTTTAACAATGCACAAAAAGCTCATATCTACTAGTACCAAGTGACTTAGGTAATGCAAACCAATTACAAAAGAACTTATTTTTACTGTCTCCATAATCTAAGATTTGATCTTTGCAGTGAGAAAACCCCTTTAAGGATCCAGTCAGAGGGCGCAGTAAGGAATAAATGCACCATGCTTAATTGCTGGTGAAGAGTTGCTATCCTCCGCGTTATATACTGTCATGAAAATGTTGAGCAATTATTTTTTTGCTATTAATATAAAAAATTTCATTTATACATTCAATCATTCAGTAATAGACTTCCTATGATATGCTATATTTTAACTATATTAACTAATACCTCATATTTGATATTTTTCCAGTAAGTCATTTCTATTTGCCCAAAAATACTGAGGAGAGGAGGGTGTCTGTATTTTGTGTTGGACACCTAGAAAGTGCTGGTGGGCACAGCCACACCCAATCGTTTATAGTTACGTGGCGTCATTAATAGGATTTCTAAACCAGCATTGTGGCAGCCACACATTTTGCATTAATGGCACCTTTTTGTAATCGCCTTATCTATATACAATTGAATGCCAGCAACCCCTCCCTCATATATAGAAAGGTATGTGAGTAGTTGTTTTATACGGTATTCTTTCTTGATTATGTGCATATCCTTCCCCCCATTGTATTATACTGTGGCTTTGTTGCATGCTGGTGTGTAACAGGTAATCAATTAAACGAGCAGTTTTTTTTATCATCTAATGTTTCCCCTAAGTAGTGGGGTGTGTGAGCTGCAGCTCAGCAATTTACCTGCACCCTGTTTGTCTTTTTCTTTCCCAAATAGCATGTGAGGCCTGTGTTGTCCTCCTGGCCCCTTGTTCAGCTCATTAGTTCAGGCCATTGAGCTATAAGTATGGCCAGTTGTTGTGTTCATGGCTATATTGTAGTAATAAGTATGTAGATCATATATCATGTATATACACTTTCATTGTTTGCTATTGCATATAGAAAAGGTTATATCTAGAATCTTCCTTGCCCTACGTCTCAGGAGATGGGTTCCAGGCTTGAGTTGATGTGGACAATTGGTAATGATTTGACTTTGAGAGGTGTGTATTATCATACACCTAATGGCTGCTATAATAATGTATAGTCGGAAATGATCCTAAACTGTATCAATTGCTTTTGTAACCTGCCTCAGAGTCCTCTTGATAGGTAGATAATAAAACTCATTGCTCCTAGCTCACTGCATTGTCTATATTATGCAGCAGGACACGTGTGGTTTATAGCAATATCTATGAGGACAGAAGTTCCATTACTTCATAAAGTCTCCAGTTAAAGGAGAGGTATTCTCTACATTAAAACTCTAAATGCAAAGCACATAACTGTATATCAGGGGTGGACAACGATATTTCTCGAATAATAGTCCCATAATTTTGTACCTCTCTCAGGGAGGGGCTGTGCAGGTAAAATCTTAAAGAGGTAAAGACCCCTTGCCTGGAAGACTTTTTATGGTACTTTACTAGTAAATATCCAAAATGGCTTAGAGGTATTGGTTCCACTTAAAGGAATGCTAGAGATCAGATTCAGAAGGTCCACTGTTCAGTACCCCAAAAAGAAGATATGAGGCTATTTTCATTGTAGTTTTGGGGGTTACAAAAGTGGCTGTTTCACAACTATAACTAAAGAGAACACCCCACATATATAGATATTGGGTTGGATAGATATGCATGGGCTGGATGGATAGAAAAGGGCTGGGTGAATAGGTATGAGCTGGATGGATAGATATGAAATGGATATGAGCTAAAGGGATGGATAGATAAAAATCTTTGATATCTTGGTCAAGTTAAAAGATTGATATATCCATATCCATATGTGTTTATCTGTTCTTGGAGAAATTCCCAAAATCATAGTCCATTGAAAATCAAGTACTTCTTCGCTGGTGAAGTCATGGTGCTTTCTGTCGATACCTTTATCTATAGATGGATTGGGATGAGACTGATAAGAAATAAGATGGATAAATAGAGATGAGTAGCATAACTTGACTTCTTATATGGCAACGGGGGCCATTGGCTGCCTTTAAACTCCAGGACAACTGCTACCTCTGCACCTCTTATAGCTACACCCCTGGATATGAGATAGGTAGGTAGGTTGATTTAAATAAATAGCATATTGTGTAATTGTGTTCCACAATATGTTACAGAAATAGGCCCTATTACAATGTTCACCTCACAGTAGGTCAATATAATTCAGAAGATATTGAGCTTGATTAACCTTTTAAATCATGGATCGACCCTGAGTAGAAGCAAGTATTCTTTTTCATATAAAATAAGCAATCAGAACATTTGCTTTTGCTTGCAGCGTTTTCTGTGTTCTTTTCTGCCAAGGAGAAGCCTTTAGGTGTGGTAGCTTAACCTTAGTATATGCTGCATACACTAAGGTTAAGCTAACACACCTGAAGGCTTCTTCTTAGCAGAAAAGAACATGGAAAATGCTACAAGTCCGTTTCTGTCTAGAGATTGACAGTCATAATGTTGTGTAGTCAGGTGGAGAATTTAGATGCCAACACTAATATGGTATGAAGTGGAGTTGAACTAAGTAGCCTGTTAGAATTATTGTACTATTCAATACAACAGGCGGTTGCACTGATTTTGGGACATAATGATATATGTAGCAATGTGCACATGCTCGTATGGACATGCCTAATGCAGTGATAAGACAATAGGAAAAGAGGTTGAAAAGTAAAAAGTAATAATCTCAGCTAATATATTTAGCTGAAACTATTATTTTTTAGCTTTTTAACTGATTTTGTATAATATATAAGAACAATATATAGTACATTAAAAATTTTTTAGAATATATATATATATATATATATATATATATATATATAAAAAAAGATATATATATATAAACACACACACATATATCTGTTCCTAGATATCAAAAAAGTCACTCAAAAAGTTGAGATGTGACTCTGTGCAATGCATTTGAGGATATGCCGCAAAGTATAAATGATAAACTATGCACACTGTATATCTGAGTAATTATCATATCATGTTTTGATTGATTAGCTATTTAAATGAGACATTTATGAACAACTCCTACTTTCTTGTACCAGCCAGCAAGTAGCAATAGAATAATAGACCTACACCAGCTCATCGGGTAGAGTGCTGGTATCTTTATGTAGCTGACAAGCAGAAATGAGAACACATTTGAATTCAGGGAAATAACTCTAGCCCCTTACCTGACCTGGAAGATGAAGACTGAGGATGAAGGGCACAGGCAAATTAGGATAACCAGGCCAATTTGCTTTTTTCAGCAGGGTAACTGCTGTTCCTTTTTTTTTTATATATCTCCTACTATGTAATGACATCAGATATACTGTAAATTGAATGTATGTCGGATATTGGTAGCAACCAGTTTTGCATGATAAAGAACAGGTTTTCATTTCTCCTGGTTCCTTTAAGAAGACATGTTGTACCCATACTGCCCCTCACACTACATATCCAAACAATGGCCCATACTACATATAACCTTCCTGTGAGATCTCGTCCATTTATATGTTCCTTTCTCAGTAAGACACAGCACCATGAGTTATCAAGAATAGTTATGAACCTGCAGAAATCAGGATTTGCAACATCCCTAAAATGTTCATTTATTTAAATTTTAGAGACCTTAGCACTATTATACCCTTTTAGCTGCTATATGAGGATAAATAGGTGGTCATTCATATACAGGACCTTTTATGTTTAGTAAAACACTTCAACATTGTATCCTGATGACATACGAAGAAATACTAAGCTAGAAGGAGTTGCTAGAACGCCAACCATATCAAAGTGGGCTCTGAGGAGAGATCAGCTGCAGTTAGTTTTCCAAATCTGTTAACTGTCCTGACGAGGGAACAATAAACGTTTAACCAGTTTCCATTTGTAGGATATTTGTAGGACTTGGGGTCTTTGAGAGGAACCTTTTATGTCATCCCTCAAAGACTCAAAATAATTCTATTGAAAAGTGACCTCTATAAAAATCCTAATGTGACCACTTTTTATCCCTAGACTGAGAATATAATTTAAATTTACAGATGGAGCATAGTTTAGCTTGACCATGATATCTTTGCTGTCTGTGTTATCTGTTCTTAGATCACAGACAAAGCCATTGAAAAGGATTAGAAAAAGTTGAGAAAACATTCTGTGCTATTATAGTGCATTATGTCTCAAGTTAATCTTTGCTACATCTGTACTTATTTCACGTTAGGAGTAGCATTGTAAATGTGGGAATATGCAGTATGAGCGCCTGTTCTTAAACTTGTTTAATAATGGTTTGGGGTAAGTAATGGCTAAAAAAAATATTTTAATGGTAATAATAATATTTGATATTTCTAATATTAATAATAATAAACATTTTCTTACAACCAATAGTTCAGGCTTTGTGATCTGTCCCATATAGATTCACAAACAGTCAAATCACTGATTTTTGGATTTTTTATCATACTTGTATACAGAGTGAATAAGTGGAAACTGCAAAAATGTACATAATTTTTTTTTCTTTTAAACTGCATTCTGTAGGGGACCTCAACAAGGCCATATTCTGTATAAAAGCCAGTGACTCCAGCAACTTCTACAGGGCTGAGCAAATTTCCCCATCTCCATATCCTCTCCTCATTATTATTCCTGTATAAATCCCCTAAATATTTTGTGCTTTTCTAGTATAAGGCATTGGCTCCGTCATTGTATGTGGGCTTTTCTCATAAAATGGTCTGTTGATCTTCACTGGTTGTATTCTCAGGGAGCTTCCAGCAATGTTTTATAGAGATACAGTATCTCACAAAAGTGAATACAACCCTGACATTTTTCAAAATATTGTATTATATCTTTTCATCTTGCAAACTCCCTTCCCCCTCTTGCATGTCCTTTAGTCTGCTCACAGTTCTTGACCACACAACAGAAGAATTATCCAGGCTTCTCTCCTCTGCTCACCCTACTACCTGCTCTAGTGACCCCCATTCCCTCCCACCTCATCCAGTCCATTTCTCCAGCTGTCCTCTATCACCTAACTGCATTCTTCAATCCCTCTCTCCAATGTAATCTTTTCATCCTCGTTTAAACACGCTGTTAAAACACCTTTACTATAATAGCCCACTGTGGACTCATTCTGCGCTTTGATTACCAACCAGTCTCTAACCTGCTCTTCATCTCTAAGCTCCTGGAACGCTTGGTCTATTCTTGCCTAATCCGTTATCTCTCTGCTAACTCTCTTCTCAATCCTTTACAATCAGGTTTCCGCACCCTACACTCCACAGAAACTGCTCTAGCTAAAGTCTTAAATGACCTCCTCACAGCTAAATCTTAGGGCAACTACTTGTTCTTTCTTCATCTGGATCTCTCTGCAGCGTTTGACACTGTAGATCACCAACTTCTCCTCAGCATCCTCAGCGTCATTGGCCTCAAGGACACCACTTTCTCTTGGTTGTCATCCTACTTCTCTGAAAGACCATTTAGTGTCTCATTTGCAGGCCTTACTTATTCTTCTCTTCTTCTTGCTGTTGGGGTTCTTCAGGAATCGGTTCTAGGTTCTTTCCCCTTCTCACTCTACACAATCCCCATTGGATAATCTATCAGCAGATTTGGCTTCCAGTACCATCTCTACACTAATAATACTCAATTATACACCTATTCATGTGACATCATTCCTGCCCAACTATAAAACACCAGTGACTGTCTGTCCCCTGTCATGTCCTCTCTCTATCTCAAACTAAACCTCACTAAAACCGAACTTCTTGTCATTCTGCCATTTGATAACCAACCACCCTCTGCTATTTCTGTCTGAGTGTGTGGTACCACCATAACTCCTAGGCAGCAGGCCCGCTGTCTTGGGGTTATACTAGATTCTGATCTGTCCTTCACTCCCTACATCCAATCACTTGCCCGCTCCTGTCATCTGCACCTCCAGAACATCTCCAGAATCCCTCCCTTTCTCACTGTGGAAACCACCCAGACTCCTATTGTTGCTCTTATTCTTTCTCGTCTTGATTACTGTAACGCCTTACTTATCAGTCTCCCTCTCTGCAAACTCTCCCCTCTCCAATCTGTCCTGAATGCAGCAACCAGGCTCATCTTTCTTTCCAGCCGTTATACTGATGCCTCTACACTGTGTCAGTCACTGCACTGCTTACCCATTCAGTACAGGATACAATAGAAACTGATCACTCTCACCCATAAAGCTCTTCATAGTGCTGCACCCCTACATCTCCTCCTTCATCTTTGTCTACCACAATACCCAGTCTCTACGCTCTGCTGATGATCTTAGATTACATTCCTCAATCATCCGAACCTCCCATGTCCGTCCCCAAGATTTCACATGTGCTGCACAGTTTTCCTGAACATGCTACCCTGAATGATAAGACACACTCATAACCCTCAGTTTTAAGCATGCCCTGAATATACATTTTCTCAGGAACGCCTACAAAGATTCCTAATTGCTACCCCCCCCCCCCCCCCCCCCCCCCCCCCCCCCCCCCCCCCCCGCTTTCTCTCTCACACACTTTTGTCACTCC
This sequence comes from Phyllomedusa bahiana, assembly GCA_025379985.1. NCBI lineage: Eukaryota > Metazoa > Chordata > Amphibia > Anura > Hylidae > Phyllomedusa > Phyllomedusa bahiana. The sequence continues at coordinate 22,565 of JAODAL010000270.1, read as the reverse complement.
CTGCATTTGGACACTCACAGGCACTTATCTGTACATAGATGTACTGTCTGGGTTGCAGGGTCATCCACTTTTTATGAAACATGGTTGGACCCTTGTGAGAACCAAGCACTTCCCACCCTTCCCTTCACCAATACACCCTAATAGATTGTAAGCTCTTGCAAACAAGACCCCAACACCCTGTGTTTGATCTGTTAGTAGCTTTTTACTGTGTAATGTTTGTTTTTTGTCTTTGTGTGTGTATATATATATATTATATATATATATATACTAAATTGTAAAGTGGAATGAGTAACGCGGAATATGTTGGTGCTATATAAATAAAGATTATTAATAATATCTTCATGGGACAACACTGTAAAGTAGTCAGTGTACAGCCTAAATAACTGTGGAAATTTAGTGTGCCCTCAAAATAACTCAACATACAGCTGTCAATGTCTAAATCGCTGGCAACAAAAGTGAGTACACTCCTAAGTGAAAATGGACACATTGTGCCAAGTGTCAATATTTTGTTTGGCCACCGTTATTTTCCAGCACTGCCTTAACTCTCTTGGGCGAGAAGTTCACTAGAGCTTCAAAGGTTGCCACTGAAATCCTCCTTCACTCTTCCATGATGACATCACAGAGCTGTTGGTTGTTAGAGACCTTGCTCTCATCCACCTCCTGTTTGAGGATGTCCCACAGATGCTCAATAGGGTTTGGATCTGGAGACATGCTTGGTCAGTCCAGCACCTGAACACTCATTTTCTTTAGCAAGGCAATGGTCGTTGTGGAGGTGTGTTTGGGGTCGTTATCATGTTTGAATATTGCCTTGAAGCCCAGTTTCTGAAGGAATGGGATCATACTTTGCTTCAGTATGTCATAGTACATGTTGGTGTTCATGGTTCCCTCAATCAATTGTAGCCCCCCACAGCTGGCAGCACTAATGCAGCCCAAACTATGACACTCCCATCATCATGTTTGTACTCCTCACCTGGTTGCCGCCACATACGCTTGACACCATCTGAACCAAATAAGTTTATCTTCTTTATGGTTCCAGTAATCCGTGTCCTTAGTCTGCTTGTCTTCAACAAACTTTTTGCTGGCTTTTTTGTGCATCACCTTTAGAAGAGGCTTCCTTTTGGGATGACAGCCATGCAGACCAGTTTGATGCAGTGTGCAGCAAATGGTCTGAGAACTGACCCCTGTCCCTTTAACCTCTGCAGCAATGCTGGCAGCACTCGTAGATCTAGTTTGAAAATACAATCTCTGGATATGATACTGAGTGCGGGCACTTAACTTCTTTGGTTCTGAGTGGAACCCGTGTTGATAGTCCATTGTATGGTCTTGGCCACCGTGCTGCAGCTCAGTTTCAGGGTGTTGGCAATCTTCGTATGACCTTGGCCATCTTTACGTAGAGCAACAGTTCTTTTTTTCAGATTCTCAGAGACTTCTTTGCTATAAGGTGCCATTTTGAACTCAGATTGACCAGTATGAGAGAGTGTGTGAGCTTTAACACCAAATTTAACACAGCTGCTCCCCATTCTGAGACCTTGTAGAACTAACAAGTCACATGACACTGAAATTATAATAGTATTTAAAATTGAAATGTTAGTCAAATTTATATCCAAAAGTCAATAACGCATCTCAATGGTCAAAACCCATTGTAAAGTGTATGTGTTTCTACAGATGCAGAGTTGTATCGTCTTTCTTTTCTATTGTTATCTACCTTTACTAGTTTGTTGTGGTGTTTATGACACTAAGTACATCAATGACCTTTGTATTACCGCTCTGTACATTTTGGACAGTGACAGTTTGATATTCCCTGTTGTGAATTCAGTTATGAGCTCTCATTGCTGTTTGAGTTGATATGCTGTGTACTTTGTTTAGGAAAGTCACAAATTTCAATATTTTGGCACAGGAAATAATCACTATCACACTTGTTATTGCACGTGCTTTAATTTAAATATACAGTAATTTTCCATGACCATTGACTGTTAAAAAGATACAGGTTAAAAATGTATTAAGTCATGCCTAGATATTCTACCATAGCGGATGGCCACAGGCTAACCAAACCTGATTTACATCCTTCTTTCAAGAAACAATATGAAAAGTTCATCAGGTTTGGTATTGATGTATTGTTCATGGAGTCCCAGAGCTCACTACAAAGCTGTATGAGACAATAACTTATTCACCACAGGTTGATATATATCTTACATTACCTGAGGCGCTGGAGGCTACACAGCAGTCAGCATCACTTGGATCCCAGACACAAGCAGTACTGTCATCTTAAACTGGGAAATGACTTTTGTGAAATCCTGAGCATTCTTCATCTTACCTAATCCACAAGACATACCACAATAAATGTTCTTCTGACACTGGATAGACTTTAGGAGGACAGAACAAAAAAACAAAAAAAAACAAAAAAACGGGCAGCATAATATAGGCAGCAGGATCAGTCCAGCAAGCACGGCATAGAGTATTCAAATAGTATATACAGGCAGCCATTGTGTGTACCTGCGTGTATATTCCCGGGTTACAAATCGAATAGGTACTATAGGTTTGTTCTTAACTTGAATTTGTATGCAAGTTGGAACAGGTACATTTATTAAATGTAAGTGCAGTAAACAAACAAACAATTATTAGTTTTGGATAGTGCAGGGAAGGATTAACACCCCTTTTACATTTGTTTTGCGGTCTGTACCCCTTTTTAGAAGATTTCAACTCCCTTTCTGTCTCTCATGTGCTGCTGTGGTATGCTGGCACTTGTGGTTCCACAGCTGCTGTGGAACAGGGAACCACAAGTGCCAGCATGCCACAGAAGCACATGTTAAACACATCAGCAAGCATACAATTATTACATGTATAGTGTGGAATTCTGTTACTTGTAGTTCCACAAATACAAATGCCAGCATGCCACATATGTACTAATTGTATGGGTGCTGATACAGTACAGCACTGATTTTAACATTGGAGATCGCTGGAGATGGGTGGGAGACCATGAGCAGTAAGAACAGATCTGTCGGGCCGGGGGCCAGTAACACAAGACCATAAAGACGGAGGTCCCCAGTGCAATGCGGGTGAACGGTAGGAAGGTAATAAAGAGCTGCTGTGGTGTGCCAGCCGGAAGACGCAGTGGGCAGAGGAAGATTTCTGACATTATTATCGGGCGTGACTCGGTATGTAATGTCATCACACTGAGCCATGTCCCATAAGTTTCTGTTTGTAACTAGGAGACCAAGTCAGAACATTGTAAGTCGGGGACTGCCTGTATAGTTAAGCATCGTGCTGTTACAAAGGGTTATTTTGTGATGTGGAGTTACAATACACAGAAGGTCTGTAAAGTCGGCCACCGATGCTCAGGAATGTTCTCTGCACTGTAAGGTCACACTCTGTAAATTGATACTTTCAGCAGTATCTGCAAAATTATTCATTATTGTCAACAATCAAAGTTGACATACGTGTAGGACTACACGGTGACCATGTGGCATTAGTGTAACACCACCTCTTTTTTATGTAAAAGTAAAACCTTATGAACATCACAAAAAGACCTGCTTGAATATGCTGCAGGAGTTAAAAAGTTGTCCACAACCTTCTTCTAATCGCCGCACCTCACATGGTAACCCCTTGTTTTGCCAACTATTTTAAGGGGTCGGATACGGCTTTAAAGAAGGCAACATCAAATGCTTTATTAACTTTATTATATGAAGAGTTCAGTGATTACATAAGACTAAAAGAAGGTAGTATGATATTGTGTACACTTTCACATAATATAGATTATAAAGGCAAAGCACGCATAATATTGATTACAAATACTTACATCACACCTCTATGTGCGTCAAAGATTCATCGGGAATCTTATAAGCATCATCTATCGGCATAAGATGGGAAAAACGGGCCAGCAAAAATAAGGATAATCTCTGGGATCCACACCGTGCACGGGTGTCCCCTTATACAGGTCAAAGCTTCACCAGGAATCTTAAAAACATCATCTATCGGCATCAGTTTGGAGAAGTGGGCCAGCAAAGATAGAGAGATCCCTGGGACCAACCCTGTGGCGGTGAGGCCTTCCTCACACCCACAGGTCCAGATACTTCTATCTCCGCAGAAAACTTTCTCAGTTTATATCTCATTTGAAACAAATACCTGTGTAACCAATTGTTACACAAGCTAACAGATCAGTATTTTTCCAGTTTAAGACCCCCGCTCCTCCGAATGGCCAGTTCTTCAGAAGTTAACCTGGCACTGGAAAAATCCATCAGCAGATGTTGAACACCCCTGGTAATAAGCAATGAACACCTGCATTCCCATCCTTCTCCCTAATCATTGCTGGGTAGTATTATCTCAGGTAGGGTTTACATAGGCTATAGAGGGCCCCAGATAGGCCAGGTTTAGCTAGGCTATAGGATCCCCACATAGGCAGGCTTTAGGAAGCTATAGGGCCCCATAATGGCAGTCAAGCAGGGTTTAGGTATAGGGCCCCATATAGACAGGCAGGCAGGGTATAGGGGCCATATAGGTAGAAAGGTAGGGTTTAGGTAGCTATAGGGCCATATATGTAGGCAGGCAGGCCTTAGGGTAGGCTATAGGGGGCCATACAGGGAGGCGGGGCATAGAGCAAGCTATAGGGACTATATATAGGCAGGCAGGGCTTTGGAGGGGCTATATACAGGCAGGCAGGTAGGGCTATAGGAAGGCAGGTAGGGGCTATATACAGGCAGGCAGGTAGGGGCTACATACAGACAGGCAGGTAGGTAGGGCTATATACAGGTAGGCAGGGCTAAATACAAGCAGGCAGGTAGGTAGGGGCTATATACAGGCAGGTAGGTAGGGACTAGATACAGGAAGGTAGGTAGGGGCTATATACAGTAAGGCAGGTAGGTAGGGGCTATATACAGACAGACAGGTACGTAGGGGCTATATATAGGCAGGCAGGTAAGTAGGTAGGGGCTATATGCAGGCAGGTAGGGCTATATACAGGTAACAGGCAGGTAGGGCTATATACAGGTAACAGGCAGGTAGGTAGGGGCCATATACAGGCAGGCAGGTAGGGCTATATACAGGCAGGTAGGTAGGGGCCATATACAGGCAGGCAGGTAGGGCTATATACAGGCAGGTAGGTAGGGGCCATATACAGGCAGGCAGACAGGCAGGTAGTGCTATATACAGGCAGGCAGGTACGGGCTATATACAGGAAGGCAGGTATGGGCTATATACAGGCAGGTAGGTAGGGGTTATATACAGGCAGGCAGGTAGGTATAGGCTATATGCAGGCAGGACAGTATTCATTAATATTAAAAAAGAAAAAAAAATAAGAAAGCACTTACTCACCAGCTCCATGTTCCCTCGCAGCTCGGCTCCCGGGTAGTCTACACTCGGCGCGGGCTGCACAATGATATGACGTCATCACGCAGCCTACGTCAGCACTGTGGGCCGGTGCCTGCGCCTAGCAGCTGTACCGTCCTGCGTCAGAGCGCTCGGCCCGGAGGGCCTGGACGTTCAGAGGCGGTATGTGCCGGGCCCCTCAGCTCCGCGTCCGCCGGCAGTGAACGGTTATGTTCGCTGCCGGTGGGCGCAGGAGCCGCACTACCAGGGGAGCAGACGTGTCAGTAGTTGCCCCGGGACATGGGCCCCCCAAGAGCATGGGCCCATGGGCTGCTTCGTCTACTCCCCCTGTAGTTACGACCCTGAATGTGACATGTCACACAGCTAGAAATGCCCTACATTGGTAGGAAGAGCATGAAGACTTCCAAGTAATACTCTGGCCCCCTAATTCCTTAGACTTTGAGCATCTGTAGGACTGCCTCAATCATCATGTTTAGCAATTGTAGAATGCAGTCAGCATGGCTCCAGATACCTGTGAAAACCGACCAGGACACTCCCAGCTGCTTTCTGTGTTGAACTAAATGGTTATTCGGGATATAGCCTGTGGTCATAATAATGTGACTCAACAGTGTATAAACAAACAGGTGTGAAAACTTCTAAGGTTACAGAGCTATGGTTAAGGCTGTCGCTGGATTTGCTAGTCCTTTCAATGTAAGTGTGCCACTATATTATAAAGTATGGCAGAAAGTTTTGGTTAATCACAATCAATACCAATGTGTCTGAACTCTTTCCCCTGAGATTACATCCAACATGACTTTGGAGACAAGACTTGTTACGAGTGATATCGCTCACACGGTTGCAGCATACACCAGGTTAAATGTCCAGCCCAAATTTCCCATCTGCAAACACAGCAGCCTTTGCTAATTGAATTCTTTACAGTGTTTCCTGTGTTATTGCTCCATAGGGCATAACGTTCTGGGGAAGGGCAGGGGAAGGGCAGCTGTTCCTTTGTTATTCATGTACTGTGGCTCTTGCATGCAGCATAAGCTCTATTATAATTTGGGCTGTTTTGTATTTAATTGGCTTCTATTCTTGTCTGTGGAAAAGGCCTTTGAACAACAGTAAAGGGGAACAGTATAATGGACTGTAGTACTGTAAAGTTGAATTGTTCTGTATAAAGCAATTTTACTGATCACGTCTGGGTTTTAGTAAGGAAGTGGTTTGTAAGCACGCTGTTACTTTACAGTAATATTTAATTGTAGCCTATTTATATCATGAAGTCATTTTGGAGGATAAATGAATTACAAACTTAATGTACCATGAGTTTCTGAATGCTCGTCATGGAGCTTGAGGCTTGTTTTATGGCCCCAGGTTCTGTAGTAGTGTTCTGCTTCAGATTCTGGTCAATGGCAAATTCGAACCGGATTAGCCCGAATCAAATTTTGGGAAAAATCATAAAAGAAAATCAACTATTATTTATTAACCTAAATTGTTTTTTACAGGGTTTTAGGGATTAATGTACTTTTCTAAGATCTTCCCTGACTGGTGTCACTTCCTGTTATTATAACATAGGGGTAACGTAAGTGATGTTGAATGCTACACCTAAAGTGATGCCGGTTCAGGAATGTCCCAGAACACCTAAGGCCATGTTCACACGGCTTAAAATGGGCCGTATTTCGGTCCGTAATTACACGCCGAAGTGCGCAAATTACGGGCTGCAAACGGCCCATTCATTACGGTAATCCACAGTTCTCATAGAGAACTACGGATTACGTCTCCTCTCCCCGCCTGGCGAATCTGCCGGGCGGGGAGATAATTGACATGTCACTTTCTAGCGGCGTATACGCGCCGCTAGTAATGATTGTCTATGGGCCGGCGAGGTGCCGGCCCCTCGCTCCCTCCCCCGCTCCCGCCCCGCCTCTGGCCACACGGCATAATTGCGGGACGTAATTACGTCCCGCAGTTAAGCCGTGTGAACCTAGCCTAAAACAAAAAAAACCCACTAACTTTAATTTGGTGACAGGAGTATGGTTATGGGAAAAAAATTGGGATCAGGACGTCCCAAACCCAAGGTTTGTCACCAGTTCAGTTGAACGGAGCAACACTCTTCTATAGTATCATACAGATGGGAATGCAAAAATCATAAAACACTTACTATACTACTGTTATATTTTGTATTACATACTCGGTAGTAGAACCTTTCTGTATGTGATCCAAGTGGCTCGTACATTGCACTGTCCTCATTGACTGGTGGTGGGTCATAGAGGAAGAGACAAATGCTAAAATGCAACTGATGCTGCCTCCTCCTATAGTTATATTTCATGATGCTTCATTTGGTAACTTCTGTTCGCACTTCTCCCTATATGATGGATGTTCATGCTATACAATTATTCTTTTTACTGCTTGTTACCTTGTCAGTGTCCTTTCGTGCACACAAGCATCTTCATGTAATTTTGTGTCAGTGTAATTTTTTATAATAAATGCATACTAACGGATATTTGTAGCAATACTTTGACCGTAGCAGAAATTTAGCCACCTAATACTGTACCTTCCAAAATAAACCTTTAAGATTTGCGGAGATCATACGTACGTACCAGTTAGGCCAATGTCCACATGGACATAGCTTCGTAATATCACCAAAACTTAGAAAAAATGTCAACCTATAAAATACAAGGATTAGGGCTGGTTTATATCTGCTTATAAATTCATAGAGGGAAAGGGAATGTCCTATCAACAGAAAAAAACATCACTTTTAATTAAACATTTAAAGGGGTTGTCTCACTACATTGATTAATCTTACCTCAGTCCTGTTTCCTTGATTTCATTTTGAATTCAGAGGTGTGTTTACTGGCTTCTACTAGGCTGCAGTAGAAGCAAGGTCTGTAGCTATAGCGACCAGCACTGGCAGCCTATCAGGAGAGAGTAAACAGGTCTGTAGCTATAGCGACCTGAGGAGCTGATGCAGCCCATACAAGAGGGATATCTAGGAATAGGTAGGACAATGTTAATGAACATATATTACAAAGTGACTTGTTTTTGCAAGATCTTTAACATGAAAAGCAATCCTTGTAGTGAGACAACCCCTTTAAGACATAATAATACCTACTCTAATGTATAAAAAACAAACCCTGTCTGAAGCAGAGCTTAGGCCACAAAAAAGACGACCTCACACTATCCCTACAAAGGAAAAAATAGGAACAAAGCACATTATATGCCAATGGATGTTTTTTCCATTGGCATGTAATGTGCTTTTTTCTCATTTTTCCCTTTTAGGGTTAGTATAGGGTGTTAGGGTCTTGTTTCATTTTGGGTCATCCTTTTTGGGGCATAAGCTCTACTTCAGGCAGGGTTTGTTTTTGAGGGCACATTAGGGAAGAAGTACTATGTCTTAATTGTTTGATTAAAAGTTCTGTTTTATTTTTGATAGAACATACCTTGTCTTGCGAACTTATAATAATATCTAGTTATCCATAGTGGTTTTGTCCAAAGCTTACTGTTAATTAAAATTGGTCCTTTTTTTTTTGGTTTATGTCTGTGTTGGAGGTTCTGTTCAGAACCTCCGTCGCGGATTCCATAAAACATTATGGAAAAAATATTGTGGCATGCTGCGCTATTATTTATGTTAAAACAATGGACATAATGTTGGAAACCCCATGGACTCCATTGTAGTCAATGGGGTCCATTGGCCACCAGTTATGTCAGTCATTCAACTGGTCCGGTCGCACCTTTGTGATGGGGGTCACTGACCTTTTGAGGCAGGTGTGAACCAGCTCTTAAACCTCCTGAAAGGTCAGTGCACTCCAAACACAATGAGGCACATTTATAATGGTAATTGCACCAAAATATCAGTGTACATGCTTTACACCACATTTATCATTGTGTGTTTTAGACAGTTTCTAGACACTTCTGTGAGTCGTCCAAACAAAAGGGGTATGGCCTCAGTAAAAGGGGCATGGCTTTACTGAAATGGGTGTGGCTTAGCGTGCAACACTGTGTTTCCAAAAAATTTGCTAGAAATCTGGCACAATAAGTGGCATAAAGCCAGCCAACTAAAATAGTGTCAATTTCAAATATACAATCTAAAGATTATCAGACTGTTTAGTCTAAATTCACATTGGGTAAATATTAGACAGTATTGATAAATCTGTCTCTATATTTTCTGAAAGCAGATGACCCTGATGATTGCAGTTGTCTTAACATCCTATTGCTAGCCATGTTCACCTTCATGTGACATATAGGTGACAAGGGCTTGAGCTCACAAAAACTCTGAAACAGAGTATGCAACCTTTGGCTGTCATCTACATATAGCACAAACCCCAACTAAGCTAGCAAGGTTTATATTTTTTTCTTTAGAGCACACACAAATTTATAATTTTATACATACAATTATCTCCATGGAATGTTGCATCAAACCATGATTTATGAAAAAAAAATTGCACAGAAATTCCCCTTTGCAACTAAATGTAAACTGAATGAATGAAGCAGATCCTTTTTGGAAATGTGATCCGGAATAAGGTGTAAGTTTATGAACAACACAGTTGTCTGTATTCACAGGTGCATGTGTTAAAGAATGCCAAAACCACAGGAATGCGCTAACCAATTTTACATACAAATGAAACTGGAAACTACATGAACTAGTATATAATTCCCCATCCTCCTATACAAACAGTAATTGTAATCAATGATAACATTTCTAAATGTACTCTCACATAACCAGTGGACCACATACATTTTTCATTGTTCCTACCCTGTCTATACCCAATCTTTAGCATTAGGCCTGGTTTACATCTGCATCAGAGGTTCTGTTCGAAGCCTCCATCGCTGAAAACATAGTGCAGCATGCTGTGCTTTTTTCCCATTAAAGTGACAATCATCGTAATGGAAACCCAACAGACCCCATTATAGCCACTAGGCTTTGTTGGGCAGAAGTCGTGTACGTTATTAAACTGTTCTGGTTCCACCTCTGTAACCAAAGATCTAAATGGAAGCCCTGATGCAGTTTATTTGATGCCACATTCCAGACACTAATAGATGCCATTAATCAGCCTTATTAGACACAAGGAGATGATTAGATGAGCAAGTGTTCATCTTCTTATTTCTTCTCTGGAACATAAGACCTTCTATGTAACAATCAGAGAGCAAGGAAGGTGAAGTAACATAAAGAAGTTTATTTGATCTCGCCCCTTGTGGTCTTTTGAAGCCAGGTAGGGACGGAAGAAGGATGACAGATCCTTCTCCCTTCCCTGCATGCTGCCAGCATGCCCACACTTGCTCCACCATTTTACCCTGCTGTCTCTCAGGCTAGGTTGTGGAATCCTGATTTTAAAACAAGACCAACATTTCAGTTTCAGCTGTGAAACAGCTTGACCTAGAGCTCCATGCAAAGGGTGCATGGAAATAGTTAAAACCATAATCCAGTGGTGTAAATGACGTGCTATGAGTGACTGCAGAATCTGCACACCTTTACAGCCAGCCATAACTGTACAAGTACTTCATGCGGGTTCTCTGCTTGCAGTCCTATAATAGGAACTTTCATAGTAACATATTAATACAGTAGATAAGGTTGAAAAAAGGCACAGGTCCATCAAGTCCAACCTATAAGCCAGCCATAACTGTACAAGTACTTCATGCGGGTGTTGCATGAGTATTGTGTAGGCACTTTATGGTTGCTGTATGAGTACTATGCAGGTGTTGTACGCATGTATAGAAGGCCTTACACATTTGTGCAGTACACTATACAAAATAAAGCCATTTCTGCTGAGATAGAACAATTAAAAAAAAACTGCAGTTCAGTTCTGCACTGTTGTTTGAATGGCCAGTGTTATTCTGCTACATCTGCATATGAAAGTCCTGTAAGGGTATGTCCACACTGCACGGGTTTTCGGATGGTTTTTCAGGCGGTTTGCGGTTTTTCAGACCGCCTGAAAAACCGGCCGAAAATTAGCACGATTGTGCTCTATGGAAACCCCGTGCAGCAGTCCCCACTGCACGGGTTTTCCGCCCGACTGTTTTGTCGCCGGCGGACCGGCGGCAAAACGTTGAACATGCACAATCTTCCGTCCAGTTTCCGGACGGAATATGTGCTGTTCAATGGGAGTGGGGAGGGCGGAAAAGCCGTCCCCCCCCGCGCGGCCGTGAGGATGGCTGCAAAACAGGACTAATACCGGCCGGCAAACCGGCCGGTATTTGTCCTGTGCCGTGTGAACGGCCCCTAAAGATTTCCTGTATCAACATATTGTACAGCACTGGGGGATATATTGGAGCTGTATCAAAAAATAAAATAAATACATTGTTCACCATGCCACATGTCTTGCTATCTCTTTATGAATACAGTTAAACATTTATATTTAACATGCTGTTTTAATAGTAACCATTCATATTTGATATTGGTATGGACTCTACATTAATCCCCATGTCAGATTAGGTCATGTTTGTTTTCCAGAGATTACTCCACTTCAACTCGTAGTTCAGATTCTTTAAATAAATGCTATATATTTTATACGAAGAGTTCTACAATCTCACTTCCGCATGGTTTTCAAGGTCTCTACTTGCAGTCCTATAATAGGAACTTTCATAGTAACATAGTAATACAGTAGATAAGGTTGAAAAAAGGCACAGGTCCATCAAGTCCAATCTATAACCCTACATACTATGATTAAGGGTGGTACACACTCAAAACGCGTCAGCCTTAACAGACTACCGTTACTGTATTTTTATGGATATATAATAAAAGCAACTATGGATCTTAAACGTTGCTGGATTTGACCTTATTGGTCGTACTTGTAAAACCCAGCGTTGATCCAGTGTCCAAATGACCACAACAGATTTTTATACCCTGGAAATAAACAATAGAAGTTGTTACTGAATGAAGTAAATAGAACCTGTCAGTTGGTTTATGTTGCTTGATGGATGGACAGCATGAAATAGCTGTAGGTTTTCTGGTACAAGCAATGTAGGTTTTAACCTGAAATGTCTTAGTGCTTCAGAGTAAAACACATGATAAAGCTGGACCAGGTACAGGGAGAAGTCACCACATCTGACGAGATGAGTCTGATGTGTGGCTTCTCCTCACCCCCTGAGCATAACTGATAGGTCTCACTGGTGTTTGCCTATAGAAAGAGAGCTGTCAATTTAGCTGAGCTGGGTGAGGAGAAGCCACACATCAGACTCTCTCTCCCAGCTGGGTCCGGGTACCTGGTTTAGGTTTGTTGGGTGTTTTAGTCAGAAACACTGTAGCATTTCATGGTTAATCCAACATTGCTGGACCAGGCAACCTGCAGCCATTTCATTCTGCCCTTGTCTGAGCAGCATGCACCAGCTGACAGGTTCTCTTTAAAGCAGAATTGATACAAAAAGTAATGGGAAACTGACCTAACTTTTCCTTTTACAACAGATGATTTGTTTTGGCTAAAAATAAGAACACCCCTCAATAATCTTATTTTATAAAGGGACTGAGAAAAAATTATACTCAATGAATTGTTTAAACCATGTTCTTGTCAAAGGATCCAAATATACTTTCCACGGACCCAAGCAGCAGTATTCTTCACCTGGAGAATGATGAACTGGTTTTGTAAAACTTGACTTTGGCCAACTGTTCAAGAATGTATTGAACAATTTGACGGCCTCTTTCCTACACGTACAGTAGAAATTCAAGGGGCGACACGTATGAACAGGGCTGCACCAGATATTTGGCGTCTTTACAGCCCGATATCAGCCGCATCCCCGTTCATACATTTTTAAATACAGATTTATAGTTTCGCAAAGGCATTTCTGGGCGCATTACTGCTGGAACAGGTAGAGCACTTTCCAAGTGGTATACCTGATCCTGAACTGTTGCCGAAGTGCTAGAAGGTGCCTGATTAATGACCCGCTGTAGAGTGGGTTCGTAAATCAGGTGCATTCTGTGCCGCCAGTGTTTATAAAGTAGAAACTCAAAAATAAAAGATGGGCACTTCCTGATGTAATGTGAAGCACCATGAAAGCAGTGCAATATAGGAGAAGTGGGCCTATTTAGAATGTTTCGTTGTGCAAGAAGAGACACAATGCTCTGAACGCTTATAAGCAAATATATAGGTATAGCCATTGGAGTGGATGGGACCGATCCTGAGATGTGTAGATGAACAGCAGAAGACTGGTTTGAAGGAGACAATTCTTTAGGATGGAGACACAGGCACAATTCTGTATCAAGTAGCAAATCGAATAAACTTCAACTGGAAACCTCAAGGTCTCATGTGGGCAAATACCATCCATAAAACTTGGGGAGTGTGGATTGTAAACACGAGTGTTGTTCGTTATTGCTTTAGTAAGAAGCATCAAAACTCGTGGTTTCGAAGTGAAGTTTATCAGATCTACTGCTTGAATTAGAATAACACCTACTCCTCCGTCTTGCAGTGAAGACTGGTCCTCCCAGTCTGTCTTTTATTGTATGTAAAGCAGCATAGAATGGATCCAAGCCTTGTGGTTTTAACAGTGTCAATATTACAGTGTTGTGCAGAGGCGGAACTTGAATCTCCTGGGCCCTGATGCAAATAATGAAATATGGCCCCCCAGTTACCACATCTCTTTATAATAATGGTGTCTTCTTATGTTGCAGAAGAGCTTTTGGGCCCCCTTAGGCTGCTGGGCCCAATAGCGGCTGCTACCTATGCACTCCCTATAGCTATGCCCCTGGTGTTGTGGTTAGGAACCTTGATAAAAAGTTTTGCTGGTAAAAATTGGCAGGTGGAATATTAATTACATTTAGGTAAGTAGTTTCACCTGTATTTAGTATTCCCTTAAAAGTAAATGTAGAGAGCCACACTTGCGCAGCCGCCTCTCTATTTGCTGCAGCCATGACACCAAACCAAGAGAGTATTGGGGAACCTATTCCCAACCATGCATATAAATCATCAATGTCTGGGATAGGAATACCCTTTAAAGCTTTTAGTTTTGGCCGAGTGGTGAACCTATTGAACCTATCATTCAAAGACATTTTTCTTCCTGACTTTTAGTAATTTTTGTAATAGATGTATACGTGTGATTTTGTATAAAGGCTATCATTGTCCAAATGAACTGGTTTGCATGCTAATTTTGGCATATAAAACTATTGAGTTAATTTATTTGAGAGTATTGGGTCTACCGGTCTACCAATGTGCATGTACTTTGTCATCTTTTTTTTTTTTTTTTTTTAAATTTTCACTGCATTTATTGAAAATGGACACTATGGTTTTACAGAATAGCTATATGATTGAAAAAAGTACATTTTTTAAGGGGGTTTTCTCACTATGCTGTTTGAAAGAGCCTGCTCTTCACAGCCAAATTCAGGCCATCACTTCCTGGTTAGGCTGTGAGCAGTTCTACAGCAGTGACTGACATCTCAGTTCTGCTATTCCTAGCTGTGCCAGTTGGAAGGACATTGGAGATGGAGGGGTTTAACAGCAGGGCACAAGGCTACAGAGCTCTAAAGGGTTAAAAGGGTTTTCTTGTTGCGAAGATTATAGTTCAAAAGGAGGGGACCAAAAATCTAAGCCAGTCTGTCCTTGGTTACCATAAGCAAAGTGCTATGGTTTAGGAGAACGGGCTGTTTGTCTAGTGCTTGGGAACGAAGTGAGAGCTCTGGTCGGGTTACGCCCAGGTCCCACCCCCGGTCGTAATCAGAAACGTGCAACTGAGGGAGGATTTGGGGGAAAGGTCACGGTCGGAAGCGCGCAGGGGGATGTGTGCACGGATGAGAGAGATTTTTCACTGACAGGAATCAGTGGTAGGTGCGACTTATGTGTGTGGGGTTTGTCACTGACAGCGATAAGAGGTCCTGCAGCAGAGAGAGAGATCTTGTGCAGTCTCATGAAAACGCAAACAGATAAAGTGTATAGTTTTGTTCTGCAGATCTGTAGAGGTCAGATGTGTAATAATCTGCAGGATATATCACTGTGTGTGAGAGAGAGAGAAAAAAATCACCCATCTTTCCCAGAGTCCTGAATATCAAATGTCCATTGCAGTTGCAAAGTATGTAGAGAGTGAGAAATGTTAATATACACTATGGAGTTACACTTAGCGTTTCACTTCCATGAATCCTTAGACTCCGACAGCTGAGAACCTCTGCCTTCCTCCACCTCACACAGAATGAATTCTCACATGCACACTTCTGCAGAGAGTAAAGGTACTCCCTGCTGGGAGGAGAAACACGCACCTCATTTCATAAGCTCTCCTTAGCAACCTATAAAGGCTGCAAAAGATGAACTATAAAACCCCTTTAAAGTTTGTCTGTAAGAAAAATAAGTTCTTGTGTTGCCCATAAGACACAGCAGGGAGAGATGTCACCATCCGACCAGGGCTGCTAGAACAGAGATAGGTGGTTGGTAAATAGAGAAACAAGCAGGAGATGAGAACTGCTCCATTTCTGATATGAAGCAAATTTAGAAAAACAATGTTGTGGTAAAAGTATTTTTTTACTTGTACCTACATTTTTAAAGCTATTCAATTTGGTGAGAACACTCCTTATGTTTAAAACAAATTTTTATTTTAATCTATTTAACTCTGTAGATATAGAACCATATTTGACATGAAGGAGAATATAATAAATGTGGAACAGAGAGCTAAAGTTTGCAGTAAATAATATTAATGAAAGTTCTTTGCTTTCTGATCTAGAGCTGCCATCAATAAACCCAACACTAGGGACCTTACGTTTCTCTGGCACAAATAAACATTCATGTTTGATGTTCTCGACAGGTTTGATTAGCTTGTAAAGGTCTCATAACCATTTCATATGTTTCAGTGATAAATCGGAGGCTGATAATGACTTTATGATGTAGCTGATGTTCCTTTTTAAAATCTAAATTCTGGGCAAATACTTTCAGTTTACCTTAGGGTGTGTTTGCAGCCAGTGAGCTGACATTTTGTGATGGGTTAAAGCGATGTGGGAAAGTCAAATGGAAATGTCAAGCTCTCCAATCTCCTTACTGTTGACCAGACAAATGAGACTGGTGACCTTGCAGTTACAGATTAACAGGTGGCTTAGAAAACTCAAAGAGGGAACAAACTTTCAAAAGGTAAAGAATGAGTTTAGTGTTTTTTGCAATAAAGAGAATATGTGCATCTACTATATATGTTATATTGTAATCAAAGGAAATTAGGCTGGCAGCAGTTGTAAGCAAGGAAACTTATCATTGCGTCTAAAACTGAAAGAATAAACATTCATTTGATGTTTATTACTGCTAATGTAGGTTTTTTTCATTTCAGTTAACTTTTTTGTTCCTGAATGGTCATAACATTAATAATTAGCAAGATTATTCTTATTATGTTTATTTATTGTATATACCATAGTTCTGCCCAGCTAGTTTTGGACTAGGATTCTTGGGGCCCGCCAGTGGAGTTTTTTCTTGGGGCCTGCCAGTGGAGTTTTTTCTTGGGGCCCGCCAGTGGAGTATTTTCTTGGGGCCCGCCAATGGAGTTTTTTCTTGGGGCCCTCCAGTGGAGTTTTTTTCTTGGGGCCCTCCAGTGGAGTTTTTTTCTTGGGGCCCTCCAGTGAAGTTTTTTCTTGGGGCCCTCCAGTGGAATTTTTTCTTGGGGCCGCCCGGGGTGTATTTTCTTGGGGCCCTCCAATGGTGTTTTTTTGGGGGCCTGCCGGTGGAGTTTTTTCTTGGGGCCCTCCAATGGAGTTTTTTCTTTGGGGCCCTCCAATGGAGTTTTTTCTTGGGGCCGCCAGTGGAGTATATTCTTGGGGCCTTCCAGTGGAGTTTTTTCTTGGGGCCCTCCAATGGAGTATTTTCTTGGGGCCTGCCTGTGGAGTTTTTTCTTGGGGCCTGCCAGTGGAGTTTTTTCTTGGGGCCCGCCCGTGGCGTTTTTCCTTGGGGCCCGCCAGTGGAGTTGATTCTGGGGGTCTACCCTACAGTTCCTGTACATGACTGTACATGGTGCTCGTAGCTCTTACATGCTGTCTCTTGCTCTCTGCCTCTCTATATCTGCCTTTCTCAATAAAAAGCAGCATCCAACGCCTAGGGGCACACCAGGGGTTTCCCATGCTTATCTGTGGGCCAACACAAGTCCATGTCTAGCTGTGCTGGGCTATTAACGTGTTGCTCATCAAGTATACATGAGTTCTAGATTAAAGAAAAATGAAAAAAGTATAAAATGTGTCGTTGTTTTCCGAGTAGTAACATATGTGCATTTTACATATTTTTTATTGCATTTTACCTTTGTATATTGTGCTGATAAAAAAAAGTGTTTTTTAAATCTGTTTACTGTTAAACACTCATAAATATTATTAGATGATACTTTTTTTACACTCATAACCAAGTCATTTAATTGTGGAGTTGCTAATGTTGATAGTTTTTTTTAACTTGGTGTTTTCTCTGTATTTTCCTCATTTTAGCATTTTTATTCCATTTCAAATGCTAACATTTTGCTATTCATATAAAGACAGAACACAGCAATCGCTGTATGCAGGAATGGCGCCAGAAATATTTTATTCTGTTGTGTTATTTAGACTGGAGGTTACAGTCCAACGATTACCATGAGTATCTTGTAACAAATGAGATTATAGAGATCCAGGCATACAGTTTATGTTAATAGTCTTATCAGAATCCTAGTCTTAAAAAATCACATTGATATATGCCCAACTGAACGTGTATGTGTGTATTACTTTTAGGGGGAGTTCATGCAAGTTCATGCAATGGGTTTGGACATTGATTCTGGGTGTGGATTCCACGCCCAGAATTGGCTTCCAAACAGTGTCCAGTGATTTACACTATACTCCATGTAAAAATTTGGGAAAATTATTTTATATTTATATTATATATATATAAAATATTATATATATATATTTGTATATGTTATACAAGTATTTATTAACACATACTGTCTGCACCATCAAAGAATACATGTTAATTATTTGACTAAGGTTATGCACCAATAATAAAGTACCCGGGGCACAAATCCGCCGTGGGCAGTATGGGTCGTTTCCTCACTGAATTTTCATGCTGGCAAGTGCGGAAATTCAACAAGGAAACAAATGTGATAACGGAGCGGACATGTCTGCATCGAACAATCCGCCGTGTGAATGTGCCCTTACAGCATAGCCTGTGTTAGATAAGAACCACTACAGTCTCATTGGTTGGATTAAAGGGATTTTTCATCTCTTTTTCACAGAGCCTGTTCTTCACAGCCAGCTTCAGGCCCCACTTCCTGGTTAAGCTGTGGACAGGTCTACAGCAGTGATAGGCATATCAGATCTGCTCTTCCTAGCTGAACCTGTTAGGGGGCATTGTTAATAGAGGGGTATCACAGCAGGGTAGAAGGATACAGAGCTGAAAAGGGTTGAAGTTTGTTAGTAAGAAACATAAACAAGCTCCTGTGAGGCTGATAAGAAACAGTAGAAGTTGTGTCACCATCCCAGCCAGGGAGGTATTTAGTCACATAGGAAAGTTTGTGTACACAAGCAGGGGATAAGAATTTCTCTAGCTCTGTATGTAATCTTTATTTACCTCTGCCTGCACATGACATGGGAATACCCCTTTAATTTCACTTTTCTTTCAATTAAAACATATTCAGTTTATAATTAACAACGTAGAATATGTAATCCTAACATACATTCTATATAGAAATGGGCTTGTCTGTCTGGGCATCAGCCATTTTAATTGTTGATCGATGAATCTATTGACTGTTTTTACACCTTTCTGTAGCATCATTCACACAGCTACCTCATGTATTTTCACAATATGGTCTCTTTTGGATATAGTGCATTAGTAGGCTTGTAAAAAATACAACCTTGTGTACAAAATAGTGCAATCTGATATGAGTTAAAATTTGGAAATGATTTTAACAACACAAATTGTAAGTAGAAAAATTGTTTATTTCACAATAGCTTTCATATCAACCTAAATTGTCCAGAAATCTCATGATGTTAAAACTGACTGTGGCTATGTGATCTGATGTCTAATTAAACCACCAAAACACTTTAAAGCCATGTCTACACAGAATTAGACAAAAAATGACCTGAGAATCAAATCCTAAAAATGTTCATAAAACATTGTCTATTGCCTATCAAAAGCTGCTGAAAAAAGCTTCAGTTTTTAGGCGCGTTTTTGTTTTGCGTTTTTTGCAGAAATACACAAGAAATATAATGCTGAGTATTCCTTTAAAAAAACTCAAAAAAGCACCCAAAAACTTTCGCCACATTACATAGACTCCAATAGTAAATTTTCTGCCCTGCTCAGTTTTTTTTTTGCAACATGTTTCTAAAAACGACCGGCAAATAAAACGAGCAGAAAAAAAAAACGTTCTGTGGAGACAACAGGATGTTTTTACTATAGAGTCTATGGGAGCTGTTTTCTGTTGTTTTATAAAAACACTGAAAAAACAGACGTTCTGTGCAGTGGAGACATAGCCTAAGGGTATGTTCACACGGCTTATTTCAGCGCACATTTCAACACGCATTGCACTTTATGGCGAGGTTCACACGGCTTATTCAAGCCATAATTGCGGGACGGATTTCGCCCGCAATTACGGCTTGAGGGCGGGGCGGGGACGGCAGCTCCCCGGCCCCATAGTCATGCATTATCCACGGCGCGTGTGCATGTCACTTTCTCAGAGATGGAATCCATAGTTCTCTATGAGAACTGTGGATTACTGTAATGGCTGGCATGGATTCCAGCCGTATTGCAGCGCAGTACGGTGCGCAATACGGCTGGAATCTGTGCCTGAAATAAGCCGTGTGAACGGCCCCTATACGCGGTGAAATGCGCGCCACAATTATGGAAATCCATAGCTACCGTAGTGTACGCGCAGGGGGAGTATTGACATGTCAATTATTCGTGGTGATTACGCGCTGCGAACAATGCATGTCAATGGAGCTGGCGGGCTGCCGGCCCACTTTGCTTCGGAAAGACGCGCTGACCAGCGCATGCATCCAAAGCACCCGGCGTAATGCGACGTCTACTATCCTATATTACGCTTAATACGTGGCGAAATGTGCCCCACAATTACGGTAATTCATAGCTCTCATACCGTACAATGCGTCCCCCCGTGCTTTGGAATTACATGCTGATCAGCTTGTGGTTCCCAAAACAGCCGGCGTATTACGGCACGTACTATACGCGCCGCAATAAGCCATGTGTACATAGCCTAATGGTCATTGTGCTCCCACTATCTGATATTTGGGGTCACACAGTAGCAGACTGACTGTTATTATGGCAGTGGTTTAGGGCTCATGGTTATAGTAGGTCTACAAGCCTGTGACACAGTCACTTTCAGGAAAACCTTTTTTTTTTCTTTATAACATGCCTGATTTACAAGAAACTTTTTCTGAGCAGGAAATTTTACACGTTTTTAGAATGTAACTCTTGCTTACATTGAATTAGTTTTTGCTAAACTTTTGACACTTGTCAGCCACAATAAAAATGTGTGCGAAAGAAAAAACAAAAGATTGTGCCAATATTTGTAAATGTGTCCCTTTGTCATAGAATTTGTACTGTCGACATAGTGATCTCTGCTTTCAATTTACCACACGTATTTAAATAGGTCTCCAGAGCTTTAGTGAAACAACCAGCCCTGGAAATAGCTAATATCTCCTGATACACAATGTGGCAGATCAATGCATGACAGATCAATAATGGAGCCGGCCAAGTCGTGCTAATGACACAGCGTGTCTGCTAATCGATCTTCTTGCTCTGACTAATTGGTTATTAGAAACAGTTTTTCTTTCTTTTTTTCTGTTGGATTTATTTCAGTGGTTGCAAAGGCAAATTGCTGCCAGAGAACCTCTGTCCCAATACTTATTACATATTGAAATAGAGCCATAGTTGATATGACCTATATGAAGGGCAGATCCTTTTTTCTATTCTAAAAGGAAATATTCTTTACGACCTTTTAGTATTTTTGTGCGCCTAAGGGCTCATTCATTTGGCCTTATTACAGTTTAAAGGGGTTTTCTCACTACAAATATTACTGTAGGGAACAGTAAGTAAAGACTTTTTCTAAATACATTGGTCTTCTGTCAGGAGAAAACAGAGATTGTATCTGCTCTGAGTGCACACAAGTTTCACTGGTTATCATCCTGCTTTTCCTTGCTGATTACAGAGAGAGCAGGGAGTGATGTCAACATGGTCGGAGAAAACAGATACGTTATCTCTAAGAAGAGTGCTTTGTTCTTACTCCTTGGACCACGTGTAGCTTTGTTTTACACAGATTAAATTTCCTGAAGATATGTCTTTATAATGTCTAAGATAGTTTTAGTGGAGCTAAATATGCTAATCATTGCAATAGAACCACCCACAGCCTGACAATGCAATGTGAATCTAGAGCTGCCTGTGATTCAGTGAAACAGCATGGTGAGACAACCCCTTTAAACCATATGTGTTGGGGAGATCCTTCCTAAACTCTAAGAAGAATACTCAATCCTGTAATTGGCAATAAATGGTATGAAATTTCTATATTCTGCTACTGTATTAGAGAAAACAAGATGTGATTTACAGTATCCACCAACTTCCTGATTGAAGACTATAGAACAGGAAGTAAAATACGCCTTGTTTCCTTTATCCTGGTTGTTGTAAGATGCTACTTCAGTACTGTACACTGGGGTAATGGACACTTCAATCCAAAAGGAGTATTTTTGTTAAAATCAATATTCCTAGAAAACTATTGTTTAAGAATTTTTGGCAATTTCTTTTTTATTTCTTCAGTCCTATACATTTAAAAATTACATATAAAATATTGTCCTTTTCTAGCTGTTAGATAAAACATCTGAACGGCAGGACAGCCTAAACTCACTTTCAGTCTGCTGCTGCTTATCGCTATATAGTCTCATTACAAATAGTAGGTAATGACATAAAGCTTGCTCTAGTGTTCTTATGACAGAGACATATAAGATTAGATTATACCACTAAGTAATTAGGCAATAACCAACAAGACATGAATTAAAAAGGAGGGGGGTTTTTCATGCTGATAATAATAATAATAATAATAATAAAATAATAATAATAATAAATAATAATAATAATAATAATATTTTTTATTTATATAGCGCCAACATATTCCGCAGCACTTTACAATTATACTTAGGCTATGTTCCCACGACTTAATTGTGGGACATATTTCACCCCGCACTTACGCCGTGTGTATGGGGGCGGGGTGGGTGGTGGGGGGCAGCAGCTCGCCAGCCCCATAGACATTCATTATTCACGGCGAGTATACGCCGTGAATAATTGACATGACACTTCTCTCCCCGCTCACCGTATTGTGCGAACAGGGAGAAAGACAATCCAAGTTTTTAAAAAAGGGAACAAGTTTAA
>JAODAL010000269.1:195000-351199 GCA_025379985.1 Phyllomedusa bahiana | reverse complement strand
TGGGGGGGGGTGGGGGCCGCCCGGCCGCTTATCCTAGCAGCGACGTCTCCGGGATGGATCCTGCGGTTGTACGGCGCACACAGGAATCACTGGGAAAGGTGATCAGGAAGCCGCCACTGTCTGATTTACTGCTGGGGAAGCCGCCGTTCCGGTTCCTGCAAGACCTCCTGACCGAGGTGAGAGCGGCCGACAGCAACCTGTGGCTGCGCAAGAACTACAACTCCCAGAATGCCGCTGAGCCGTGTAGTCCTATTGTCAGTCTGCAGACACAATGAGCCCTCAGGGTGTCAGATCCAGCAGTCTTCTCTGGTCTATGTTGTGTGTGCCTGGAGGCTTAGTGACCACTAACATGGCTACACCTCCCCAGTGCTATCAGGTGTCCAGGCTAATCCGCTCTACAGGTGTATGCCTGATCCGCTGTGACTCCCATCTAACCTGATCTCCGGGGTGAGAGTCATCAGCCGCCGCTGCCAGTGACAGCCGGGGTCATCCACATGGAAAAAAACTACCAAAAGTCTAAACCATGCCTTTGGGTATAATCAGTATAAATATTAAAAGTTAACTTTTAATAATATAATATTAAAAATGTACCAAATGTACAAGATAAAGAAATAACAACATAACAAACCGCGGAGCACTCGCCCCGACTGGGGCGACCCCGCACCTGAACACCCTAATGGTCCCTAACAGCACTACCAAAAAGACACTCAACATACACAAACATAAAACAATGAAACAACAATGGTCCCACAAGAAGGACTAGCACTAATGGCTAATGGGACAGTTCCACAGTGAGACAACCATAACCTATACATAGGGAATACCCAAACATATACACAGTTAACACTAATGGTCAATGGGACATTACCACAGTAAAACAGACCTAGAAAATATATAAAGATGACTAAACAAATGGACTTTTGGTAGTTTTTTGTGTTCTCTTATGGTGTTGATGCCGGGTAGTTTCATCATTGGGTTTCCCCTGCCCCTTATTTCCAGGACTTTGTAGTTTGTGTCATCCACACGGGCAGCAATGGCTTCCATCCGGCCTGTTAAAATAATCTCAAACCTTATTTGCTTTGGTGGTAGCAGATCCCTTTCAGGATGCTGCTCCCTTACGTGACTCTCCTGCCTGGTGGAGCCACCGCGTATATAGTCATCTGTAGTTATATAGCACTAACCTATACCGCAGCGGGTACAACGAGCATAACAGTAACAAAGCTACTATTACCGTTGACCTCACACATTCTACTATATAGAGGCTGACGGAGGTACCACCTCCAGGACCCTGTGAGCCTCTGCTCACACTGGAGAGCTGGTCGCGCTTGCCTATAGCTCTTCATTCTGTTCTATGGGAGATCTGAGTACAGAGGAGCGCTCTGTTTGGCTGCACTCACAGCTCCCATAGAACAGAATGGAGAGTCCTGCGCAAGTGCTCTCCAATCTGGGCAGAGACTTTCGGGACTCTGAACAACACCAGAGTACAGGTCGTGTTATACACATTATCAAGTGGATTCTGTGGTTATACTGGTGTGTTGTTTATAGGGAGGGTTTTCTAGGGATGCGTAGAGTGAACTACTGATAGGTGGGGCCGCCCTTGTCGGGGCGAGTGCACCGCCTCTTTTGAAGGCTATCTAGGGACACAATATAGGGTTAGTCCGAGTCCATGTGAAATACCCTTGTTCCTAGACTGTGTGGAATAAGAATATATGATGCCACACCCTCTCTAGGGATTTTGTTTTTGAGTCTACTTACTTTACTAGATTTTTGTCTTGGTCATATGCTGGTTATGTATGATTTTAATAATATTGGATTATACTTTAGATTGGGTTTCTGTAAGGCTTATTTTGGAGCGCATTTCTCCGCGTACTGCGCTTAATACGCGGAGAAATGCGCTCCAAAATTACAGTAATCCACAGCTCTCATAAAGAACTATGGATTACGTCTCCTCTCCTGCTCGTACAATATGATCGCATTGTACGCACGGGGAGATGAGTGACCTGTTATTTGTACGTGGCGCTTAGGCGCCGCGAGTAATGCATGTCTATGGGGCCGGCGGGCTGACAGCCCCACCCCCACGCGCCTTGGGAGTGCACACTGATCAGCGCGAGCTCTCGAAACCCACAATGTACTGCCCCGAAGGGTACTGTACGCGTCGCAGTACATAATATGAACATTAGAGACATTTGAGGCCTAGTTCCCATGATTAGCTTAGATCCCAGAGCTGGAACCTGCACCTACTAAACATTGATGGTTTATCCTATCAATATGTCATCAAAGTCTACAGAGGGAACACCCCTTTAAATGACTGCAGTGGGCTCCGTTGGGTTTCCATCCTGGTGGTCGTCATTTTGATAGAATAAGTAGCGTTGCAGATTGTGCTCTTGTTTGTGTTAAAATTACAGCCACCAAGACGGAATCCTAATGGACCCCACTGAAGTCAAAGTGGTTCATCGGGGGCTAAAAAACGGATTTGCTGCCGACCCAGTACATTGACTGTATGGGAATCCACCAGTGGTTTAGAAATCCGACGGTAGAAAATCCGTGCTGTCTAGACTACGGCACAGATTTTCTACTGTAGTCTATGGAGCACTGGTTAGGCCATGTTCACACGGCTTAAAATTGGACATATTTCAGTCCGTAATTACGCGCTGTAGTGCGCACTTTACAGCTGGAATACGTCCAAGTCATTACGGTAATCCACAGTTCTCATAGAGAACTATGGATTACGTCTCCTCTCCGTGCTCAGCGAATACGCCGCGGGGGGAGATAAGTGACATGTGAATTACCAACGGCGTATACGCGGCGCTGATAATGAATGTCTATGGGCCGGCGAGGGCCGGCCCCCGACTCCCGCCCCCATCCACACGGCGTAATTGCGGGGCGCAATTACGTCCCGCAATTAAGCCGTGTTAACATAGCCTTACAGTTGAGCAGAAATCAGTGCTGTGTAGACTAAGGGTATGTTCACACGGCGTCTTGCATCCGTATGAACATACGCTTTTCTGATGCGTCTCTGGGACCGACAGAACGACAGACTGCGTGTTGGCATCGAGCCTGTCAGGTCCGTCTTTCAAAGAATTGTATGTGGGTCAATCAGATGATTGTCCCCCCGTCTTGCCCTGGCAGCCTCAGCAAATAGCTCATCACACTGGAAAAGCGGTGGCTGCTGCAGGTGAGATGTAGCATTACATAGCGGCCATTCAGATGAATCGCTGTATTATAGGGCAGGATAGGAGCATCCTGTATACCAGTGTTTCTCAACTCCAGTCCTCAAGGCACACCAACAGGTCATGTTTTCAGGATCTCCCACAGAATGCACTGACCATAATGATATCACTTGTGCAGAATGCACTGACAATAATGACTTCACCTGTGCAATGCTAAGGAAAGCCAGAAAACATGACCCATTAGTGGGCCTTGAGGACTGGAGTTGAGAAACACTGCTGTATACAGTAGCTTTCTTTTCTGGCTCAAACTGGGGACCACAAATACAGGCTATATCTGTCCTAAGAGCCCTTTGATATATCTCGCACCCTAAGGTGATTATTGCTGCCAGTAATCTTTCCTGCCATTCACATAATGACTATGTCTCTTGCCAGCGTAGCACATTATTTTGTACTCTGTTTTCTTTTGCAGGTGATTAGAACGACAGGGTTTTTCAAGGGCTTGTACACAGAATCTGAACTGAAATCAGATAATGTAAAGGTAAGTAGTCAGAATATTAATCTTTGTATACATTATATGTCCCTATAAGCCTAGGTGCACGTCTGCATTGGAGACCAGTGGTACCCGATGGACACCTTTGACTACAATGGGGTCCGTCATGGTTCTGTTCTGGTGGCTGTAATTTTAACACAAAAAATAGCACAGCCTGCAACACTACTTTTCTCTTAAAATTACAGCCACCGGGATGGGAAACCAATGGACCCCATTGTAGTCATTTAAAGGGGTGTTTCCACTATAGACTTTGATGGCATATCAATAAGATATGGCACCCAAGTCTAATAGGTTTGGATCCTAGAGGTGGGACTCACATCTATCTTGGGAACAGGCCCCTGAAAATATCGGTTTAGAATACAGAGATGTTTGCGCTTACACACAACTCTCCATTCTGTTCTATGGGAGTTCCAAGTACAGATGAGCAGGGTTTGACTGTACTCGCAACTCTCATAGAACAGCAGGCAGAGTCGTGCACAAGCGTGACTAGCTCTTTGTTCTGAACTGATACTATCAGGGGCCTGTTCCTAAGATAGGTGCGGGTCCCACCTCTAGGATCAGCACCTATAAGACTTTGATGGCCTTACCTTAATGATCTGCTATTAAAGTCTGTGGTGGGAACACTATTAAATGATTACATTGGGATCTGTCAGGTTGCTTGGTGGATGAATGGCACCTCCAATTCAGATGTGAACGGAGCCTACATTTTATGCAGTCTCGGGGGTCGTGCAGAATCCTTCACCTTTGATTCTATATACAAAAAATTGTGATGGCCCATGATATATATATATATATATATATATATATATAACTATTTACCACCTGAAGCTCAGCATTTATAGAAGCGGGTGGGAGGCAACATACCCTGATAAAAGGAGGGCATAACAATCCACAATATGGACCTATGGGGGTGTATAGCTTCTCTGTACATACAGCTGGCTCTAAGGTCATTTATAGTTGAAATCCTTTTTTGGGTGACAATTATGGTGGCCATCTTCCCATTCGTAGATAGGATGGTCAACAGCGCCATTTATCCCGAGGAGCAAACCTAATTAGATGGGAAAGTCTAGATTGTGCCACGTATATGCATGAAAAGCTGCGTTTTTTATTTTAAACAAAATCAGGTTTATTCGCTTAAGTGAACATCGCTCAACACAATAGGATCAGGCAGTAATAAAAGAAAACGTAAAGTGTGAATACAAAGTATGTATACATTATGTAATGCAATGGAGTATATTATAGCACAATATATAACTCAACTGTTGGTGAGTAAATATTGCACGATAGAATATAATCACATTTTTACTAAGTATGATCTCATTAATGTGGATACAAGTTGATTAAAATCTTATAATAAAAATTACATTTGAACCAAGTAACGTGTATATGTGCTTTGTACATCCCTCTGTACATGGCGACTTTAGGGGTTTTATATGGACACATAACCCATTCGATCTAGTAGGTAGATGGGGCTGGGAGACTGTAAGGGTATGTTCACACAGAAATTACGGCGGGACTTCAGGAGCTTGCGCTGGCTTCCGTGGGGCAGGGGGGGCGGCATCCCGCCGGCCCCATAGACATTCATTACTAGCGGCGCATATTCGCCGCTAGTAATTGACACATCACTTATCTCCTTCCGCAGTGTATTGCACGAGCGGGGAGAGGAGGCGTAATCCATAGTTTTCTATCAGAACTGTGGATTACCGTAATGACTGGGGCATATCTCGCCCCGTATTGAGCGCAGTCAGTACAGGGGTAGAGAAATAATGTATGGAAGGAGGGGAATTTAAGGAAAGTTGAAGGCGAAAGGCCTAACAGGAATACATTGGTGCTAGGTTAATTCAGACCAACACTAGGGAAGATCATTCTAACACCTTAGGCAGGGGTCGACATAGACCTTAAAGGGGTTTTGCCACAATCTCATTTCATACCTCCAGCTCTCCAGCTCTGTGTGCTCAGAAGGGGGCGTGTGTGATTTGTTTGAATTGCATATCATGTGACTCAGCAGGATGACATCACCAGGCCTTTCCTCTCTCTAATCAAAGAAAAGTCTGTTTATGTACAGAGCTGTGAGTTGCTACAATGTAGCTGAGAGGTAAAGTTTTTGCCTCGCAGCACAAGGGTCCTAGGTTCAAATCCCTGCAGGAACCAAACCTGTGTTTTTTTTTATTTCTCTTTCTCAATGCACAGAGCTCATTGAGGTTTCTTTTTTTATTTGCACTGTTTGACTAATTACTAAAGAGTACAGAGGACATGAGTAGAATGACAGCACCTGGGGTTTAAACACTCAGTAGCTGGCTGAGAGGAGAGGTGATGTCTGAGCATGTGCGACCAGGACTGAGGAGCTCTCAGCCCTGGTCGTATCCCCTGGAGATGAACTGTAAACAGTGGATCACTAAAGGAGAAGCTAAAACAAAAACGGTGCAGAATTTTTAACAATGATGAATGGTGAAATTCTTATTATTTAATTTCCAAGCTTCCCATATCAATTTTATTTTGTGGCAAAACCCTTTTAACAAATTTGTAAGGTAAACCCCACTGTAGATAACTCTATTTTTTAAATGGAATAGTTAAAAATCACAGAATTGATCCAGTCTTTCGTGCTGGGGACATGACTAGACAGCAATGGTTTTCCTAGCTAGAAATAAAAGTTCAGTACAGTATTGCAAGTATGATCAGCAGTTAATTGGTGATCTTCAGGGTCTAAGAAGAGCAGACAGGATTTAGGGTCATCGGTCACAGGCCATCCCATTTTATCATTTAAAAACCTGAGAATTTGTTTCCAAAATCCCTGGATTTTGGGGCAAGACTGTAGTAAATGAAAGAAGGTACCAGAGAGACGAGAAGTGGTATAGTACGCCTGATGGTGAATATACAGCTGGGTTGCCCATTCACCATATTTTGGGGAAACTGTTCTAAGACCCTTCAATGCCATTGCCCATTGGCCATTAGAAACCGGGCCCACGTCTCCCTTCCAAGAGGTCTTCTTTGCCTGAAATGGGGGCCTAACCTGTTTCGCAATACTGACTTCTAACAATGAGCATTTTGTTTTTTTGTTACTGGGGTTACCAGCTGCATAAATTCTCTGTTCACAATAAGTATTGAGCATTTGTTCCTAAAAGTTATCGCAGGGGACACACAGGAGGCCAGTGCTTCTAGAAATTATAACTCTATGTCTGCCCGTTCTCACTCAGGGCTCCTGAAATCTCACTAATTTGTCTTTCACTTATGTGAAATATTATGAAGATTACTTATCCCTATCTCATATCTTTGGTGAAGGCTTCTTTTAGAGCTTCCATCATAGGTTTCATAGAAAATGATGGTGTGTATTTAAATGACAGACACCATGACAGAAACCCAGACAGACCCCGTTATAGTCAGTGGTGTCCGTTGGATTACGGTGTCCATCATAAAGCACATCAGTGCAGATGTGAACCAGGCTTTACACTTTCTTTGCTTTACATAATTACACAAGTGCTCTTTTCCAGTGTACTAACTGCATAAGGCTTTGTTCACACGGCTTATTCACGCCGTAATTGCGGGACGGATTTCGCCCGCAATTACGGCGTGTGTACGGGGGCGGGGGGGCGGGCAGCTCGCCGGCCCCATAGACTTTCATTATCCACGGCGCGTATCCGGCCAGGATAATGTGCATGTCATTTTCTCCCCGCTCACCGTATTGTGCGAGCGGGGAGAGGAGACGGAATCCATAGTACTCTATGAGAACTGTGGATTACCGTAATGACTGGAACGGATTTGGTCCCGTATTTCGCGCAGTACGGCACAGAATACGGGTCCAAATCCGTCCCAAAATAAGCCGTGTGAACATAGCCTAAAAGTTGGCAATAAATATACAATATAAATGTATTCTCCATCTATCTCCCGCCCTGACATTAACTCTCTATCCCAAACTATCGTCCATATCCTCCTTCTCCTCCCATTTCCTAAAACTTAACGTAGAGAAAACGTAATTTATCATCTTCCCACTCCATCCCTCCACTTGATCTCTCTATCACAGTCAACGGCTCTTCATGCTCACCGATCCTGCAAGTCCGCTGCCTTGGGATAACCCTTGACTCCACATTGTCCTTCAAACCACACATCCAAACCCTCACCTCTGCCTGCCGCCTCCACTACTATTATTAGTATGATTTATTTTAGAGCGCCCTTGGTTCCAGGGCGCTGTACATTTGAGGTGGGTACATAAATAACATTGGTCAAACAATTACAAAGTGATAAGTAACTTACAACTGGTACAGAGGGAGAGAGGGCCCTGCCCGTGGTCGACAGTGTCAAAGGCGGAGGACAGGTCTAAGAGTATAAGGACAGAGTAGTGACGTGAGGCTTTGGCAGTTACTGGATCGTTGGTGACATTGGTTAGGGCGGTTTCGGTAGAGTGGTGGGGTCAGAAGCCCGATTGCAGCGGGTCAAGGAGAGAGTTGGAGGAGAGCTGGGAGGACAGTTGGAGATGGACGTGCTGCCCAAGGAGTTTAGAGGTGAATGGAAGCAGTGAGATGGGGCGATAGTTGGACAGAGAGGAGGGGTCGAGATATGGTTTCTTTAGGATGGGTGTGATGGTAGCGTGTTTAAAGGAGGAAGGAAAGATGCCAGAGGTTAATGATAGGTTGAAGAGATGGGTGAGGGCTGGGATGATGACAGCACTAAGGTCAGGGATGAGGTGGGATGGCAATGGGTCAAGACTACAGGTGGTGAGGTTGGATTTGGACAGTAGAGAGGAAAGGTAATGAGTGACAGGAGAGAAGCAAAAAATATTTCACAAAGTCTGCTCATTTCTTAACCCTGACACTACAAAAATGCTGGTCCATGCCCTTGTCATCTCCCGTTATTGCAATATCCTTCTCTGCGGCCTCCCATCTAGCACTCTTGCTCCCCTTCAAACCATTCTCAACTCTGCTGCCTGTCTTATCCACCTCTCTCCTCACTACCCCTAAGCCAGTCCCTTCACTGGCTACCCATTGAATCCAGTTCAAGTTACTAACCATGATCTACAAGGCTCTTCATAACCTCTCTCCCCTTCATACATCTCTGCCTTAATCTCCAGATATCTCCCCTCATGCAATCTCCACTCCTCACAGGACCTTCTAGTCTGCTCTCCTCTTGTCAGCTCCTCACACAACCGTCTCCAAGATTTCTCTGATGCTTCCCCCATACTCTGGAACTCACTGCCCCAACACATCAGACTCTTCTCCACTTTCACCAGCTTCAAAAGCAACCTGAAAACCGATCTCTTCAGGATTGCCTATAACCTACAATAACCCTGCTGTCTCTGTGCTACCCCACAAACATGTCTGCCTCCCACCTCCTGTCTCTTCCCTCCTCCTTGTAGATTGTAAGCCCTCGCAGGCTGGGTCCTCTCTCCCTCTGTACCAGTTGTTAGTCATCTATTCTCACCGTTTTACTTGTTTGACTTGTATTATGTATGTAACATCCTTGAATGTAAAGCGTCCTGGAATCAATGGCGCTCTAAAATATATAATTATAACTCAGTGCTACCAGTCTCTTAGTCTTGTGTGTTCCCATAGCTTCTGTAACTTTATCCGTGTGATCTCATGTGGCCATCTTCACTAGTAGCATTTACATACACAGTCGACCACTTCCTTCTTTCAACGATAGCAGCGCGTAGCTCATGAAGGAAGTCAAGTTGTGAGCTGGCTTGGAGTGTGATAGGCTGTCTTCACACATACAGTCATATGAAAAAGTTTGGGCCCCCCTATTAATCTTAATCATTTTTAGTTCTAAATATTTGGGTGTTTGCAACAGCCATTTCAATTTGATATATCTAATAACTGATGGACACAGTAATATTTCCGGATTGAAATGAGGTTTATTGTACCAACACAAAATGTGCAATATTAGTTATTAGATATATCAAATTGAAATGGCTGTTGCAAACACCCAAATATTTAGAACTAAAAATGATTTAGATTAATAGGGGTGCCCAAACTTTTCATATGACTGTATTTCTTGTTTCTGTTAATGGTAACAGGGGCAATTTATCAAAGTTGCAGAAAGGGAGGATTATTGGCTTTCGGGCCAAGGGTGGCAGTATTTCTGAAATTAAGTGCCGCTTTGGTGAAAGTGTATCATGAGTGGACAAATGGCACCATTGTGAATAATCAACATGGAAACTACACGGCACTACGTGTTATTGATGTAAAAGACGAATGCCAGCTAGGAAGGTGCGTGAAGCAGTCGGCTCAAGATACCTGTGACAATTTTCCAGGATTTTGTTACGTTACTCTCTGCCCATCTAACTGCTGTCTGTGCTGCAGATGGCAGTTACTCTGGCTGGTGGTCATAATATTGTGGCTTGAATGTTATTTATCCATGTAATGTCTAGAGATGGGCGCATTGATTCTAACGAAGTAGAATTCGTTTACAATTTCAGGAAAACTTCGGTTCGGAACGAAGTTGAACTTTGGGGTACATCGGGTGAACGAAGTGTGCTTTTGATTGATAAAATGGCTGCAAGCACATGGCGCTACATGGGGCAAAGCACTCTGGGAGGAAGAAGGGCATAGCCTGCATGACATGTGCAGAGGTGAAGCCAATCAGAGACCGGCGGGATTCTGTGACGTCACCGCACTATATAAGTCCGGGCGCGACGCTGGGAGCTCATACCGCTCTCACTGTGCTCATCAGGGAAGGTGCTGCCGCGGCTACTAATGATATCTCTTACTAAAGAGCGATTTATACAGCGATTTTTGTGGGGTGTCTCAGCTTGTCTCAGAGACTGCTTCTGTTAACGTTCTATTTCTGATTTTGTGGGTATTGAAACTGAAGTCCAGTGTGTGTCCAGTGCAGCTGCATATACATTTTAATGCTATCTGCTCACAGCACATTGAATATCCAAGGGGCATCTAAGCCTGTTCCTGTTGTATTCATTTAAAGAAACAGCGTTTTTTACAATACAAATACCACTTCATTTTTGGTTGTTCATTTCTTTTGCGCAATTTACATCCAGGGGTTAATTAAGCGTTGTTCTGCTGTTGTGGTCACTAAAAGAAACGTTCTTTTTCACAGCCAAAAAAGACATTTTGCCAGTAGCATAAGTCATAACCGAAAGATTAATTAAAGCCTGTTTGTACTTTCATATCATAAAAACACAGTGTTTTTCTAAACGGCACCATACAAGTAAATTTTTCCTGCACATTTGTGGAGCGCAATTTATACCAAGGGTTACCCAAGCTTGTTACTGCGGTTCTATTTGGATCAATACAAGCTCTGTATTATCATATAAGAAAATATCACATCATCAAACAGTGTCTGTACATTTTAGAACAAACAGTATGATCAGACAGAATAGCGGCAGGCTCTTTCACCTGCGAGGCAGAGGCACAAACACATATCCTGGCACCCAGGTCGCAGCCCAAGCAAGGGACGTCGCAGACAGGGGTCACCTCGCAGTGAGGCCACAACTGCCGCTGTCAATCTAGCGTCTGTGTATGACTACAACCCATGGTTCTTGATTGGTCTGACTAGGAGTCATCCACTTCCTCCCAGATGACATCTGACAACCCACAGCCAAATCGGTGGGGATTGTCTCAGACACAACCCTTAGTTGGCATGGCCCGGAGCGGTCAGCGGCCATCACACTGGCCTAACCCGCCTCTGTCCCATCCGTTTCCTCAGCCAGAGATCTACAACTGTGGCGTCTGGCTAAGCACCACTATATAGCGAGAGCAACATTTTTGAGGAGGGCAGTCACAGCAGCTACTTGCCAGCGAAGCAAATGGGCCAAAATACCCTCTACTCTTGCAGTAGGCTGGCAAAGTACAGATGTTATAACAGTTGGCGCATGGGAGGTCATGTTGTGCGGGTGTCAGCCTCTGCATACACAAGACCCGTTGTGAAGACAGCATTGACGAATGAAACACAAATAGATGATGTAGGCAGACCGCACTTGGAGCCGTGTGAGGGCAGGGCTTCATCATCGTCAGGAGAAGAGGGGCGTACCTCTTGCGCACAGGCCCGCAGCGCACCAGCAGTGGCTCCGTGTGCCGTGAGTCCAGCAGGGTAGCAGCAGTGTGAGGTTGCGGGACGCCAAGCGGCCACAGGTAAAAACAACCCGCTCGCAGGTCCAAGACAGTAGCTGCACAGGGGCTCAGCGAGGCAAGCGGCGGCAGTACAGTCACTCAGTGCAGAGCATTGGCGGTATAATGAAGCTACCTCGCCGGTGTAGGCAGTTTCTTTGCTACAAGACACCGGAGGACCGAATATGGGTAATATGTTAAATCTGTGGTAGACAAGTGAAGCTGGCCCTGAGAGCTAACGTCTGGCACCACGGCCCCTGCGTCAACACACTGCCGCTCACCATCCGGTGCGGCCCTGGGAGAAACTGGCCATCAGACATGTGGTGGTCCAATCCTGCCGCCCCCGCCAAGAAAAAACAAAAAAAACACAGCAACAGCTCCCAGTGGAATGCATGGCCACTCAGCCATTCAAAGCTCCACCACCTCTCAGAAGGGGAGCTGTTTTCTCTTTGCCATCACTCACCGGTCCAATGCCTCCTGCCCTCGCTACTCATGGAGCCAGCAGTCGATCCAGCGAGGCGATTGCAAAGCGACGACAGTATGCGTTCCATCACCCCTCCTAAGGTCTGCAGCAGCTGACCGTGCTCCTGTCCAAGTTTGTGGTACACGCATAGCTCCCCTCCCTTTCCAAATGGTGACTCTCCACATTCACGAGAACTAATGCGCTTTGTGCCGAGCCGAGATGGTGAGAAGCTTCCAACCGTAATTTCTTTTCCAAAAAGGCAGTACCAGCACTTCTCATAAATATAGTAGAACAGAACAGTGGGCCAGTCCATGAGCCTTATCGGTTTTGTTCCAAGGTGCACGGCAGCGCGGACGTCTTGGAGCCTGTAACTAGCGGTCAGGGCGCAGTACATGCCAGTTAACTTCTTCCCCTCCCCACTGGGTGAAAATGTTGTTTCCAGCCCATGCACACCAAACAACTTGGACAGAGAGACGCCGCTTACTCCTCCACGTCTGGTCACACTGCTGCGACCGGCGCCAATGTCCTCCCTCCTCCTGTCCCCCCCTCCACCAACCCCCACACCACCATCTCAGCCTCCACAAGTACTGCTCCATCATACACATGTGTAGGCCACAGCGGTGTCAACACATTCTACACCTGGCTTTCGCTCAGCGAACGAAAGTCACGCAGGGGAGGAACGCCCTCCGCGTCATGCCGCAAGAAATCGATGTGTGGCTTTCTCCACGCCAACTAGCAAATCGGAACCATGGTGAAGACAATGGAGGAACAGGTGTCTCCGCCGCTGCACCGATGGAGGATGGTTCCCTCGCGCCCTGCATGGCGCACGTGATCAATCTGTTCTGTGAAAAGGTTCCGGAAGTCTGGCCAGGAAACTGATGCATGCACCATCATCCATTCCTAACAAACCAGGACACACCCTCCTCGAGTTGCAGCAGCAGAATGGCCCTCCCCCAAACACACTCCTGATAAGCTATGTTTCCACCCGTTTGGAATCCAGCCTCACATGTTGGACCGACTGTATGAACAGAGAAATGCCGGATTAACGATTTTTTTGATGATCCCATGCGGACAGGAGTACTCCCTGTGTAACTTTGAGATGTCAGCCAGTGGCACTCCTGCGATGACACCTGCGTTTGTGAGGCCATTCGAGGAGGGCGTACGTTCTTTGTCAGTCGCCAGGAACTACGGATGAATCGTCATTCCACTGTCCTTCCATACCTTGGAACAGAAGCTGAAAAAATCTCGGTCTGGTCAGGGACTGGAGACATGCGACTTCACTCGCCGCACAAGCAGTCCGGTGGCGGACAGGAAATATGGCGAGAGGAGGACGATTAGGAAGCAATGCATGTCTGGTGAAATCGAGTGATATTCTACCCTGTGACAAGAGAAGGAGAGCATGGAGCACTGGAAGGAGGGTAGATGGAGATGACGATAATACGAGCAGATAGACCCGCAAGCACCGTGGCAGTGAACATTGGAATGGAGTCACGGAGCCCCCCAGGAGTCACTTGTGCTGAGCGCCCGCAGCATTAGCGTATTTAGCATTGCTAGTAGACACCGACATAGCTCAGCACCCGCCAAGGGATTACTTCTCTGGCTTCTCACACCCATGGACCCTCGCTCCCGGGTCCAAAATGCGGAGCCTTATAATGACCCAGCTACTGAAGGGAGACAAAACTCAAATACTATACGAGGAACTCCTCCGTAGTCCCCCCCCTTGGCCCGCTGTCCTCTGTGCGCATCGCACCCTCCCTCTTGACAGGTCTGACCGGGGGTCTTAGCGCATCACAGTACTACTGCCGGCGGCTGCTGAGCGGAAGGGGGGGGTGGAAGGAAGCAGTACCAGCTCCATCAACCATCAACCTAAGGTCCTGGACGTCTCTGATGAGCAGCTTCCTTCACCTAGACCTATGTGAGAGGGTAGTCCGGCCCAGCAGGCAGCAGACTCTGCGGAGCAGTCCCAGAACCAACAGGTTGGTGGCCTACTTGTGACAGCATCTGCCACCCCATAGAAGATCTGCTGGACTACTGGGCAGCCAAACTGGATGTGTGGCCGCAACTGCTGAGTTTGCAGTGGAGGATCTTACCTGCCCGGCCAGTCAGTATGGCCCTCAGAGCGGGTGTTCAGTGCGCGGGGGCCATACGTGCACCCCACACGGACGAACCCGCTTTGTCCACGGGAAACTGTGGAACCTGACCTTTGTCAAGATGAATCGGCATGGATTGGCCAGGATTTCACACAACCACACCAAATGCTTTAGGCGTCAGACTACATCCCATGAAGCCTCCACCCACAACCGTGAGAAATGAGTCTTGGGCTTCAAACTATCAGCTCAGCCACTCATTCTGATGCCGCCAACCCCGACTCCAGCACATCTGCGACAGTTTCTCCATCTGCCACCAACCATCTTTACCAGGGACTGGTAATTGCACCCCACTCTCCACACTCTGTCACTTGTGCCACTCTCTGACCTCATGCTGCTGCCTGCCAGTGACCCCCCCCCCCTCACCCCCCCCCCACCGCACCCCCCCAACCACCCTACCCCCAACCCCACCCCGACCCACCCCCCTCCCCCCCGCCACCCCCCCCCCCCCCTCCCCTAACCGCCCCCCCCTCCCCAAATCCCACACCTCCCCCCCTCCCTCCTAACCGCCCCCCCACGCCCCCCACCACCCCACTCACATCCCTACCATCCCCCCCCCAACCCCCCCCTCCAAACCCAACCCACTTCCGCCGCATCCACCCCTCCACCCCCCCCCCCTTCCCTCTCTCCACCCCCCCCCCCCCACCCCCCTTTCAACTCCACCGACCCCCGCCCCGAATCCTCACCCCCCCCCCTCACCACCACCCCCCCCCCCCCCCGCCCCCCCCCTTCCTCACCCCCCCCCCCACCCCCCCACGCACCCCCTCCCCCCCCCCCCCCCCCCACACCCCCCCCCCCCCACCCCCCCCCCCCCCCCCCCCCTCACCCCCCCCCCCAACCCCCCCTCCCCCTCCACCCATACCGCCCCCCACCCCCCCCATCCCCCCACCCCCCCCCACCCCCACAACCCCCCCCCCACACACTCCCCTCAAACCCCACCCCCCCCCCCCCCCCCCAACCCCACCCCGACCGCCTCCACCAGATCACCCTCCCCCCCCCCCCACCCAACCCCAACCTCCCTAGTCATCTACCTCATCCCCCCCCTGACACCACCCCACCCCCCCTCCTTCCCCCCCCCTTCTAAAAAAAACTACCCACCCACCCCACCCCCCCCCCCTACCGGTCCCCCTCCTCCCCCCCACCCCTCACACCCCCTCACCCCCACCCACCCCCCCCCCCACCCTCCTCCCTCCGTCCCCCCCCTCACGCCCCCCTCCGATCCCTCCCTACCTCCTATGACCTACTCGCAACACCCCCCCCCATACTCCCCCATAAACCCACACTGAGACATTAGAGACGTCCCTCTGTGTGCCTACTCCTGTATTGCCACTTCCAAGAAAGTTATTGATGCCACTGACTGACCTCATGACTGCGCTGTGGCTGCTGCCGTGACCTACACACACTGAGTGTCATTGTGGGCCACACTGGGCCTACTCCCGTTTTTGCAAACCCCCCCTCAGAATGTCATTGTGCACACTGTCCTGACCACATGCTGCTGCTGCTCATCTGGCTTTCTGCCGTTGACCTACGACACTGAGTCCATCACATCCCACCTGTGGCCTACCCTGTTTTTGTGCCACCTTCAGAAGTCAACATGTGCCACAGGTCTGACCTACATAACTGCCTGGCCGCCCGTGACCTCCGCTTCATCAGTCATTGTGCCCAACTTCAAGTGGCTTCCTCCTGTTTTTGCCACCTCCAAATGACCATTGCAGCACTGACTGAACCTCCATACCGCTGCCGCCGTCACCACCGCTCTCATGATATCTGTGCCACACTCTGTGGCTTCCTCCACATTTTTTGCCACCCATCCAGAATTGTCATCTGTTGCACAACTCTCTGACCTCATGCTGCTGGTGGCTCCCACTGTTCAGCCTCCACACTCCTTCACTGATGTAGCCTACCAGAAATCCCTCAGCTTGTTTTTTTCAGCTGTCGCTGCCATGACTTTATCAGGCTACATTCCTCTTCAGTTTTTTGTCATTTTTTGCCACTCTTAAGTGCCCAGCGGAATTTTATAGTGAAGCGATTCTAAGAGCGCGCAGCGTCAATGTTCGCGCACGTCATACTAAACACAACATTGTATGACAAGACCAAACCAACCAAGACTCCCTCTGCATATTTAAGAGCATGACACACAATGTTCTACAGCACCTTGCAGGCTCTGTGCAGCCTGGAAATAGCAATTTGGACCGAAATGAATTTTGTCGGAAAATTCGGCGAAATCACCGAATCGAATTTTTGAAAAATTCGCCCATATCTAGTAATGTCACACGTGAAATTTCTCTGATAGAGGCCAATTCACATGGACAAGTGTTACAATGATAGTCAAGGGGATTTGCCCCATGAAGTAATAACTTGACGTAGGGAAGCCTTGTAAATTAACATAATAACACCATTCTCCCCCATCATTTAAATACAAAATTCTGCACCGTTTTACTGCTTTTAGCTGCTCCTTTAGTGGATTCCATTGTTTTACAGCTCATCTCAAGGGGATAACGACCAGAGCTGAAAGCTCCTCACTCCTGGTCGCACATGCTCACGACATCAACTCTCGTCTCAGCAGCTACTGAGTGTTCAAACCCAGGTACTGTCTCCTAACTCCTTCCTCTGTGCTCCTTAGTAATTAGTCAAACAGTGCAAATAAATTAAAAAAAGAAACCTCAATCAGGTCTGTGCATTGATAAAGAGAAATAAAATCCACAGGTTTGGTTCCTGCATGGATTTGAACTGAGGACCCTTGTGCCTGGAGGCAAAAGTTTTACCTCTGAGCTATTCACAGCTCTATACATAAACAGACCTTTCTTTGACTAAAGAGAGGAAAGGCCTGGTGATGTCATCCTGCTGGGTCACATGATATGCAATTCAAACAAATCACACACTCCCTGTTCTAAGCACACAGAGGTGAAGAGCTGAATACAGGAGATATGAAATGAGATCGTGGCAAAACCCCTTTAAAGCTCACAGGAGCCATAAGATCAATGAAGATTTCTCCTAGTGTGTACATTGTAAATCTTGTTGTGTTTAGGAGATCCCTTTGCCTTTTCCAGACGCCTTTAAAAATTAAAGGGGTTGTCTCACTACAGGGATTCATCTCACCTCAGTCCTGTTTTCTTGGTTTCATTTTGAATTCAGGGGCGTGTTTACTTGCTTCTACTAGGCTGTAGTAGAAGCCAGGTCTGTAGCTATAGTAACCAGTGCTGGCAGCCTATCGGGAGAGATTGGACAGGTCTGTAGCTATAGCAACCTGAGGAACTGATGCAGCCCATACAAGAGGGGATATCTCAGAATAGGTAGGACATGGTTAATGGACATATATTGCAAAGTGACTTGTTTTTGAAAGATCTTTAACATAAAAAGCAATCCTTGTAGTGAGACGACCCATATAAATATAGAATGTGCTGTTAAAAAGCCTGGAATAAAATCTGAGCTCCTTCCTTTTGCCTTGTATTCACGTCATAGGCTCGGCTGTGTAAATATGCAATGTTATCCACTGAAACCAAAGAAATGATTTCACGCCTGACAACATGGCCCATGTACATTCCCGAGCTCTCACTTACATGGCAACCGCCACATAAACTCTTCTGCTGTTGCCCAGTTACCACCGAAGACAAGGACAAGCCGCAGTGGCTGATATGAATGGGAGGCTGCCGGGGCAGGACAATTGCAGGAAGCACTGCAGAGCTCCTTAATTAATGAATGTTGGAAGACACAGTAACTGATTTTAAGAAGTATAAGGGATTGTGGAGCGAGAAGGAAGTGTGGTTACTGATGCCGGAGCTAAAGTGAACCTGGGAGCAGGATATAATAGAGGGAGAGGAGCTGGACTCTGTGATATATAGGGTTATATGATAGAGGAGAGAAGCTGAGCTCTGTGATATATAGGGTTATATGATAGAGGAGAGAAGCTGAGCTGAACATGGGTAAAGTGATATATAGGGTTATATGATAGAGGAGAGAAGTTTGGAGTTTCTCTGGTGGATATATAGGGTTATATGATAGAGGAGAGAAGCTGAACTCTGTGATATATAGGGTTATATGATAGAGGAGAGAAGCTGAACTCTGTGATATATAGGGTTATATGATAGAGGAGAGAAGCTGAACTCTGTGATATATAGGGTTATATGATAGAGGAGAGAAGCTGAGCTCTGTGATATATAGGGTTATATGATAGAGGGAGAGAAGCTGAGCTCTGTGATATATAGGGTTATATGATAGAGGAGAGAAGCTGAACTCTGTGATATATAGGGTTATATGATAGAGGAAGAGAAGCTGAACTCTGTGATATATAGGGTTATATGAGGAGAGAAGCTGATCTCCGTGATATATAGGGTTTATTATGTATAAGAGGAGAGAAGCTGAACTCTGTGATATATAGGGTTATATGATAGAGGAGAGAAGCTGAACTCTGTGATATATAGGGTTATATGATAGAGGAGAGAAGCTGAACTCTGTGATATATAGGGTTATATGATAGAGGAGAGGAGCTGAGCTCTGTGATATATAGGGTTATATGATACAGGGAGAGGAGCTGAACTCTGTGATATATAGGGTTATATGATAGAGGAGAGAAGCTGAGCTCTGTGATATATAGGGTTATATGATGTGGAGTAGGATTTTGAGTAAATCCTGATCGGACTGCCTAAGAGACAGTGTAAGTCCTCCACGTCCTCCCGCACTCTGTTTCACAGAGTCACAGGCAGCTTCAGACTCGCACTGCCTGGTCTGGCTGTGGATAGTTTTAGAGCAGGGATTAGCATATTTAGCTCCTCCATAACTAGTTGAGCATTACAGTGAAATTACAGTGACATAAATGCACTACAGTAAACAAAGATACAGCGCTGCAAGGAGTGAAAACAAGTTCTTTTCAAAGGTAAACAATCTAATCTTGTTAGAGATAAAGACTCCTCTCCATCTGATTATGTTGTATCACTCCGTGCTCTATGCCTAATCAGGAAGGGAGATATGGATGGTAATTTAGAGACACTTGCGTGCACTCAGAGCTGATAAAATCTCTCTTGTCTACTGACCAGGGTAATATCAAAAGAGCAATGTATTTAGTAAAAGTCTTCATTTACCGTTCCCTTCATGTTGAAAGCTAATCATTGTAGTGAGAAAACCCCTTTAATCTGCTTTTTATTCAGAATTTCAGTATCAAATTATATACATTTATGTATCAGAGTTTAGCCTCCCTTCATCTTTTGTATCCTGTATAAACCACCTGACTGGCTCCCTTTTAAAGGGGTTGCCTTATCTCAGAGTTTCATAGGATGCATGAATGCAATTATGCTGCTTTGCTCTTTCACTTCCTGGTCAAGCTGTCTGTAATTACCATATAAGCTCCTGTATTCAGACTTCTGCTAATTAGTCTAGATTAGCTCAGAAGCTTCTCTGGAACTGCTAGCAGGAGATTTATCTAAAGTAAACCGTACTAATTACTGGCTTTTGTCTGAAAGATCAGATTAAAAACAAGCTCTCACTGCTGGCAGTTCTGTGCTGGCCTCGACCTGTGTGATGACATCACTCCCTGCTATCAGATAGTACAAACAGCAGGGGAGAAGAAAATACACAGGTCGGTCACTTGGGAAACCAGAGAGAGCCAGGAAGGTGATAAAATCATTGTAGCTTCTTAACAAAAGAAAATGAACAACGCAATGTATTTGGAAAATGTCTTCTTTTTAGTGTTCCCTTCATGTTGAATGCTAATCTTTGTAGCGAGACAACCCCCTTTAAGGCTATGGCTGCATATATGACTTTGCTGCTTACAGTTTTGGTAATATCATATATTACTAATGGAGATTATTTACTGATATTAACAGAGGAAACAAAATTAAAAATGTTCATCAAAGTTGCCTACAATTGCACCAAGGGACTATGTGTAGTGAAGTATAATCCTGGCATGGGCAGACAGCCTAGATTTAAGCTGTAGTAATCTGCAGACCTGCTGGACGAAGGTCATTACTTAGTTTGCAGTTCATTCAGTAAAGCGACTGCCATTATCTCCCTTGGCAGCTTGTCCAGTTACGGAGCTCCATTCTGAACACCTGTGAACATTCTGAACACCTGTGAACATTCTGAACACCTCTATTCTCTGGTGAAATTGTCCCTTGTTCTACCTTTAAACCATTTCTCATAACATAAAGCACGTACAATACTCAGAGAATATGCCAGAGACTTTGAATGCAATAAATGATGTGTAGACTGACAGAGATGGTTACGTCAGATGGACATATTCGTAAAACCAAGCAGTTTCCAGTTGTGGAGCACCTTTTCTCTACTGGATGGAACCAGCTGATGGGACAATTTGCACTTTTTTAATACACCTAATTTTACATGTCGTTTTGTATACGGAGCCTAGAGCACGGGTGTCAAACTGCGGCCCTCCAGCTGTTGGGAAACTACAACTCCCATCATGCATTTGTATAATCTATAACAGTGGGCATGATGGGAGT
Organism: Phyllomedusa bahiana; assembly: GCA_025379985.1. Classification (NCBI taxonomy): domain Eukaryota; kingdom Metazoa; phylum Chordata; class Amphibia; order Anura; family Hylidae; genus Phyllomedusa; species Phyllomedusa bahiana. Next base: position 330,363 of record JAODAL010000269.1, on the reverse strand, counting down.
TGTAGTTTCCCAACAGCTGGAGGGCCGCAGTTTGACACCCCTGGCCTAGAGCTCCAAAAGAGCCCAGGAGGGGTTTATAGCCAAAGGACAAACTGAAACAGGAAAACGAACTCCCTAATTCATGATGTTGCTAATGGGAGGCAGTAGAGGCTTTCCACTGCAGGAAAAATCGTTTCAAATGTTTTTCTCTGTGTCTCGTCTTTTGATATTTAAAGTGGTTGTCTCACTACAAAGATTAGCGTTCAACATATAGAGAACAGTAAGGCTATGTTCACACGGCGTAATTGCAGCGGGGGTGTCGGCAGCCCTCCGGCCCCATTGACAGTCATTACTCGCAGCACGTATTCGCCGCAAGTAATTGACATGTAACTTATCTCCCCGCGCGTACAATACGATCGTATTGTCCGAGCGGGGAGAGGAGGCGTAATCCATAGTTCTCTATGAGAGCTATGGATTATCATAATTTCGGCGCGCATCTCGCCCGTATTAGAGCGCAAATATGACACGAAATGCGCACCGAAATGACCTCGTGTGAACATAGCCTAAATGAAGACATTTTCCAAATATATACTGCTTTGTTTATCTTTCTTTGTTGAGGCCCATACATTCAGTGGATGGGGCCGACGGCAAATCTGGGCGGAAAATCTGACTTGTTTTAAAATCCGACATATTTTAAAACCCAAAAAACACACTGTTTGGCTACGCACATCCAAAAACATTTTTAAAAAAAAATAAAAAAAATAAGTATAGGTGCACACTGGCGAGGCAATAACATACATCTATTCCAAATGTCAGTGGCACACAAAAAACCATATAAAACCATTCCGAGAAAAAAAATCTGTGCTGTGTAGACTACAGCACAGCTTTTTATTGCTTTCTATGCAGCACAGGGGACCGTCGGATTTTTGCAGATTCAAAATACCGATTCCGCTGAAATTCTGACGAGAATACCGTGCTGTGTAGACATAGCCTAAGAAGGAGGTTACCCAGAGCAGCTCTGTAACCCAAGGTGTAGATCCATTTCTATTTGGCCTGATCGTTTTCATGTCTATGTAAGTGCCAAATGGCATCTTAAATTATTTTTGCCATTTTTTTTTTTTTTGTCTCTTAGGATAAAGATGCCAAAATCACCTTTTTACAAAAGGCAATAGATGTTGTCACGCTGGTAACTGGGGAGCCTCTTGCAGTCAAACCAGCTCGTGTTGTGGCGGGCCATGAACCGGACAAGACCGATGAATTTCTACAAGCCATAGGAAAATGCTGTTTAAATAAAGTAAGTTTCTGATGTCTGGCTACTGGGGAGAAACTGCAGTGTATGAGTCTCTGTCCTGCTGTAATAGAGAATTCACTGTTGTAATGTTATTATTTGAGTAAACTTTTGAGACGCTCCCTTCTTCCTCGCTCTCTGCTCACCCTCTCCCTCTCACCCCTGCAGCCGTTCATGACTCAGCATGCTTTGTTTATATTCTCCCTTGAGCTGATAAGAGGTAAGGAACTCACTTCATAGCCAAACCCCTTTAAGTTGAATTTGTATGTAAGTCGGAACAGGTATATTTATTAAATGTAACTCCAGCACAAAAGGTTTTTTTTTTCCGTTTTGGATAGTGCAGGGAAGGGTTTTTACATTTGTTTTGCTGTCTGTGCCCCCGTTAAGAAGATTTCACTACATTTTCACCTCATGTGCTGCTGTGGCATGCTGGAACTTGTCGTTCTACAGCTACTATCTGCGATGGAACATGGAACTACAAGTGCCAGCATGCCCCATAACTTTGAGATTCTTAGTTCACATGTTTTGATTAAAAATGCTTATGTCAACCCCGGCTTACAACGGGATCTCAAGGCGGGTGGTCCTACTGTATTTTTACCTCTCACTAGAGTCAAATTCAGACCTCTCATTGGGTCAACAGACCTCCATAATCCAGAGAGAAAAATAAAAAAAAAATAAAAAGCACCAACCTTGCACGCATACTGCACTGATATGACAGCCTGTGGAGGTGGGCATTGTGTTTTTCAGAAACGTTTCCTTGTGCAGAACTATACGTTGTATTTGGCATATATTGCTTTTAATCTATATAGGGAGGAAGGGATGCCTCCATTTTGGTCTCTTGCACCCTGCCCACCTCCCACAGGCTGTTATATCAGTGCAGTATGCTTGTAAGGTTGGTGCTTTTTTTTATGCCGGGGGTGGCATAAGCATTTTTTGATCAAAACATGTGAACCAAGAATCTCAAAGTTTTTTTCATGTATGATAGATAGCATAAATGCTTCTTTAGAGGTTTCCATGTATTGTATAGCCCTTTTTAGCATGCCCCATAAGTCTCCGTTTGTAACTATTTAAGTCGGAACGTTGTAAGTCGGGGGCTGCCTGTAATGACATCTTATTGCTTATCCACAGTTTAGGGGATAAGTCTCTGATCGGTGGAGGGCCGACTACTGGGACCTGAGTCTCTCTTCATTTGAATGGAGTTGCAGTCAAGTATGCACGTTATGTACTATACTCGGCTATCATCGGCAGTCCTGTAATGTGTGTAGTGTGCATATGCGGCTGCCGCTACATTAATACAGAGAACATTCTTATTACTTGTAGTGGTCCCAGTGGTCATACCCCAATCAGAAACTTATCGCCTACCTTGTGGTCATTATAGAAAAACACCTTTAAGAACATCTTGAAATACTATGTAATGTTAATTTTTGTCTGTATTTATGCCCTCTGCATTGTAAAGTGCTGCAGACTATATTGGCGCTATATAAATCAAGATTATTATCATTGTTTCGAATATGTGTATAGGTTTGTCAAGAAGTGGTTTGGTTCCTTTACGATTCTAGTTAATGCAAACCTGTCAGGATGTTTGTGCTGCCCTACCTGACATCAGGATGTGATAGAGGAGAGAAGCTGAGCTCTGTGATATATAGGGTTATATGATAGAGGAGAGAATCTGAGCTCTGTGATATATAGGTTTATGTCAAGGAGAGAAGCTGGTCTGTGATATTAGGGTTAAATGATAGAGAGAATCTGAGCTCGGATATTAGGGTTATATGTAAGGAGAGACGCTGAGCTCTGATATATAGGTTATGATGATAGAGGAGAGAGCTGAGCTCTGTGATATATAGGGTTATATGATAGAGGAGAGAAGCTGAGCTCTGTGATATATAGGGTTATATGATATGAGGAGAGAAGCTGAGCTCTTGATATATATAGGGTTATATGATAGAGGAGAGGAGGTGAGCTCTGTGATATTATAGGGTTATATGATAGAGGAGAGAGCTGATCTCTGTGACATATAGGTTTATTTTATAGAGGAGAGAAGCTGAGCTCTGTGATATATAGGGTTATATGATAGAGGAGAGAGACTGAGCTCTGTGATATATAGGGTTATATGATAGAGGAGAGGAGCTGAGCTCTGTGATATATAGGGTTATATGATAGAGGAGAGAAGCTGAGCTCTGTGATATATAGGGTTATATGATGGAGGAGAGAAGCGGAGCTCTGTGACACAGCTGAAACCAGAAGTTTACATACACTATATAAAAAGACACCTCTGCATGTTTTTCTCACTATCTGACATGAAATCAGAATAAACCTTACCTGTTTTAGGTCAATTAGGATTATATTTGCCAAATTCCAGAATAATAAGATAATTTTTTAAGGCATTTTTATTACTTTCTGCAAAGTCAGAAGTATACATATACTTTGATTACTCTGCCTTTAAACAATTTGGGACAGCCCATATGATGAGGTCATGTCTTTGTAAGCTTCTGATAGGTTTATTGGCAACATTAGAGACACACCTGTGGATGTATTTTTTAGGCACACCAGAAACACACTGCTTCTGTGTGTAACATCATGGAAAAGTCTAAAGAAATCAGCCAAGATATCAAGAAGTGCATTGAGGACTTGCACAAGTCTGGTTCATCCTTGGGTGCAATTTCCAGATACCTGAAGTTGCCTCGTTCATCTGTACAAACAATTATACACAAGTACAAACAAGATGGGAATGTCCAGCCATCATACCGCTCAGGAAGGAGACTGTGTCTCAGAGATGATTGTGCTTTTGTCCATGGGTTGTGCATATCAACCCATGGAACAAAAGCAAAAAACCTTGTGAAGATTCTGGCGAAAGCTGGTAAGATTGTGTCTTTATCCACAGTGAAATGAGTACTGTATCAACATGGGCTGAAAGGCCACTCTGCCAGCAAGAAGCCATTGCTCCAAAAAAACATAAAGAAATATGGGGTGGCAGCATCATGTTGTGGGGTTGTTATGCTGCAGGAGGGACTGGTGCACTTCACAATATAGATGGCATCATGAGAAAAGAAAATTATGTGGCAATACTGAAGCAACATCTCAAGACGTCAGCCAGGAAGTTAAAGCTTGAGTGGAAATGGGTCTTCCAAATGGACAATGACACGAAGCATACTGCCAAACTGGTTACAAAGTGGCTTAAGGATAACCAAGTCAATGTTTTGGAGTGGCCACCACAAAGCCCTGACCTCAATCCTATTGAAAATGTATGGGCATAGCTGAAAAGGCAGGTGTGAGCAAGGTGACCCACAAACATGGCTCAGTTACACCAGTTCTGTATGTCTTTGATTTAAAACAGGATTTTTGATTAAAAAGCAGAGTAGATAGGACTCTTTAGGAGACAGTGAAAATCCTGCTTACAGCGGTTCACAGCTTTCCCTTTATTGGTGTGTGTACAGAACAAAATATAAATCACTGCAGTGGATGGGGTAAGCAGTACATTCAATTTTAATATTGTCCTTGCTTTAAATTATAAAACCCTATATATCAGAGAGCTCAGCTTCTCCCCTCCTGATGTAACCCTATATATCACAGAGCTCAGCTTCTCCCCTCCTGATGTAACCCTATATATCACAGAGCTCAGCTTCTCCCCTTCTGATGTAACCCTATATATCACATAGCTCCGCTCCTCTCCCTCTATCATATAACCTTATATATCACAGAGCTCCGCTTCTCTCCTCTATCATATAACCCTATATATCACAGAGCTCAGCTTCTCTCCTCTATCATATAACCCTATATATCACAGAGCCAGCTCCTCTCCTCTATAATATAGCCCTAAATGTCACAAAGCTCCGCTTCTCTCCTCTATCATATAACCCTATATATCACAGAGCTCAGCTTCTCTCCTCTATTATATAACCCTATATATCACAGAGCTCAGCTCCTCTCCCTCTATCATATAACCTTATATATCACAGAGCTCAGCTCCTCTCCTCTATTATATAACCCTATATATCACAGAGCTCAGCCTCTCTTTTCTATTATGTAACCCTATATATCACAAAGCTCAGCTTCTCTCCTCCATAATATAAACCTATATATCACAGAGCTCAGCTCCTCTCCTCTATCATATAACCCTATATATCACAAAGCTCAGCTTCTCTCCTCTATTATATAACCCTATATATCACAGAGCTCAGCCTCTCTTTTCTATTATGTAACCCTATATATCACAGAGCTCAGCTTCTCTCCTCTATCATATAACCCTATATATCACAGAGCTCAGCTCCTCTCCTCTATCATATAGCCCTATATGTCACAGAGCTCAGCTTCTCTTTTCTATTATGTAACCCTATATATCACAGAGCTCAGCTTCTCTCCTCTATCATATAATCCTATATATCACAGAGCTCAGCTTCTCTCCTTCCATCACATCCTGCTCTCCAATAGGAGAGCACAAACTACCAGACAAGTTAACTTTACATTATATGTTGTAAGGTTAAAGGGGTTGACCCACCATACACATTGATGGCATATCAATAGGCTATTTCTTCAATGTGTGATAAGTATGGGGCTCACCTTTAGGGCCCGCACCTATCTCGAGAACAGAGAGGTGGTTGGAACTCTCTCATTGAAGTCAAGCTGTTTGTACGCTGCCTTGTGTGTGTACATAGAGATATAATAGATTTACACATAGTTATATTAGAATGTATGTATATCATAACAGTAATTGCACAATCGCAATCTTTCTTCTGTATGGGTGCCAGGCACCGGTGGTGATTATCCCAGTCTACCTCTCAAGTATTAATGTAGTGATCAATGTTTCAGCAGTTCCATCCTGTTTTAGTGTATGACGTACAATCCAGTTTAACAAAATTAAAGGGGTTGTCTCACTACATTGCTACATTGGGAGAGAGAGAGACTGCGTTCGTTGACGGCGATCAGTCGACGTGTGCGGTGCGGGGCTTGCTGCGTTCGTTGACTGACAGCGATCAGTGGTCCTGCAGCAGGGAGAGAGATCATGTGCAGTCCCATGTAAACACAAAAAGATAAAGTGTATAGTTTTGTTCTGCAGATCTGTAGAGATCTGTCAGAGGTGTAATAATTTGCAGGCTATATCACTGTGTGGGAGAGAGAAATCACCCATCTTTCCCAGAGTCCTGAATGTCAAATGCCCATTCTAATTATAAAGTAGAGAGAAATGTAGATATACACTATGGAGTTACAATTAACGTTTCACTTTAAATGATTCCTTAGTCTCCGACAGCTGAGAACCTCCTTCCCCCACCCCTCACACAGAATAAATTCTCAAGTGTACACTTTGGGGCATGTCTGCAGAAGGAGAAGATACTCTCTGCTGGACACGCCCCTCCATTTCATAAGCTCTGCTTAGCAACCACTATAAACGGCTGCCAAATGATGAAACGATAAAACCCCTTTAAAGGCGATGCCTCCTTTTTACAAACCCTGTTTTTTAGAAAGTTCCCCTAAAATTAAGCTGATCATAGGATGCAGTGCTGCTAGGATCCCAACTGATCAGCTCTAATCTGCAGATTAACCTAGAAGCAACTGTTTCATTTCACTGCAGTGCCCCCAAAGGAAAACCTAAGGCCTCGTTCACACGACGGATTTGGCCGCGGGTTTGCGGCGCGGGCGGTGGGCGTGGCCTCGCCGGGGGAGGGGGGTGGTTTGGGGGCGGGGCTTGCGCTGCGGGCTTGCCCATATGAAAATTAAGAGCAGGGGGCAAGCCGCGGCGCTAGCCGCGCACCACCCGCAGCGACACCCGTGGCGCTGCCCCCACCCCCCCATTAAACCCTGGTAAGGTATTTAAAATCGTATTGAGACCATTTATCTTCTCTGAATAATAATCCTATTAATATTTTATTTGTACTTTTACCCAGCTGTCCAGTGATGATGCGGTGAAGAGGATATTGTCAGGAGAAAAAGTAGACCCCAAAGGCAAGCCGCCATCAAGTTCCAAATCTCAGGACAAGAAAACAGGGAGGCAAAGGACGAGGAGAAGAGAAGTCACAGGGAGAAAGAAGTAAGTCGGTTGCTAATGTGAATCTTTATGTGGATCAAAAACATTTATCCTTGGTACATTTAGCTCTAAGGTGATTAGTATGCGGTCCGGAGGATCGTTTGACTAGATTCCCTAAACATAACTCTTAATTTGTATATTGATAAAGAATCCTAAAAAGATCCCAAACCAGCAAAGTCTCTAAATAAAGTACCAGGATATTGTAGAAAAACTGTAATATTATAGCAGAGAGAACCAAATATCATATATGGTGTTGCAGAGCGACCACTGGTAGTCGCATGATCCTGCCACTAGAGGGTCTACGGCCGGAGACCTTCTGGAGATGCGCCACCGAGGACCTGGGCTCGGTGGGGAAGAGCCACCTATATTGTGTCAGTACTTATATATTACGGACACTTAAAGTAGGGGCTAGAATAGCTGCAAGGCAGCTATGTATGGGGTGGCTCTTCCGGGACAGCTATAGTGTCGGGTGGGTGGCTGTCCCCACATTCCAGGTCCCTGGGTTCCAGCCCAGATATTGGACACATCACTGGTGGCCTATAAAAGCCTAGTATTCAAGGTGATCGGGGGGCGTGGTTGCTATCTGAACGTTTGGAGCAGCAGAGCTGGGAGAGCGCTCTGGCCCCCCCCTCCCCAGAGGCTATAAAGAAGCCTGATACAACAGTGAGGACATTGGAATTTTTGAGGGGCTGTGCGATAGGCGCAGACCACGGGACAGAGAGGGACTCTGTACGTTAGCTAGTGGTCAGACGGTCTAGGATTTATTTTTATGTGTGTGTTTTGTGTTCTGTAAACAGTGTGCCTCAATAAAGCTGGCTGAGGCCAGTTTGAAACACTCCCCAGTGTCAGAAGATCTTTTGAGCCAATACCGTTCTACCCAGGACGGTGATCCAAAGGTCAAGCGGGAATCCCCCAGGACGCGCCAGGATGGTGTCCCCGAGCTAAGCGGCAGCTTACATAGGGTAAAAAGTGTTAGAAAAATAGATAATGAGCCATAGTATAGACTCAAAAAATAACTGACAGTGAACCAATATCAAAATTAGGGTATAAAGACCTATCACTGCAAAAATTAACCCCAATATAAAACTTAGGAAAACTTTATTAATCCTATTAAAATCACAATCCAACAAAAAAAATCCCTTATTACTAATTCTAAATACATAACTAAAGATAAATAGATAGGCAAAGTATACTTAACTGTCAGAGTGGATACCAATCTTGCGTTGATGTAGTCATGTATCCCACCTTAGTCCTGCAGGACCCAGTAATATAACAAGTACACTCACCCTACAAAACCCTATTGAGCCCTATAGTTACCTTAATGGAGTGATCGCCCCAAAAAGAGCGGCCCCAAAATACCGTTAAGCCCTAGGTAATCCTATCATGCCCTTTCAAAAGGCCAATGAGTATACACAAAAAGGGGGAAAAAATTATACATAATCTCCCAAACTCCCGACGCCATGCAGGAGCTCCTGCATCGTGGCGTCTATCATGTGTATCTGCTCCCCTGATGAACCTGAATAGGGGAAACGCGTCGGGAGTTTGGGAGATTATGTATAATTTTTTCCCCCTCTTTGTGTATACCCATTGGCCTTTTGACAGGGCATGATAGGATTACCTAGGGCTTAACGGTATTTTGGGGCCGCTCTTTTTGGGGCGATCACTCCATTAAGGTAACTATAGGGCTCAATAGGGTTTTGTAGGGTGAGTGTACTTGTTATATTACTGGGTCCTGGAGGACTAAGGTGGGATACGTGACTACATCAACGCAAGATTGGTATCCACTCTGACGGTTTAGTATACTTTGCCTATCTATTTATCTTTAGTTATGTATTTAGGATTAGTAATAAGGGATTTTTTTGTTGGATTGTGATTTTAATAGGATTAATAAAGTTTTCATAAGTTTTATATTGGGGTTATTTTTTGCTGTGATAGGGATAGTATAGACTCAGAACGAGCGTATAGGAGTCTATACTGTGGCTCATTATCTATGTTTCTAACCCTTTTCTTTTACATTGCCTTTATACTCAATGATGAAGCGATAACATTTTCTGGAAATGCGTTGGTGCTACTTCCTTTAGGACAATACATAGGGTCTTTAGGGACATTACTAGCGTGGTTGCCCCTTTTTGGGTGTTTTCCCATTTTAGGGTACCTCTCTATCCTGCTATGGACTCCATAATGGACGGCTTATGGGGTAAGTGTTTTGTCTCTTATTAGAGTACTTTAAGAAAAGAAAAATTCCACGGCACTTCACCCAAGTAGTGTAATAAAAGACCTTACTTTATTCGGCAACTTGTCTCCATAGTTTAAGGCATACGGGATACACGAGACCACGCCAAGCTTCCTCTAAGCCTGAAGGGAACTACGTCACCACGTACTTTTATTTTCCCTCTAGCTGTCAATCATTGTTAAAAACAGACACATTATAACAAAACACCGTTACATTCATAAAAATGATGACAAATCATTGCGGTCATTTAGACCTTGAAGCCCTAATGCATTCGTGCGCAATATCCAGCGCGCCTCGCATTGTAATAATTTTGTATGGAGATCCAAACCTCCTGAAGAGTTAAGGATACGTTGCAACCCTGCAAAGTTAACCCCTTCAATCTCATTGTTATGTATCTCTTTCATATGCGAAATCTATCTTGGGGCTCCTTTCCCTGTCTTCAGTGAGTATAGGTGTTCTCTAAAGCTTATTTGTAATGGTGAGTAAAAATAAAAAGAAAGGTAAATTAGACAGATGTGTCTTCTCTTTCCAATATAGTCCACTAGAGACCAGTAAAGGTTTGATATTACATCGTATTTTGGTACTTGTTAGAAAGTGATGTTTCATTCATGATAAATTAATATATTCACAATTCGGTACGAAATAATTGCGTTAAGAGTTAGTATTCCAAGAAAGGTAAAAAAATGTGGAAATTGTATAATTTATTGGTAAATATTTGAATAATGCAGTATGATAAAATCTAGGTATTGAGGAGTTACTTGGTTAGTCAAATTTATGGACTTGTAGGTCGGATTTTGTGGTGTCATGCCTTTGGTGTCCGTGTAAGAAGTTTTTATAGGGAAAACAATACGACCATTCAAGATACGCTTTAGAGAACACCATACTCACTGAAGACAGGAAAAAGGTGCCCCAAGATAGATTTCGCATATGAAAAGAGATATAACAATGAGATTGGAAAGGGGTTAACTTTTCAGGGTTGCAACGTATTTCTTAACTCTTCAGGAGGTTGGATCTGCATTCCAAAATATTACAAGCTGAGGCGCGGCTGGATATGTGCGCCACGAATGCTTAGGGCTTCAAGGTCTAAATGGACGCAATGATTTGTCATCATTTTTATGAAATGTAAGGTCTGTTTTGTTTTAAATGAGTCTGTTTTTTAAACAATGATTGACAGTAGAGGGAAAATAAAAGTACGTGGTGACGTTATAGTTCCATTAGGTCTTAGAGGAGCGTGTCGTCCACACGCGAAACCAGCTGTTGCGGTACTGTCCAAGCTTGGCGTGGTCTCGTGTATCCCGTCATGCCTTAAAATATGGAGACAAGTTGCCGAATAAAGTAAGGTCTTTTATTACACTACTTGGGTGAAGTGCCGTGGAATTTTTCTTTTCTTAAAGTACTCTACAAAGTGACTGTTGCTTTTTATTCACTGAGCACCACCGCTATGTGTATATGTTTAAATGCTGTACCGTATGAAGAGCAATAGCGCATATCTATCCCATCTGCTGTCTCAGAATCAGAGTGGTGCCGAAGCACATGTTTCTCTATTACCGGAGTAGTTTTGTCTCTTATATTTTGGTAATATTTTTTATGATATTTGGATATCTCTGGTACAGTATTACAGTTTTTTTCTACATTAGAACAGATATTATTAACACTAGATTATCCTGGTTCTTTATTCAGGGACTTTTCTGGTTTGGGACTATTTAGGTAATTTTTTTTAATCTATGTACACATTAAGAGCGACATGTCCCATTAGGGCTGCACCATATTTTTGGTGTATTTTACACCAAAAACTGTTTATGCTGTATTCTCTATGTAAATGAACTGTCGTACACCAAAACTAGGTGTATTTTATGCCAGACATGACACTTTTGCGCCTAAAGTAGACTTATCAAATATGCTAGTAATGATATGTTATGCGCCTTTTTTTTTTTGGTATACTGTACACCTAAAAAATAAATAATAAATTGGTCCAGTTAGGTTAATGCAATGCAAAGAGCAAGAGGAATTGGGTCCTGCCAGTACTCCTGCTCCCATATCTTCAGCCTCATTAGATGAGGAGTTTAATTTTTAAAAGTATTTGGATGACATGGAGCAGGCAAAGTGTTGCCACAGGGGAAAAGATTTTGCTCCCATAGCAAACAGCGTTCTGAAGGTTCTTGTCATTGTTACTGTTTTGCTCCTGGTGGTGGAAAAATCTTTTTCTTGTTGCTACACAATTACAACCTGTTCTACATTCCCCATAATAGTCAGCTGTGTTTATTAGGATGCGTTCTCCAAACGGAAAAGGTCACTGGTATCAAGCAGCCATGAAGAAGATTTCCAAGAAAAGGAGCACATAGATCATCACAACTCATCGACGTGTCTCTGGGCAAAAAAATAATTGCCAATTTCATCTGTGAGGCCATGACAGCTGGAAGAATATGAAATGAAGTCATCCATTCCAAGACCAAGACGGTGGTTGTCACAGGCAAATATCAGTCAAACAATTCGGCTCTCACATGAAGGTCATCAGTTCTGAGGCAAAGACCAACAAGCAGTGGAGGCGCCTCATATGCTAATAGAGTTGAGATCCAAGAGTCCATGCAAGCAGCGGGCAACACACATTACACAGGTCTGGAATGATGGCCCGAAAAAAGAGGAGGAAGCCTTGACTTCAATCTCATCATAAGAAGCGTTGGCCTGAGTTTGCAAAATAGTACGAAAAATACAAAAGTGGAAACAGGTGATTTGGGGCGATGAGATGAAAGTCAATAGACCAGGCTCTGATTGGAGTAAATGGGTTTGGAAGAATGGGGCTAATGGATCGAGATATTGAAGGAACTGTCCGGTTCAGTGGAGGAAGCCTGATGATATGTGGTTGTTTCACAGCCAAAGATGTTCGAGACTTGACCAGGATCGATCTCAATGTGAGCTATATGCGAATTATCCTATCAGGTCTGAGTATACTTCTTAACACTCGAGTGCTGCATGGGTATGAAAAGGAAAGACATTGTGTTCCTGCAGGCACAACGGACCTGAAGAAGACAATCAAGGTTGGAGAAGGAGCAAATGGTTCACATGACTATGAAGGTTTTAAAGGGAAAAGGGGTTGCTGATTGGCCTCCACATCCCCAGACCTCCATACCAAATCCAACACTTGTTGGGGACGAGGGGAAGAAAAAGCTGCTTTTGTATCCAAGTCCAGTCTACACACCAACATTGGATATGTAGAGAGACCTGCGGATCAGATTTGGGTCAAAACATGCTTGAATCTGATTCCAGATCACAGAAGGTAATTCAGGCAGTGCTGAAAGCCCAAAGGTGGATTTCCCAATAACTAAACCAAATAAATAAAATTAACATTTTGATTTTTAGGAGCAAAACAGTAACAATGCAGTTACAAGAAAGAATCTGCAGAACTAAGCAGATGCCAAATACTTGCAAATGAAATTTATGTATAAGATGGTTAAGATGATTGTTTATAAAAATATGGTTTTCATGTACAAAGCTGCATTGGATGGTGAGATATGGAGCCTGAAAATCCAAAGTTCAAAACATTGTTACCTTTAACTACAGATTAGGGATTCTTCCACACGTCAAAAACACAACCACAATGGAGTTTTCACTCCGTGTTAACAAGCGCTTTTAGGATCCAATCTTGGGGGTCCGCTCTGATTGGTCCCCAAGACGGATCTAAACAGATTAAGTGAGATTGGAATCACTGCTGTCTTGACTAACACGGAGACGGCGTTCGATGAGGGGATCGCCGCTGCGTGTTTCAAAATCGCAGCTCAGCTCCATCTTGAAAGAATTAACATGCAAAATCTTTTCAAGATGGAGCTGAACTGCGCTTTTGAAACATGCTTAGCAGCGATTCTGTCATGTGAACGCCGCTCCGTGCTTCAGCTAGCGCAGCAGGTGAGAATTCTCTGCTTAATTGTTAGATCCGTCTTGGGGGACCGTCACGGCACGGGTTTTCGGCAGGTGTTTCAGCGGTTTGCGGTTTTTCAGACAGACTGAAAAAACCGGCCGGAAAATTAGCACAATTGTGCTCTATGAAAACCCGTGCAGCAGTCCCCACTGCTCGGGTTTTCCGTCCCGGCGGTTTTTCTGTCAAAGGCGGGACCACGGGGCAAAAAAACATTGAACATGCATATCTTCGTCCGGTTTCTGGAGGAAGATTGTGCTGCTCAAATGGACGGGGAGGGCTGTTCTCTGCTCACGCGGAGGAAAAGTACCCCCCACCCCAACCCTGGGCTGCGGTGTGGCCGGACGGGCGCGAAACAGGACAAATATCGGCCGGCTCAAAAACCGGCCGTATTTGTCCTGTGCAGTGTGAACGCACCCGTCCCCACAGCCGCAGGGGTGGTGGGGGGGAAATTTTCTCGCGATGAGCAGAGTAACAGCCCCTCCCCCTCCCATTGAGCAGCACATCTTCCGTCCCAGAAACCGGACGGAAAGATAGTCATGTTCAATGTTTTGCCGCCGGTCCGCCGTGGTGACAAAACTGCCGGGCGGAAAACCCAGTGCAGTGTGAGGACTGCTGCAAGGGTATTTCATAGAGCACAATTTGTGCTACTTTACTCGGACGGTTTTTTCAGGCGGTCTGAAAATACCGCCAAACCGGGCCCGAAAACCCATGCAGTCCGTGAAAATGGCCTAAGGGTGCGTTCACACGGCCAAAAAGGACAAAAACTGCTCTGTTTTTGCCTCTCATTTCAAAGCAGTTTTTGGACTGTTTTGGGACTGTTTTTGTCAACAAAACCCGGTCGCTTCTTTCGTCTGTTTTTTCAGATTTTTTTAACTTTTTTGGGTTCTGTTTTTGTTTCCCCTCTCCCGGTTTTTCCACCAGCGGTTTTTGGACTGTTCTTGGATTGTTTTTAAACCTCCAAAAACACACCCACTATAGGTGGTTTTATTCTTCACTTTTTTTTTGAGAGGTTTACATTGACTCCAATGTTTATTTTCCGTCTAGAAACCGGTCGGAAGATGGTGTTTGTTCAATGTTTTGCGGTCCGCCGAGCGGTCCTGAAAAACCGGACCCGGGCAGAAAAAAACGTCAGAGGGAATGCGAGGGGGTTTTTCACATTGAAGTCTATGGGAGGAGTTTGTTGCAGATTTTCCGACGGCTCTAAAACCGCAAACCGTCGGAAAAAACGTCCAAAAACCCTTGCTGTGGGGACATGCCCTAAAGTTATCACTTAAACATGCACCATGTATGAAGAACTGGGAATCGGTGTTGGGGAAATTGAGGCGTCTGAGCTTTGGCTTACCGATTCCACAGCCCTACTAATAAATAGATGTTAATATGTTCATGTATCAGTCACATAAATCATGTATCATTAAATGTTGATGGGAAAATGTCTGTTGTTCAATTATTTTTTTAATTTTTTTTTTTTGCCTTAAAGGAGAAAAGTGAAACTGAAATCAGAGAAAGAAGCGGAAGCCGAGGCAGAAAGGACAGACAGCAACACAAAGAGGAAGAGAAAAAAGTGCGGGAAAGAAGAAAGGAGAGGGAGGGAGAAATGGAGAGATTGAAAGAGATGGATTACGAGAAGGAGAGAAAAATGAGAAAGAGAAGAATAGAGTGAAAGAGTCAGAAACTGATAAAGAAAGGAGTAAAGAAAAGTCTGAGCGAGAGAAAGGCAGGGAAAGGGAGAGACGAAGTGAAGGGAGTCATGGGAAAGAGAAGGACAGAACGAGAGAGAAAGTAAGAGAGCGAGAAAGAGACCTGGACAAAGAGAAGGATTCAGAACATCGCAGTCGTGACCGAGACAATGATCATGGGGAGCGTAGTAGGGACCGGGAGCAAGAAAAGACACGAACCCGGGACAGAGATAAAGAACGCAGAAGGGAGAGAGACCCTGAGAAGGAAAGAAGGAAAGAACGTGGAAGGGCTAATGATCACAAAAGTGGAAGAGATGTAAAGCCACAGGATGACGAAAGGACAGAACGAAAGGTAACACTACTGGGCACCATAAGTAAGGTAATAATAACCGTTACCATTAGTAAGGGAATAATAACCGCTACCATAAGTAAGGTAATAGTAACAGGTACCATTAGTAAGGTAATAGTAACCGGTACCATTAGTAAGGTAATAGTAACAGGTACCATTAGTAAGGGAATAATAACCGCTACCATAAGTAAGGTAATAGTAACAGGTACCATTAGTAAGGGAATAATAACCGCTACCATAAGTAAGGTAATAGTAACAGGTACCATTATTAAGGTAATAGTAACCGGTACCATTAGTAAGGTAATAGTAACCGGTACCATTAGTAAGGTAATAGTAACCGGTACCATTAGTAAGGTAATAGTAACTGGTGCCATTAGTAAGGTAATAGTAACTGGTACCATTAGTAAGGTAATAGTAACCGGTACCATTAGTAAGGTAATAGTAACCGTAACCATTAGTAAGGTAATAGTAACTGGTACCATTAGTAAGGTAATAGTAACCGGTACCATAAGTAAGGTAATATTAACCGTTACCATTAGTAAGGTAATAGTAACCGCTACCATTAGTAAGGTAATAGTAACCGCTACCATTAGTAAGGTAATAGTAACAGGTACCATTAGTAAGGTAATAGTAACCATAACCATTATTAAGGTAATAGTAGCAGGTACCATTAGTAAGGTAATAGTAACGGTACCATTAGTAAGGTAATAGTAACAGGTACCATTAGTAAGGTAATAGTAACCGGTACCATTAGTAAGGTAATAGTAACAGGTACCATTAGTAAGGTAATAGTAACCGGTACCATTAGTAAGGTAATAGTAACCGTAAACATTAGTAAGGTAATAGTAACCGGTAACATTAGTAAGGTAATAGTAACCGGTACCATTAGTAAGGTAATAGTAACCGGTACCATTAGTAAGGTAATAGTAACCGGTACCATTAGTAAGGTAATAGTAACTGGTACCATTAGTAAGGTAATAGTAACTGGTACCATTAGTAAGGTAATAGTAACCGGTATCATTAGTAAGGTAATAGTAACCGGTATCATTAGTAAGGTAATAGTAACCGGTGCCATTAGTAAGGTAATAGTAACCGGTTCCATTAGTAAGGTAATAGTAACCGGTACCATTAGTAAGATAATAGTAACCGGTACCATTAGTAAGGTAATAGTAACCGGTACCATTAGTAAGGTAATAGTAACCGTAACCATTAGTAAGGTAATAGTAACAGTTACCATTTAGTAAGGTAATAGTAACCGGTACCATTAGTAAGGTAATAGTAACCGTAACCATTAGTAAGGTAATAGTAACCGTAACCATTATTAAGGTAATAGTAACAGGTACCATTAGTAAGGTAATAGTAACCGGTACCATTAGTAAGGTAATAGTAACAGGTACCATTAGTAAGGTAATAGTAACCATAACCATTATTAAGGTAATAGTAGCAGGTACCATTAGTAAGGTAATAGTAACAGGTACCATTAGTAAGGTAATAGTAACAGGTACCATTAGTAAGGTAATAGTAACCGGTACCATTAGTAAGGTAATAGTAACAGGTACCATTAGTAAGGTAATAGTAACAGGTACCATTAGTAAGGTAATAGTAACCGGTACCATTAGTAAGGTAATAGTAACCGGTGCCGTGGGAGTACGTGCTGGCCAGCGCAAGCTCCTGAGACACACAATGTATTGCGGCGCGTACTGTTCGCGCCGCAATACATCGTATGAACATAGCCTTAATGTATGTTCACCCGGCGTCTTGGATCCGTTTTGGATTCAAAAGCGCTACATAATTTGCATCCAACACACAGATGCATGTTTGGATGTGTTTTTGCTGAAGCAGAAACGCTCCTTATAGTTTTAAATACGATGTCTGCTGTGTCAAACGGATGAAGAATTGACATGTCAATGGATCTGAAAGGCGCATGTAAAACACGCATCGGCGATCACTCGTCTGAACGCCGATGCGTGATTTACATGCATCTTTCGGATCTGTTGACCTGTCAATTCTTGATACGTTTGATGCAGCAGACATCCTATTGAAAGCAATGTAAATCACACTGCACATTGCTAAATGCGTGTTTGGGTCCGTTTAGGGTCCAAAACACGGATCCAAACCCGCATCTGAAAACGGATCCAACACGCCGTGTGAACTCACCCTTAGTGTAACTAACTGTATAAAATCTAGTGCGCTGTTTTTCTATTAACAAGGACATCCTACACTTACAAAGAGTTTTCGTTTTTTTTTTTTTTAATTTTTTCTTTTTTTCCATTTGAAAGGTATTACTGAAAAAACCAAGAGGAATAGAACAGTATAGGGACGTGTAATGTAACATGTGAATACCATTACAATGAAAGGGCTTGGTATTTGTTAGTTTTTCTTGATCGGGTTTATCGCTACTCACTGCTAAGTTCACTAGTTTTAATAATCCTAATCTTGAGGAAACTTTTAATATATCCAATGTACTCTTTACTACCGTATATTTGCCAAGATCTCTTCTGGTTTCTTGCGTAGCAGTGTGGATAGTGCCTGACTTTGAAGGTAGAAGGCGCGGGGGAGGGGGGGATGGTTTTTTGCCAGTTTCGCCGGAAAGAGGCGGGGGTGGAGGGGTGGTTATTACCAGCTTAGCAGGAATCCTTTAGCCTCCTGCTTCCATCCCTGTTGACCATGTGTTCGCCAGGTAACTACAGATGCTGTTTTGCATCTTTCAGCCCACCAGTCTTCTATTTCTAAAAAAAAAAGTTTTCCGAGATATTAAAAAAAAATAATAATTCTAATGTAAAAGTTACGTACAAACAAAGACTTTTTCTACTTAGGAGACAGTTTTGTTCTTAGTCTAGAGCACTGATCGCTTTTCTAGTGCTGAGGATCAGCAACCTTTGTGACCCACTCTCTGGTGCTAGAGATCAAGTGTGGTGTGTTTTTCTATGCATCGCCATCACTTGTAGTAGATGTGAGTGACACATGGAGATCGTCACGAGTTGCTTGTGTCTCTCGCTGGGTGCAATATGTTGCTAAGCAGCAGCCCAAACATATTCAGGATACAGCTCTGCAAACAGCAGGGTCAGATACAGATTCATCAGGGAATGAGAAGGACTCTCTAAAGAGTAATTTGAATGAGAACCACTGCTGGTTCATGCTGGCCTAACCATGAGCAGCGTGTACTGCCAACAAGCACCCTCATTACAGTGAGCTATGTTTTATATGTAGAGACGTGTCAATCAAGCCGAGCTGGGCATGGAGAAGCTCGAGGGGAGTCGCCCAGCAGATACTTATCCCCATTCCTGGCTCTTTTTCATGTTTTTTTCTGAAAAGCCCCAGTGTTTCAGAGTAATATGTAGTTCGATGTAATGCAGTGGCCTGCTGGTGGTTAGGGCAACCGAAATCTGCAGAGAGGTTCAATGTAGCCCCCTTCCCACGTTAGCAAGTACATTGGTAAAAGGGCTTGTTCACACAACGTTTTTCAGATCCGTTTTTCGGACCCAAAAACGCATCTAACAAAGTGCAGTATGATTCACATTGGTTTCAATGTAAAACACGCATCTCCGTTCAGACAAGTGATCGCTGCTGCGTGTTTCCTTGCGTCTTTTCAATGCGTTTTTCGGATCCGTTTTAAGAATTGACATGTCAATTCTACGGTTTACGCAAGTGAAATTCCCGTAGGAAGTAATGGAGTGCGCTTTTGGAGCCTGAAAAATGTATCCAAAAGCGCAATATACTTTTGAGTACGTTTTAGATGCGCTTTTGATACGAAAAGTGCACCGAAAAACGCCTTGGATTAAAATTTGAAGTGTAATACACTAAATTGGCCACTAGATCTAGAAGAACTGTTTGATTTTACGTGTTTCATTGGATGCCTAATAGACGGCGCTATAACTGCAAGCATTTTACATGTGTTTCCTATGAAGCATAATAGAGGGCACTATAAAAACATTTTTCATGTGTTTAATCTTATAAATCACTTGTTATATATATTGAAATATATAAAAGTAGTTTTTTAGTATAGAATGGGTGTTTATAGAAGTTTTTAATAATAAATTTATTAATGTTTTAGATAAATAGTTTATTATAGAATGTTGAGTGGTTTTAGTATTATACCATGCAACATTCTATAATAAACTATCTAAAACATTAATAAATTTATTATTAAAAACTTCTATAATTTCTATAAACACCCATTATATACTAAAAAAAAATGCTTTTATATCATTCAATACATATAAAAAGTGATTTATAAGATTAAATACATGAAAATGCTGTTATGGCGCCCTCTATCAGGCGTCGTAGGAAACGCATGTAAAATGCTTGCAGTGATAGCGCCCTCTATTAGGCATCCTCTGAAACACATGTAAAATGCTGTTATAGTTCCCTCTATTAGGCATCCTTTTACAGTACAACAACCACTTTCCACTCAAAGTTAAAATGCAGGTCATTAGGGTACTAAAGTTCAAACAGTTCTTCTAGATCAAATGAGACCCCTAGGGACCGATTTAGTATATTACACACCCTTACATACATACATACATACATACATACATACATACATACATACATATGTAAGGGTAAAGTATATTATACTAAAGATTCTACCTTTTCAAACTACAACCTATGTATATATTTATTGAAGAGTGAAGAAATCGGGCGATACCTTTTTCAGGCTAACTGAGTATATTTCATGGTAAGCTTTCGAGAGGACTAGCTCACTTCTTCAGACATGCTATAACATCATGTCTGAAGAAGGGAGCTAGTACTCTAGAAAGCTTACCATCAAATATACTCAGTTAGCCTGAAAAAGATATCGCGCTGATTTCTTCTCTCTTCTACTACTTTCTATGGCTAACACGGTACAACATTATACTACTATATTTATTGAAAAACGCATCCAAAAAAGCATCAGCTGCTGCGTTTTTGGATACATTTTTGGGATGCAGTTTTCAATATGTTTTTCTTCTAGTGAAAAACGGATCAAAAAACGGATCAAAAACGTTGTGTGAACATATCCAAAGGCTTCCTTTCCCTCATCCGGACATTCATGTATGTGAATGTGATTAAGAGGGGATGTGATTGACAGCTGCTCTCCAGCCCTAATACCCAAGGTCAGAGAAAACGTCAGTCCTGGCCTTTTAGGGCTTGTCCCCAGGTTATTGGTCGGTTTTTCAGATGGTTTGTGGTTTTAAAAACCGTCTGAAAACGGACAAGCAACGCTCCCCCATAGACTTCAATAGAAAATCCATGCAGCAGTCGCCACTGTACGGATTTTCCGCCGGATGGTTTCTTGACACCGCCTGTGGTCCGAAAAACTTGGAACATGTTCATTCTTCCGCCTGACTTTCAGGCAGAAGATGAAAGTGTGGGTGCAAAGGGGGACACTTGAATCCACAAACCACGAACAAAAGCCGTCCCCCTGCATGCCAAAAAAAGACAAAATACCCGTCTGGAAATCCGACTGGTATTTGGTCTTTGCTGTGTAAACGCACCCTTAAAGGGGTTGTCTCACTACATTGATTCATCTTACCTCAGTCCTGTTTTCTTGGTTTCATTTTGAATTCAGGCGCGGGTTTACTGGCTTCCACTAGGCTGCGGTAGAAGCCAGGTTTGTAGCTATAGCAACCAGTGGTGGCAGCCTATCAGGAGATATCAAACAGGTCTGTAGCTATAGCGACCTGCAGAGCTGATGCAGCCCATACAAGAGGAGATATCTCAGAATAGGTAGGACACTGTTAATGGACATATCTTGCAAAGTGACTTGTTTTTGTAAGATCTTTAACATAAAAATCAATCCTTGTAGTGAGACAACCCCTTTAACCTCTAAAGCACCTTGATCACTACTGATCACAGTGCATACAAGGTAAGAAGACTACCAATCGTGATCATTGGGGCGGACTGAGTTATCAAGACAGCCTAGACAAAATTATTTACATAATTGATTTTCTTTTAATTAATTCCACTATACCAAAAAACATATAAAAATGCTACCATATATAAGGGGTTGCCAAAGAGAAACCATAATTGTCTTCTGGTGGACGGGCCTAGTACATGAAATCCCAGTCAACACCACAAGTTTATCCATAGTCTGACACCGATCTTTCATTACATTATCATCAGTTTAGAAAGTCAAAGGATGACCGTAATGAGGTTGATCATTAAAGGGGTTGTCTCACTACAAGGATTGCTTTTTATGTTAAAGATCTTGCAAAAACAAGTCACTTTGCAGTATATGTCCATTAACCGTATCCTAACTATTCCTAGATATCTCCTCTTGTATGGGCTGCATCAGCTCTTCAGGTTGCTATAGCTACGGACCTGTTCCATCTCTCCTGATAGGCTGCCAGTGCTGGTTACTATAGCTACAGACCTGGCTTCTACTGCAGCCTAGCAGAAGCCAGTAAACACACCCCTGAATTCAAATTGAAACCAACAAAACAGGGCTGAGGTAAGATAAATCAATGCAGTGAGACAACCCCTTTAATTGCCATTTCACCTTGTTAGAAGTGGAAGCACCATGTGTTAACCTGATCTTTACATATGGCCGCTTCCTAGGGTGTCTGTAGCATAACATTCGTTGTTTCTGCCAAGAGCCAAATGTAACCTTCCCCAAAAATGTTGTCTGGCATGCTGCCTCAGAAGGGTTTCCTGCACATTTACCTAGTGTCAGAAGCCTGTACTACTAATGCCCTGCCCACCACACAATGATTCCAGTTTCTTTTAGTTCCCCCTCATAGTTTAAAAAAGCAAAAAAAAAAAGCTATGTAACTTTAAGGCTATGTCTACACTGCAGTGGACAAAAAAGGACCTTAAAACGAATTACTAAAAACGTTCATGAAACTGAGTTTTCTGTCCACTGCCTGTCAAAAGCAGCTGAAAAAAGGCCGTTTTTTTTTTGGAGCGTCTTTGCTCGCTTTTTAATGTATGCCAAATTACCCAAATTGGATATAAACTAAAACCTACAGGTGGAGTTTAACATGTTAAGTAGTCACTTCCTTTAGATCACCGTAGCCATTGTGAGCCATTGTCCTTTGTGTGTACTACTTAAATTTGCACCAGATTCTTGCACCCAAACTCCAGAACAAAAAACCACATTATCTTTGCATACAGCAAGATAACTGTATTAGCATCAAAATCTGTAAAGAAAAGGATTTTTGCAGAAAAATCCCCAAAAACGCATAATTGCGCCAAATTCCGTAAAAAAAAAATATTTTTAATGCCAGAAGCGAGATCACTTTATTAGCGCCAAAATTTTTAAAGATATTGATCTTAGCGCCCAAATCCGTAAAAAACGGATTCTGCCGCCAAAATCCGTAGAAAAAAACTATTTTTTGGTGTCAAAAGCTAGATCACTTTATTAGCGCCAAAATCTGTAAAAATACGGATTCTGGAGCCGAAATCCGTAAAAAATGTATTTATTTGCGTCAAAAGCTAGATCACTTTATTAGCGCCAAAATCTGTAAAGATACGGATTTTAGCCCCAGAAGCCATATATAAATGGATTCTGGCGCCGAAATCTGTAAAAAAAATTTTTTTGCCGTCAGAAGCGAGATCACTTTATTAGCACCAAAATCTGTAAAAAAAAAAAATAATTTTAGTGCCAAAAAACGTAAAAAAACGGATTCTTGCGGCAAAATCCGTAAAAAAACCCCCTTATTTTTGGCGTCAGAAGCGAGATCACTTTTTTAGCGCCAAAATATGTTAAGAAAAGGATTTTAACACCAAAATCCGTAAAAAAACGGATTCTGGCGCCAAAATCTGTAAAAAACGTATTTTCAGCGTCAGTAGTGAGAACTTTATTAGCGCCAAAATATGTTTAGAAAAGGATTTTAGCATCAAAATCTATAAAAAAAAAAAGAAAAAAACAGATTAAGATGCCAAAATCTGTAAAAAAAAAAAAAAAAAAAAACCCAAAAAACTTAGTTTTAGGCAAAAAAAATATGAATTGCCAAAAATCGTTAGCGACCAAAGCATGATCATTGTATTACAAAAGGTACAAAAAATGACCATAAAGACACTTGTTTGCAAATTTGAAAGATATAACCTTTTTACCCCCACTATAGGTGGGACTTGGGTCTCCTGGGAGGGTTTTCATTGAAAAATCGCAAAAAAAAACGCAGCAAAAAAAGACGTCGGCCCGCTTTCCATAGACTCCTGTAGTAAATTTTCTGCCCTGTTCTGGCTTTTTTTTAGAACATGTTGCAAAATACGACCAGTGAAAAAAACGTGCAGAAAAAGCTCAGTGTAGACAGCAGGAGGGTTTTACAATTGATTTATGGGAGATGATTACAGTGTTTTCCAGCGTTTTCAGAAAACGAAAAACGCTGAAAAAAACGGACGTTTTTCTGTGCTGTGTAGACAGAGCCTAATAAGTAATGGTTACCGAATGGAAGAAAGCAAAACTGAAAATAAGATCCAAATCCTGTGGCTGCACTACTGAGGGATTCCATTGTCAACACTTCTAAACTAATTTGTGTTCTACATCCTCAGTGTAAATGCGATTACACATATTCACCATCATTCAGCATATACTGAGATGGTGATGTTAGAGGGATAAAGTCTACAGATAAGTGCTGATGTGTGCCTGGGGATTTAGCATCGTTTTCAGGCACAGCACTGATGTGTTTGTTTATAGCCTGTGCATAACGGAGCCACCTGAAAGCAAGATACACATGTGGTTAGAATTGCTGCTACCTTCTGTTAGGAAAAAAAAAAAACAATTACCACTGAAATAACTTAAAACTGTCAAAGGTCATAATAAATTGAAATCTAATGAAAATCAGACATTGCTGTTGAATTTTGATTCAACCTAAAAATTTGAAAAACCAAACTAATGAAACAGCCCTGTATAAAATGATGGTTGGCTTTTATTATTAATTATTTTAAAACTCCATTCACTCCAGGGCGCTGTACATTCGAGGGGGGTTACATACATAACATATGTCAAACAAAGTACATTGGCAACAATAAATGATACAGAGGGAGAGAGGACTCTGCCTGCGAAGGCTTAGGGCCCGTTTACACGGCACAAAACAAATACCATTTGGTGCACACGGCCACGGGAGAACGGCTTTTCTCCGCGATTAGCCCTCACCTTTCCCATTCACTTGTTCATATTCCCTCCAAAACGGTGATGAAGAATGAAAAAGTACAATGTTTTTCGGGCCACCGGGCGGAAAACCCGTGCAGTGGGGACTGCTGCAGGAGTTTTCCATAGCGGCCCGTGTAAAAGTTTGCGGAGAATTTTTCAGACGGTTTGCAAAACCGCAAACGGTCTGAAAAACTGGCCGCAAACCGCTGCTCTGGGGACATGGCCTTACAAGTTAATACTTGCACAATCTTGAGGCAATCACCGCAAACAAATGATTTATGTAACTGTTAATGAGAGTTTTGCATCTGTCCACAGGTATTTTGGCCCACTCTTCATGAGCAAACTGCTCCAGCTGCCTCAGGTTTGAGGGGCACCTTCTCCAGACTGCATGTTTCGCTCCGTTCACATAGGATTTAGACCGGGCTCATAGAAGCCACTTCAGAATAGTCCAATGCTTTACTCTTAGCCATTCCTGGAATGTTTTTGCCTGTTTGAGAACCAATGGCCTGAAAACCAAGGGCGACATGTATGAATCTCACCGGTCGGGGCGCACCTTTCCGGCAGTTTTCCGGCGGAATCTACGCCTGATTTATGTCGGGGCCGGGGGGGGTCTACTTTGAGGGAAAAACCCGCCTTTGCCTGGGAATGTGTTTAGGCGAGTCCCGGGGCCCTTGGGCCCCCTGGGCGGCCCCTGCGCCTATGATTCAGGGCCCCCGGAGGAGTGCGGACATCCCATGCGGGGAAAAGTCCGGCGGCGCCTGGCCAGTTGTGTGGGGCGCAGTGGGGGGCCCCCGAGGCGCAGTGTGGGGGGGGCCCCTTTAATTTTTT
Source organism: Phyllomedusa bahiana (assembly GCA_025379985.1). Lineage (NCBI taxonomy): Eukaryota > Metazoa > Chordata > Amphibia > Anura > Hylidae > Phyllomedusa > Phyllomedusa bahiana. The sequence continues at coordinate 305,002 of JAODAL010000269.1, read as the reverse complement.
CCCCGCCCGAGGCGGTCCCGCTCAAACATGGGGAAAAATTTCCCCCTGCGCCTCCAGTTGTGTGGGGAAACAGTGCGGGACAGGGGGCGCAGTGCGGGACTTAGGCGCCGTCCCGGGCCCCGCGCCAAAAAAACAGTTCTGATGCGGGGGAAACAGGTGGAAACAGCGGGGCCCCCTTTTCCCAGATTTTGGTGCGGAGTATAAATTTCAAAAATCCCTTTATAAAGGCGTTAAAACATTTTTCGGGAAAAAGGAGGGGAAAACCTAAAAAATAAAAAAAAACAAAAAACCAAAGTCATTTTCCCAAAATCCAAATTTTCAAGAATTAGGATTTTGGGAAAAAATTTCCGGGAAATACAGTAATTCAAATTCGGGAAAGTTTATTCTGAAGGGGTTCTCCCATAAAACCGGGCCCAAATTAGAATAGGAGCGACAGTAAACCCTTTAAAACCTATGGGGGAATTTTTTAGACCAACGAACCCACGGCGGGATAATTTTAAAAAAATACAGTAAAAAATGCTGAAAAAAGAGCTGATTGGTTTTGTCCCCGGGGATTTTGGTTTAGCTCAGCCAATGGGAAATTTGGGGGCGACAGGGGGCCCCCTTTATACCCTATGGGAAGTTTAGCCCAAATCGGGAAACCCAACGGCGGGATAATTCAAAATACAGTAAAAAGCAGAAAAGAGTGAGGGGCTAAGCTGGGGGGGGGCGGGGCTATCCCACCCCTTTTCCAGAGCGCGAGAAATTCTCCCAATTATAGTCTATGGAGAGATGGGCGCAAGCAATTGGGGCACTCAGCGCCGTGGGCAAAAAAGTTTTAAAAAAAAAATTTATATTTTTTTTAAATTTTAAAACTTTATCAGATAAAGGGAAAAACCCTTCTTTACAAATAAAGCAGAAAAAAAACCGGGAACAACGTTTTTTTGTCGCCGGGGGCCGGGCTACATGGGAAATTTGCAATAGAGAGAATTCCCGGGGGGAAAAAACAAAAATTTGGTGGGAAAAAACCACCAATCAGAATAGGAGCGACAATTTTCCATTAAAAACTTATGGAGGAAAAATTGACCAATCAGAACGGAAGGGGAAAAATGTCCCTTTAAATATCCTATGGAGAAAAAGGACCCAATCATATTCAAAGGGGGACAGTTAAAAAATACAGTAAAAATGCAGAAAGAGCTGATTGGTTAAAGGGCCCGGGGGTCGCCCCAGCTTACCCAATTAGAGGCGGCTACTTTTCATAGAGTTTTTGGGGGAAAAAAAAATTTGGCGCGCTCTGTGTTTTGGCAATTTAAAAAAGGGGCGCCGTTATCTTGGCCCAAAAGGGAGAGCGAGCGACGCCCCTATGGGTTTTCAAAGGCAATCGAAAAAAAAATTTTTAATGGCCCGGGAAAACCCCAAATTAAAAACACTTTTAAAATTTTTGCCCCGGATGGTATATAAAACGAATAATTTATGGGGGTTTAACGGAAAAAAAAAAAAAATTTCAAAAAAAATATGTTTTATTTCTTTTTTTTTCGTTAGCCAAGGATAAATTTAGTAGGGGTGAAAGAAAAAAAAAGAAATAAAAAATGATTTTTTTTTGTTTTAAATTTTTTTTTTTTGTTACCCCCATATTATCATTTCTTTTTTTTATACAAATCGGTAAAAATTCTATAGTGTTTTTAAATTTGTTTTTTGGCCATGTACAGTTTCATTCAGATTGCATTAAAAAAAAACCCTAGGAGCGTCGCTCGTTTCCCCCTTTGGGCCCAAAAATTTAACCCGGGCCCTCTTTTAACTTAGCCAATCAAAGAGCCCCCGGCTAGAATTTTTTTTTTCCCCATAAAAAAACTCTATGGGGAAAGTGGGCCCCGCGCCCCTGTTTTGGCTAAGCTGGACGAGCCCCCCCCCTTCAACCTTTAAGTCTTTTCTGCTTTTTTTCCCTGTATTTTGAACTGTCCCGCCTTTAAATTAGGGAAGGGGTCTTTTTTTTCTCCATAGGATTTAATGGGAATTTGGTCGACCTATTTTGATTGGTCAATTCCCCTCCATAGGTTAAAATTTGGGGAATTGTCGCTCCTATTCTCTTTGGTGGTTTATGCCGCCCCAATGAGAAGAGCTTAAACAATTTGAATACTGTATTTTCCCCCCAAAATTTTCCTTTATTTCAATTCCCTTTTGTAGCGCCGGTCTCGGGGACCCAAAAGGTTGTTCGGGTTTTTAAAAGATTTATTTGTAAAGAAGGGGTTTGGCCCCTTTATCTGATAATGTTTTACACCCTTTAAAAAAAATGATTTTTTTTATTAAAACTTTTATTTCCGAAAGGGCTGGGAGAGCCCAGATGTCAGAGGGAACCCCTTTTCCAAAAGAAATATAATTGGGGAAAAAAGTAGCCGCGCTTGATTGGTGGGGTATCCAAGCCAACCCCTAGCTGAGCCAATCAGCTCTTTTCTGTCTCTTTACTGTATTTTGAACTGTCCCGCCTTTGATTTTGATTGGTCCAAACTTCTCATAGGATATAATGGGACTTTGTCGCTTATTTTGAAATTTGGGTTTTAAAAATCCTTCATAGGTTTGAATGGGCCAAATTTTGCTCCTATTTTTTTTGATTGGTTTCCAAAAAATTTTTCCCCTAGGTTTTAATGGTCTCTGTCGCTTATTCTGATTGGCTTTTAGCCGCCGAGCCCCCGCCCAAATCAGCCAAACACCTCTTTTCAGGGATTTTTATGTTTTTGAATTGTCCGCCCTGGATTTGATTGGGGCTTTTTCTTTCCCTAGGTAGAAAGGGTCTTTTTGGTTTCCCATTCTGATTGGCCGGGTTTATGGGCCCACCAATGAGAATTTGGTTTCAGAATTTTTAATTTTCTGTATTTCCCAGCAATTTCCCAATATCTAATTTTGATATTGCGCCTTTTTAGGTTTTGGAAAGTGATTTTTTTTTAATTTGTTTATTTTTTTTGTTAAAATGTTGTGATTTTTTCGGAAACATACTCCCGCTGGGACGGGGCGGAGGCGGTTTTCCTTTTTCGCGATTTCTTTGCTTCCTCAGATGTTCCGATCCTGCTTCCCCTTCGCCTTGCTGGAGGATTTAGACCAAAAAAAAAACCCGGGGGTTTCTTGTCGGAGCTGGCCCAGCGCGCCTGCCCCCTCACTTTGCCCCACCGCCATCGTACAGCCTGGAGTTTTTTTGAACGCGCCCGTCCCGCCCCCGGGCGCCTAAACCGCGGCCCCCCCCAAAGGGCCCTTTCCCCCCCCCTTTTGGAGGGGGCGCAGCTGAAAATGGCCCCAAAAACCCGCGGCCCAAAACTGAATTTCCCCCCGTAGGGCAGGGGGATTCGGGCCGGGGAAAGGGGCATTTTTCCCCCAAAAAAAAAGACGAAAAGGGGGCCCATAAAAACATGGCGCCCCCAAATGTTTGGACCCCTGGGAAACACAAATTTTTTTCCAGAAATAACTTGTTTGTTTGAGATTTCATTGTAACCTGCAAAAAAACCCGGAAAATTTAAGACACCCCCATTTTATACGCAAAATTAGCCCCCAAAAAAAAAAAATGGGGATTCCTTATTTCTACATTAGATACAATGTTATTTTTTTTTGATTTCTTCTTTTTGCCCTCCTTTTAAAAAGGAGGGTGATAAAGGGTTGCCAAAAAACCCAGTTAAGTTCATTTTGTCCTTTAAAACATTTTTCGGGGCCTTTTTGCTTGTCAAATGCCTTTGGCAAATTTAAATCTTGCTTTTTTATTTTTTGGTTTCAAAATGTTTCAAAACAGGTTTTTATTTTAAAAAATGGGTGTAACCCTTTACCCCGAAGTTCCCCCTTCCCAAAATTTTTGGGAAGGGTTTTTCTGGGCTCTTTTGGGTTTCCATTTGAATTATTAATTTTTAAAATTTTTCCCCTTGTGGCCCCGCCGGGAGGGGTTTATTTCTGTCCATAGAACCCTTTTTAAATTTTTGAATAATTTTGTGCAAGCTATTTGGGATGGGCTTTTAGCCTTTATCTTTTAAAATTTTTTTTTGATAAAATTTCTTTTTGTAACTCTCTCCCAAAACTTTTTTTTGGTCCATGTTCAGTGTGGTAACAACCATGTAAACCCAAAAAGCAAAGTGGGTACTTTTCACCCTTTAAATAGGGCAGTTTATGATTACAAGTTTGAAGGGCCAAACCCGTGTTGCTAAATTTTTGATCCCCCCATAATTTTTATGTCCCTGTGGGTTTAAATTATTTTTAATATTTGTAAAGGGGTAACCCTCATTTTTGTACACAATTCAAACTCCATGTCTGATTTTCATTAGTTGATTTTCAGTTAAAAGTTAAAAATTTTTTCTTCTGTCGTTTAAGTCTTTTCAAATTAAATGATGTAGGTTTTTTTTTTTTTAACGAAAAACATCAAAACATTTTTTTTCCACGTTTGTATGTACCATATATGTGTATGCAATAACATCTGAATATCTAATTTTGTGATGGAAAATCAATGGATCTTTTAGGGTTTTCTTTAAAACTGGTCGGGTTTCAGGGCAGCAAATTTTTATTTTTCTTTGGGAAACTAATTTTTTTGCATGTTGTAAAAAGGGGTTTTCAGTGAAATTATTTTTTATAATAATTTTCCCTTATTTACCAAAAAATTTTAAAGTTTAATCTGTCTTTTTCCAGCATAAAGCATCAGAGGAATCTACAAAGAAAGCCTCAGAGGTCTCTTCAGGCGAAGACAAACTTAACGCAGATAAAGAGGGGAAATTTTCAGAGCATTTGGGAGTGGGTGCAAACCACTGTTTTAAATGTATTTGTTCTCCGAAGGTTTGCCAAAAATTTCCAAAAAACCCAAAAAGGGCTTGTGTAAATTTTTTTTGCGAATGGTTTTTAATCAGGTTTCCCCCAGTTCAGAGAAAAAAAAAGTTTTTTATAGCGTAAGCCCTTTACCCCCTTTTTAAAAAAATAGTTTAATGTGTGATTTTAGAGGGTCCCTTTTTAAAAATGTATGTTGTTTGGGAAAAGGGAGACTCTCCATGCTGAGAAAATCTTGCCAGTTTCTATGCAATATGCATGCTGATAGTGGTCTGGTGATTAGTATGAGGTAGATGTTATTGTTAAATGGTTCATCTGATTGTGGTTTTTATTTTGTGACTATTTGCATCATCTGTACATCTCATCGTTGTAATTATTGTGTTTGTTTTTGCATTATCCATGGAGTCCTCGCATGGTGGTGATGAGGTATATACTGCCTAGCTGCTCTTGGCAAATTGTAATCATTGCTGATGTGCCTGCAGCTTCCTAGTAACTCTAAATTTGTGTGTCAATTATTTTGGTGTGTTATATATTTATGTAATATGTGTATGTGCCGGTATATATATGTATGTGTTTATCTTTATATATAGTGTGTGTGTGTGTGTGTATGTATATATGCATATGTGTGTGTGTATATATATATATATGTATATATATGTATATATATATATATATATAATATATATATATATAATATATTATAAAACACACACAGGCAGTCCCCGGGTTACAAACAGGATAGGGACTGTAGGTTTGTTCGGAACAGGTATATTTATTAAATGTAATTCCAGCAAAAACATTTTTGGATAGTACAGGGAACATTTTTCAAATTTTTTTTGCTGTCTGTGCCCTTTTTTTGAAGATTTCAGCTAACATTCTGTATCTCATGTGCAGCTGTGGCATGCTGGCACTTGGTTATCATGGGGCGTGACTCAGTGTTGAATGTCAGCCACGCCCCATAAGTCTCCGTTTGTAACTAGGGGACGTATGTAAGTAGGGGACTGTCTGTGTATATATGTATGTATATATATATATATGTATATATATATATATGTATGTATATATATATATATATGTATATATATATATATATATATGTATGTATATATATATTATATATATATATTATATGTATATATATATATGTATGTATATATATAATATATTTATATATTATATGTATGTATATATATATATATATATATATATATATGTATGTATATAATATATATATATATATATATATATATATATATATATATATATATATATATATATATATATGTATATATATATGTGTGTGTGTGTGTATAATATTCAACTGTCTTATTTTATTTTTTTTAGAAGTCCCTTAACCTATCCAAAACTTCACGGCCATCGGCTTCAAAACTGCGGGAGAGAAGACCAGCAAAACCTAGTGGTGACGGTAAGGTTTAATGCCCCTGTAACAGGGATATTTGGGCGGCAGTTAATCCTTAGGGCTTGTCCCCACTGCACGGGTTTTCAGATGGTTTTACAGACGGGTGTCAACCTTTTACACGGACCTCTATGGAAAATCTGTGCAGCGGTCCCCACTGCACGGATTTTCCGCCGGATGTTTTTTTACACCGCCGGCGGTCCGAAAAACTTTGAACATGTTCATTCTTCAGCCCGGTTTTTGGGATGAACCTGTCAATGCGAAGGGGGGGGGGGAGGGCTTTTCTCCGCAAACCGCTGAGAAAAGGCGCCAACGTGCGGCTTTGTACACAGCCCCAAAACAGAGCAATACCAGTCGGATAATCCGACCGGTATTTGCCCTGTGCAGTGTAAACGGCCCCTTACAGTTACCCCATACCCACTCAGTTTGGGTATGTGTCTTCCAGTAGAGAAAAGGAATTGAGCCACCATCAGACACTTCTGGTGGTGGCTTACTTCCATGAAGACAAAGCATCAGGCATGCTGAAATTCATGTTGGGAGTTGTAGCCTCCCCATATACATTAAATAGCCGTTTGGCCCTGCCGAAATTGTGGGGTTCAGTTGATGTTTGTATAATGTGTATGAGGACTTGGAGTTACTGGATTGTAACCGTGTGCCTTTTCTCACTTTACAGGAGAAACTGGCAGTGATGAAGGTAAGGTCCTTTATATAGGAACTAATACATACAATCTACAAATTAATTATCAGGTGGAAAAAACTGCTCTGTCCTCTCCTTGAAGAAAAGACTTAGAAGAGAAATCTCTCCTAACTAAGCAAGTGGTAAACAGTTTGTCATTGCAGTAATCGTCAATTGCACCACTGTTTCTTCCTACAGAACTGTTTTGAATATATTAGAGGGGTTTTCCACTTTGGTCATTTATGGCACATGCACAGGTAATACCATACATTGCAGGTTGTACCTCCAAGGACCCGCACATCTGTGACGAACGGGGTTCTCGGCTGTTTTTGTTACTTCTGTAAAAGTGAATAGCAATCATCTATTCTCCATCTTGATGCAGTGGCCAGCGGGTCTGTAGATCTCGTTTTCCACTTGGGTGAGGTTTCCACATTTGGGACCTGCATCCACTGTTCTATTTAGCTCACATAGTCCCCACTCATGGAAAGTCTGCTGCAACAAAGACTCTCTGAGCCACTTCTGACATGATTGTTCCTGAATCACGCCGCTTGATTATAGAGAGGACTGGCTTTTGGCAGAGGCTAAAAGGTCAGCGATTGGCTGCAGCATTATGTGAATTATATATGTGATGTCATCATTGCAGGACCAGCAATGACCACCAGAGCGGTGGTATTGCTGAAATAGAGGATTTATAGGTAGGTAAAAGTTATCTTTTTATTTTAGGAAAAAGCTCCTTCACTGCCCTAGATCACCAGGGATGTAGACAAGATCTTTGTAGGGTAGATGCTGTTTAATTCTTTTTGCCTAGATGCCCTGCATATCTGGATTTCTTATGCAGGCAGTCTACGACTTACACGGTTCTGACTTACATCTGTCCCCTAGTTACCAACGGAGACTTAAGGGGCATGCTGACACTTTTAGTGACGTGTTCCACAGCAGAGAGTAGCTGTGGAATGACAAGTTCCAGCATGCCACAGCAGCAGATGAGGTGAAATCTTCTTAACAGGGGCCCAGGCAAAAAAAAAGTAAAAACCCTTCCCTGTACCCCAAGTATAAAAAAAAAAACAAAACAAAAAAAAAAAACCTTTTGTGGGAGTTACATTAAAAAATAAATTTCCCAACTTCATAAATCATTTAAAGGGTTTTCCATGAAGGGGGTTCCTTACCGTTATCTGCTCAGGGAGAATAAAAAACAAAGCAGCTGATCATGAAGGGGTGAGGGGTGTTTGGGGGGGGGTGAGAGAGAGTGGGAAGAAGGGGCGTCTGCTGTTTACTCAAAATAATAACAAAAAACCCCAGGGGTTACCCTATACGCGACAACTCATACATGCATTTTTCCCCCAGCCCCTTCAAGCCCCCTTCTTTTCCCTGTCATCAGAAAAAGTGCAAACAATAAAAGCGGGGGCCAGATCAGTCTGCAGTGTTCTGGCGGGTTTTAATGTAAATTTCTGGGAAAATTAAAGGGGGACTGACAATGCTGGGGCTTCAGGGCGTCCTTTTTTAAATCCAAATTTTAGAAAAGTGTTAAATCCCCCATTTTAGGGGACCCCACTCAACATTAATCGTGGAAAAAACCCCTAAAGAACAAATTACAGTCCCCTCCGTAAAAAGAGAATGCCTTTTTTTAATTTTGGGGTAGTTGTTAATTTTTGTGCAAAGTAGAGGGAACAGTGGATACATACATTTCCATTAAAAATTCAATATGCCATAAATGTCCAAAGTGGGAATACACCCTGTAAGCCTGCTGTAATAGCAGAGAAATGCAACTCACATGATTTTTCTTGCTTTGTTTTATGCCCAGAATTTTGTGCAGCCTCATTGTATATCAGTTTGATATTATAGAGAGGTCAGTACACAATTCATAGCGGACCAAAAGGGCAAACTTTCTTTTTAAAAACCCCTTGGGGGCCAATTTTTTTTAAAAACTTTCAAAGAAAATAAATGTTCTTGTTGCCCATAAAAACCATCAAAGCGCAGCTTTCATTCCTTTCTGTATGGAAAAGTGAAATCTAAGCTTATTGGGTTGCTGGGGACATAAGGAAGTTGACGTTATTTTTCATAAATTGGGCCCATGATTATTTGCAAATAAAATATGCATGCGATCTGTTGTAAGAAAAAAATTTTTGAGCAAAACTTAGCATGTAAATAAGATCAAACAGTAAAAATTTAACAATAGAGAAAGTAACTGGTTGATTACTCTTTCTTTTGCTTTTAGAAGGCGGAGCGGCAGAGTTACACAATACGGAAGGTCATGATGCTGCTGAGACCAATATTGCTGCCCAGAGGTAAGGCACCAAGCATTGTTAATTTGTACATCAGAAGTATGTTGATCAGTCCTGAAAATTTAAGTGACTATTTGTAAACTTTCCACTGTGTTCTCTTTTATTTGTTGTAGAAAAATCCCTCGACCTGGGAGTGCTCGACCAGCACCGCCCAGGGTCAGACGTCAGCCTAGTGCGGAAGTCATTGTTCCTGAAAGGTGGGTAGGTGACGGAAAATAATAAGGCTTGTTTCTTTGTTTCATTTTTTTTTTTTAATTATTTATATCTTTGAAATGTTGACAAATTTTGCAAACATTCAGTTCACCTTTTAATTTATATATATTTTATATTTTATATTTTGAAGTTTGTTTTACAAGCACCCTCTGAAATGGACAGATGTAAAAGGTAAGCTGAATCTATCACAATCCATAAGGAATAAGGGTATGTTCACACGGCTTATTTTGGAGCGTATCTCGCCTCGTATGAATTTAAAAAAGGGAAATGCGCCCCCTAATTACGGTAATCCCTTGCTCTCATAAGAAAATATGGAATTTTTGCCCCCCTCTCCCCGGGGCACATTCGGCTATTGACGAGCGGGGAGAAAACGTGTTTTCAATTACTTGCGGTGAAAAACCCCCGCGAGAATGATGTCAAAGGGGCCCCGGGGGCTGCTACTGTAGCGCTGCAATTTACGTGGAAAATACCCTAAGGTATTTTACACGGCAAATTTCGGGGTACGAAAAGCCCGCAAAAACCCCCCTTTTGGGAGCTCCGTACTCCCCCGAGGTGGGGGGGCCCGGGACCCGCGGCCACAAAAATCGTCATTACTCACGGCGCGTAGCACCTTTAATAAATGACATGCACTTATTTTTCCCGCGCGTCATATGTATCCCCGGGGGGAGGGGGCGTAACCCTAGTTCTTTTGGAGTTTGGGGTTACTGTAATGATTGGGGCACATTTTGCTCATATTAGTAGTATTGTAATCTTTGACAGCCAGATTGGAACAGGGGATTGAAGAGCTTTGAAGTGATGAAAATTGAGGTATAGTTTAAAGCTATCGGTCTCCAGTGCAAAAACTTTACCTAGGCTTAACCAGGCTTTACTTTATTTCAATGGCAGACTTCAAGAACCCTCTAAAAGTCATAATTTAAGAGTTTTTAAAAAGGTAACCAGGGAACCTTTGCACTAAAAATAAAATTGTCAAAAAACCCTGAAAACATGACATTTTAGGAAGAAATTGAGGTCTGGAGTTAAAGGAAACCTGTCCGCTGCAGATTTCCCTGTCCCAGCAATGTGGGTTAAATACCCGGTAAAGTTGGACTACGTACATGAAGAAGCCGCCATGGCTGAGAGAGGGGGGCCCTTTATGCACCTATCCCCACCCCTCAGTTAAAAAGACGCTCTTTCCCTTTTTTCCTATAAACTATATTATATATTATAAGGCAGTCCCCTACTTAATCGTTCGACTTACATACGTCCCCCTAGTTAAAAAAGGGGACTTATGGGGCTGGGTGCTTCAAAATGAGGGCACGCCCCCTGATAACCAAGTGCCCCGATTTCCCAGCGCCCTTTAATACAGACGTTTGGTGAAACTTCTAAAAAGGACAAGAAAAGACGCAAAAGAAATATAAAAACGTTCCCCCCCACTACCAAAACAAAAAAAAAAAGGAATTGCAAAATTTAAATTTTACCCGTTCCGACTTACATACAATTTCAACTTGAGAATAAACCTACAGTCCCTATCCGTATGTAACCGGGGACTGCCTGTATATGTATGTGTGTGTGTGTGTGTATATATTTATATATATATATATATTATAATTATATATAAAATATATATTTATATTATAATTATATATAAAACCCAAACGCTTCATGGTAAAACCCACATTTAAGGGACTGGGAAACCGGGTAGTATTTCATGCTCCTGCCCTTTCGGGCAGTGTAAACCAGCTGACAGGTTGCGTCATAGTGTAAGATAACCCTAGATAGAATTATTACATTGTGTAGTTAAAGGGGTTGTCTCACTACGTTGATTAGTCTTACCTCAGTCCTGTTTTCTTGGTTTCACTTTGAATTCAGGGAAGTGTTTACTGGCTTCTGCTAGGCTGCATTAGAGGCCAGGTCTGTAGCTATAGCAGCCAGCGCTGGCACCCTATCATGGGAGACTGAACAGGTCTGTAGCTGTAGTGACCAGAGGAGCTGATGCAGCCCATACAAAAGGGGATATCTAGGAATAGGTAGGATACTGTTAATGGACACATATTGCAAAGTGACTTGTTTTTGCAAGATCTTTAACATAAAAAGCAATCCTTGTAGTGAGACAACCCCTTTAACCTTCAACTACATATAGTGCTGCTGCTCTTTTGTGTAGCATCGCTAGTAGATGGTTGTCATTCATTGTGTTATAGAGAATAATAAATTGTTGTAATATTTGTGTGTCCATAAATTTAAGTACACGTCTTTCCATAGAGTCAGCAGTGGAAAAGGTGTATCCAATGTGATTGTTGACAAGCAGAAGGATGACGGCGATGATGATGACAATGAGTATGTTGTGGAAGAAGCTGCTCTTCAGCTTTCAGAAATGCCCACAATAGAACAAGTAAGTGTCATGGAGTGTGAAGCTGTGGTAGATGACCTAACTACAATGAAAAATCTTACCTGTTTTTTTTTGTTTTTTTTCAGGAGCCGGAATTGGATCTTACAGGAGATGAGAAACATGGTAAATTTTCTTTGAAGAGTTAGTTGTCAATATTGTAGAGAGACCTGATGTCCCTGTTACTTATATTCTCAAATTATACGAAAGTGTTTTGTATCAATCATTACTTAAAGGGACCCTGTCACATTGAATATGTTATCTCATTTGCAGGCAGTATGTTATAGAGCAAGAGGAGCTGAGCAGATTAATTTTTGTTTTTGGTGAGAATATGCCATTAGAACTTGTAATTTCTTCATTGAAATTTCTGCTTATTCTTCGTTAAGGAGTCCAGTGGGCGGTCTTATCAGTGACAGGCAGCCTTCCATGTATGAGTGTATCTACAGAAATAGCTGATGATCACTCATAAGAACGCCTACTGGACTCTTTGACCCCCGAATAAGTAGTAATTTAAATGAATATATTACAAGTTCTACTAAATAATTTTCCTTAAACTATATGTTAGTCTGTTCAGTTCCTCCTGCTCTATATCATGCTGCTGGCTGATCGGGTTGCTTGTTCAATTCGACAGATTTCCTTTATAAGGGTTTTACCATAAGGTAAAATACCATGCACTTGTCACTCGCAGGTTGCTGTGAGCCAACCGTGCATGTGAACGACGAAATGCTGCTGCTTTTCCTCTCCATTCAGTTCTATAGGAGCTCCCAAATATAGCGAGCACTCCGCTATATTCGGAATCTCCCATAGAAGTAAATGGAGAGAATGGTCGCAAGCACCACCATCTTCATACATGTTCACAGTTGGCTTGCAGCGACCTGTGAGTGACCAGTGCAAGGAGTTTTACCTTGTGGTTAAACCCCTTTTAATATTGTGTGTGCAGATAAACATACACATAAGTAGAGATAGCTAATTGCCAGCTTTACACCTTAGTTACCACTAGTATGAGTTTTTACCGAGTCTACAAAGCGATACTGTTCTGCTATATGTGTCATTCTATAGCGCAGCAAATTATTCAATGCACAAGTGTCCTTTGTGTTAAAACGGTGCTTTAAGGAGAACCTGTCACATAGGTGATGCCCCCCTTGCTGAGGGCAGCACAAGCTAGTGGTAGACCTGCTGTTTCCAGCACTGTGTCCCTTATTCTGTAAGATGCTGGAGTTTTAGAGCATTTAATGCTCAAATCTTATTCATGAGCAGATGTTAGCCCCGCCCACCTGGCAGTTGTTCACATGTTTCTACCTGTTCAAAGTAATAACTTTATCAGTTGTGGTGGGCGGGGCTAGCCTCAGGTGGGCGGGGCTAGCCTCAGGTGGGCGGGGTATGAAAAAAGGACTCTCTTCTGGCTGAAAACTGAACATTAAATGCTCTAAAACCCTAGCATCTTACAGAATAAGGGACACAGTGCTGGAAACAGCAGGTCTGACACTAGCTTGTGCTGTCCTCAGCAAGGGGGGCACAACCTATGTGACAGGTTCTCTTCAACTCCTGCTTTAATTGGATATTCACATTGCAGTAATTAGCTTTAAATATGTAGGCAAAGGTAAATAAACATTTCTATCAAATACATTTGTGTTATTATTTTCCTTCATTTCAAAGATGCAGCAGGTTACCTTCCCAGCTTGTTTACAGATGGTTTCCTAAGTTACCAGCCATTTCGGTGCTGTAGCCACCAAACACGTCCTGCAGAAAAGACCTGAAGCATAGAGGAGGTCGGTAACCTAGAAAATCATCTGTAAACCAATAGAAAACTCTGCACCCCTGCCCGCCTTACTGGAGGCTACAGGTATTTGATAAACTGGCAATTTTGCAAGTTTTCCCTTCTACAAAGAATGGAGAGGTCTGTAATTTTTATTGTAGGTACGTTTCAAATGTGAGACACAGAATCTTAAAAAAATCCAGAAAATCACATTGTATGACTTTTAAATAATTATTTAGCATTTTATTATATGAAATAAGTATTCTGGCTCTCACAGACCTGTTAGTTTTTATTTAAGAAGCACTCTACTTTTCTCTTATTACCTGTATTAATTGCACCTGTTTGAACTCATTACCTGTATAAAAGACACCTGTCCATATGCTCAATCAATCACACTCCAACCTCTCCACCATGGCCAAGACCAAATTGCTGTCTAAGGACATCAGGGACAAAATTGTAGACCTGCACAAGGCTGGGATGGGCTACAAGAGAATAGGTGAGAAAGTAACAACTGTTGGTGCAATTATTAGAGAATGGAAGAAAAACAAGAGGACTTTAAATTTTCATCATTCTGGGGCTCCATGCAAGATCTTGCCTCATGGGGTGAGGATGATTCTGAAAAAGGTCAGGAATCAGCCCAGAACTACATGAGAGGACCTGGTCAATGACCTGAATGGAGCTGGGACCACAGCCTCAAAGATTAGTCAGTAACACACTACGCTGTCATGGATTAAAATCCTGCAGGTCACGCAGGGTCCCTCTGCTCACGCCAGCACAGGTCCAGGCCCACTTGAAGGTTGTCAGTGACCATCTGGATGATCCAGAGGAGGCAAGGGAGAAGGTCATGTGGTCAGATGTGACCAAAATAGAAGTTTTCAGTATCAACTCCACTCACCATGTTTGGAGGCAGAAGAAGGATGAGTACAACCCCAAGAACACCATCCCAACTGTGAAGCATAGGGGTGGAAACAACATATTTGGTGGTGCTTTTCTGCAAAGGAGACAGGACTACTGAACCATATTGAAGGGAGGATGGACGGGGCCATGTATCGCGAGATTTTGGCCAACAACCTCTTTCCCTCAGGAACAGCATTGAAGATGGGTTGTGGTTGGGTCTTCCACCATGACAGTGATCTGAAACAGACTGCCAGGGCAACTAAGGAGTGCCTCTGTAAGAACCTGAATCCAATCGAAAACATTGGTAGGGAGCTGAAACTCAATGTATTCCAGCGACGGCCCCAAAACCTAAAAGATTTGGAGAAAATCTGTTTCGAGGAGTGGGCAAAAATCCCTGCTGCAGTGTGTTCAAACTTGGTCAAGAGCTATAGGAAACGTCTGACCACTGTAATTGCAGAAAAAGTTTTCTGTACCAAATATTAAATTCATTTTTTCTATTGTATCAAATACTTATTTCATGCAAAAACAATTCAAATTAGTTATTTAAAAGTCATATAATGTGATTTTCTGGAATTTAATTTTAGATTCTGTCTCTCCCAGTTGAAGTGCACCTATGATAAAAATTACAGACCTCTCCATTCATTGTAAGTGGGAAAACTTGCAAAATTGCCAGTGTATCAAAGACTTATTTTCCCCACTGTATTTTCGTGCAAATACCTTTTGGAAACTAAATAGCCCCGATAACAGATTTGTGTCAGTTTGACTTCCCATCTGACTGTTTATTCTGTAATTGCTGAGATTATTCATTTGTATTCTCTGTTTTTCAGGTAGTCTTGTTAAGAAAATCTTAGAAACTAAGAAGGACTATGAGACACAGCATGTTGCAGTCAGCAAGGTAGGGGGAGCTACAACTGAACATGATGTTAAAGCATAGCCGAATCCAAGGCTGCACAATAGGCAGCCTGCCAGACATGTAAGAATAGTGGATAGTCCACAGTGAATAGAGGAGGTTGCACATTTGTGGCACTCTACACTCATTTTTATGGAAGCTCAGAATACAGCCATGTGCATTCACTCAGCTGTATTCAGAATTCCTATCAACGGGGCTGGAAACAGCCGCACATGCACAGCATCTCTGTTGCTGGACTGTTAAAGGGGATGTATTTCTTCATCAGTTCGTGTGTTTCCTTGTACTTTCAGTTTCTCAGTTCCTAAAATCCAGGGGCGTTTCTTCCCCTCCCAGCTGGGTGTTACTTAACTGAAGGGGGATTAAATCATTACCCCCTTTCACTGTTCACGCTCCCCCACCCCCTCTCTGTCTGAGTCCACGTCACTGTGTTGTTCCTCTCCCTATGCAGTCTTATTTTGTAAGAGCTGTTTGTTTACATACCACAGGCCTGCATTCAGTCTAGACAGTCTTCTATGAACTCAGAGCACTGATTTCTTTTCCTCTCACAGCTGGAGGTTTGCTACAGTTGAATCCAGTCTTTTATGAACTCATCCAGAGCAGCACAGATCTGTCTCCCTTCTATGTTTACATGCAGCAGCATTCGGCACCGAGCACAATTCTGCTGTTTTCTGATTGTAGAAGCAGCTGCAGTGTTGCTTTGGAGCTGCTGGGTGTGCAGAGTGAAATGTTGCCGGCCCCTTATTCTGAGTGAGAGAGGCAGGAATGCACGCTCCCGTGAATACGACCGGGGCCTAGACTGAATGTAAATTAGTAGAGCCGTCAGCCAATGAAATGAAAGGAGGTGGAATCCGACCTGCACTGGGAAACAGTGTTTACAGAAAACGATGATAAAGGAGACCGTGAAAACAAGACAGCTTTGCTAATGACATCCAATTGCAAAGTTGCTTGTTTTCACTGTCCTCTTATTCTGAAGACCATTTAATGTAATGATACAACCCCATTAAGACAGTCAGTAACTTTCGTTAGCAAAGTCAGATAAAGCAGCAGTGTGAAGGGTGTGTGGACCTTCTTAGAGGACAGTTGAGTCTGGGGAGTATCCAGAATTGCAGGCAGCTGAGCTGTTGCTCTAGAGAAAAAATTGGGGGGATGATTTTGTAACATGGGTGATAAATGTAAGATCAGAACATAGGTTATTTAATCCAGAATGGTTAAGGGGATACTTATTAATTTACAGGAAAGACAAAATATTGTACCCTGTTTACCCAGATGTTATGGCCGTTTCAAAGAAATACAATCTTTGGCACCACAAAAAACCGAATGCACAAATTTGCACAGAAAATTAATGAGGAATCTGCAACACGTCCAGAAAAGCAAAAAAAAAAAAAATCTCAGACAACCCCTTTAATATTTCAGTTGGTGGGGGTTAGACTCCTGGCACTACCACTGATCATCTGTTTCGGGCTTGTTTGTACTTGCAGGCACCATGGTCTTAGTAGTGTAGATTCAGGATATTGCAGCGTTGTCCTATTCAACTAAGACAGACAGCACCACAATACTTTTACAGCTGCTCCAGAAAGTACATTCGGAAGGGATGTTGGCAATAGGACCCCCACTGATTTAATGTTGGAGGTCTGTGCTGAGAATAGGGTATCACTTTTAAAATGCTGGATAATGTATTAAAGAGGTTGTCTCACTACAAGGATTGCTTTTTATGTTAAAGATCTTGCAAAAACAAGTCACTTTGCAATGTGTGTCCATTAACAGTGTCCCACCTATTCCTAGATATCCCCTCTTGTATGGGCTGCATCAGCTCCTCAGGTCACTATAGCTACAGACTTGTTTGATCTCTCCTGATAGGCTGCCAGCGCTGGTTGCTATAGCTACAGACCTGGCTTCTACTGCAGCCTTAGTAAAAGCCAGTAAACACGCCCCTGAATTCAAAGCGAAACCAAGAAAACAGAACTGAGGTGAGATGAATCAATGTACTGAGACAACCCCTTTAAGCTTGCTGTAGCCTGAACTGTTTCCTGTATCGTTACATACTAGAGCCTATCACAGTAGCAGAAATAATACAATCATTTTGGAGACAATACACCTGTGCTCAGTTTGCAGTTGGAAACTATTTTATAGCGGTAGAAATTGTTGTCTCTGGCAGCAGAGTTGATTTGACTCAGTTTAGTATATGGACCCTGAGAGATCTGCAGATCTTCAGCTGTAGAAGGGAAATTATAGTTTTAATAAGCTTCCAGTTAGTGGACTCTAATGACCAGGAGAACTGCATGGATACTTGGAGGATATACTTCTCTTGATACTCCTTTTATGATGCTCATTAATCATTGATAAAAGCTCAGCATGTGGAGTAGGATTGTGGCGTTCTGTAGTGACAATTTACAGACAATTTAGTGCACGCGTCTCTGTATGCAGAGTGGGAAAATAGACTTGTAAAGTGGCACCATTGACCATAGTAAATCCTTGCAGTTACCACACCAGACCAGGCCGAGGGATAGGAGAAGAAGGTGAACTGCACGTGTGTTGGGGGATTTGGATGGTGTCAGGAGTATTGTTGGTGGGAATTAAATGAACGTTTAGCGAACATGTTGGAGAACTTGTCCTCAGGCAGTGTAAACCGTTTTAGAAGTAAAATTGCCACATATACAGTTGAAACCAGAAGTTTACATACACTATAGAAAAAGACACATATGCATGTTCTTCTCACTATCTGACATGAAATCAGATTACACCTTACCTGTTTTAGGTCAATTAGGATTATATTTACCAAATGACAGAATGAGAGAGAATTTTAAGGCATTTTTATTACTTTCTGCAAGTCCAAAGTTTACATCCACTAGGATTACTATGCCTTTAAACAATTTGGGACAAACCATATGATGATGTCATGTCTTTGGAAGCTTCTGATACGTTTATTGGCAACATCTGAGTTAATTAGAGACACACCTGTGGATGTATTTTAAGACACACCAGAAACACACTGCTTCTGTGTGTAACATCATGGGAAAGTCTAAAGAAATCAGCCAAGATATCAGGAAGAGAATTGTGGACTTGCACAAGTCTGGTTCATCCTTGCGTGTGATTTCCAGATACCTGAAGGTGCCTCGTTCATCTGTACAAACAATTATAACAATTATACACAAGTACAAACAAGATGGGAATGTCCAGTAATCATACCGATTCCGTGTCTCAGAAATTAACGTACTTTGATCCGACATGCGCATATCAACCCAAGAACAAGAGACCTTGTGAAGATGCTGACGGAAGCTGGTAAGATTGTGTCACTATCCACAGTGAAACGGGTACTGTACTAACATGGGCTGAAAGGCCACTATACCAGGAAGAAGCTATTACTCCAAAAGAAACATATAAAAGCCAGATTAATGTTTGAAAATGCACACAGGAACAAAGACCTATATTTTTGGAGACATCCTGTGGTCTGACGAAACTAAAATTGAACTAAGTCTGGCCATAATGACCATTGTTAGGTTTGGAAGAAAAAGGGAGAAACTTGGAAGCCTAAGAATGCCATCCCAACTGTGAAACACGGGGATGGCAGCATCATGTTGTGGGGTTATTTTGCTGCATGAGGGACTGGTGCACTTCACAAAATAGATGGCATCACGAGGAAAGATTATGTGGCAATACTGAAGCAACATCTCAAGACATCAGCCAGGAAGTTAAAGCTTGGGCGGAAATGGGTTTTCCAAATGGACAATGACTAGAAGCCCTGATCTCATTCCTATTGAAAGTTTATCGGCAAAGCTGAAAAGGCAAGGCGACCTACAAACATGGCTCAGTTATACTAGTTCTGTCAGGAGGAAGGGGCCAAAATTCCAACTAACTATTGTGAGGAGCTTGTGGAAGGATATCCAAAACGTTTGACCCAAATCATACAGTTTAAGGGCAAAGCTGCTAAATACGAATGAAATGTATGTAAACGTTTGACTTTGCAGAAAGTAATAAAAATGTCTTAAAAAAAAATCTCTCATTCTGGCATTTGGCAAATATAAATAATTTTGGTTCCTAATTGGCCTAAAACGGGGAAGGTTTATTCTGATCTCATGTTGGATATACACACATATATACATACACACACACACGCACTTTATACACACACACTTTACACAAAATATATATATATTAAAAAAAAAGCACATATATGTATGTTAGAGCATGCTCACACGGTTGATTTTGATACTGTTATCGGAGTGTTTCCGCCACCAAAACAGTGTCAAAAAAGCCTCCGTAACCCCTCCAGTTACTTTTCATTGATTCCTATGTAAAACAGCATTGTAATTCACACATGACTAGGTTTTTCCACGATCCTTCGGATGCTGTTTTGGGCGCTGAAAAAGAAGTGTCATGTGAATTCTTGAAGCATTTTCAGTGCTGAAAATCCCTATAGGAATCGGTGGAAAGCTGCAGAACCTCTGCGTGGTTTTTGGGGCAGTTTTCAGTGCAACATTTGACCTGGCTATAAAATTTTATGGGTGTTGTAAAACATTGTCAAAAAAACACATGGGAGACAGATTCTTTCCTTTATGCAACCATTTCTTGGAACTAACTGGTACTGGAAGGATAAACTGGCAGGGTCTTTAGGTAGGCTGCAAATAGGAGAGGGTGGTCCATCCCGTTGAATTGGATGAAGACGGAAGATATTATATGGTTAACTTTCATTAAATTACAAAAAGATTCCAGTGGTTTTTAGTCTAACCTAGAAGGCTCACGGTCAAACTCATGTTTATGTTATTTATGTGTCGGTTAAAAACTGACTTTGTGTCCACACCTGTATATGATTTTGTTATCCTGGTCAGTTGCTGTACTGTGGAAAACATTTTTTTTATATTTGAAAAATTAATAAAATTTCTTGATCTAAAAAAAAAAAAAAACACAGGGAAAAAACCATCAAATCCTCGTCTGAAAACGAAGGCGCTTTTCAGACAAGGTTTTGACGCTGATTTGGGCGCTGAACATCCAGCGTCCAAATCAGCCATGCGAGCATACCCGGATGTGTATAAAGTTACAAATGTGGGTACCATGCTTATGGCTAAGAATTTTTTTTTAATGTAATTTTTAAGGACAAATTACTCTTGAATGATAGTGGAAGAAAGAAAGAGAAGGATTTGGTGACAAAAGAGATTGAGAAACTGAGGAGCTCCATCCAGATCCTGTGTCGCAGTGCTTTACCACTGGGCAAAATGATGGACTATATCCAAGAGGACATGGACACAATGAAACATGAACTGCAGATGTGGAGGACGGAGAACAGAGAGCATGCAGAAGTTCTTCTGCGGGAGCAAAGGTACCTGTAACGTGTAGGGTATGGATACAGTATCAGAGTTTGTAAAAATGTTTTTGCAGTAAAATAGCTTCAGATTCTGGGGTGAATACTTTTCAAAATCTGTATGTATTTCATGTGGATTTCACCAGGATATCTTCATTGGATCTTCTCTGTTTTTGTTCACTTAAAGGGAATCTGTCACATAGGTTATGCCCCCCTTGCTGAGGGCAGCACAAGTCAGTGTTAGACCTGCTGTTTCCAACGCTGTGTCCCTTATTCTGTAAGATGATGTAGTTTTAGAGCATTTACCCCTCAAATCTTATTCATGAGCATGTGTTAGCCCCGCCCACCAAATGCTAGCCCCGCCCACCTGGCAGTTATTCTCATGTTTTTACCTATTCAAAGTAATAGGTTTGTCAGTTGAGCTGGGCGGGGCTAGCCTCAGGTGGGCAGGGTTTGAAAAAAACTGACACTCTGAAGGACTCTTCGAATGACTCTTCTGGCTGAAAACTGCAGATTTGAGCATTAAATACACGAAAACTACAGCATCTTACAGAATAAGGGACACAGCGCTGGGAACAGCAGGTCTGACACTGGCTTGTGCTGCCCTCAGCAAGGGGGGCATAACCTAAATGACAGGTTCTCTTTAAAGAGGTTTTCTCACTACAAAGATTAGCTTTCACCATAAAGGGACAGTTGAATGAAGACACTTTCTAAATGCATTGGTCAATAGATTTTACTTTAGTTATGAGATAAACCTGCACAAAGGTTTCTATGGCTAGCTGGTTTCCTGACCATAAGGCTTCGTTCACACGGCTTATTTTGGAACGGATTTGCCGCCGTATTTACGATTGTAAATCCGTTCCGAAATCAGTCTGAAATAAGTTGCAGGCCATTTAATATTGGTCTTAATGGGAAATACGTGTTGTCATTCAGACGACATGTATTTCCGTACCGTATTGCCGCCGCGGATTTGCGGCCGCAAAACGGCCGGAAAAACAATGTGCATGTCAATTATTGGGCCGGATTTCGCAACTAATTTACCACAGATAATGAATGGGGATTGTAAATCAGTTGCGAAATACGTGCCAAACTTAGTGACACTTATTTTCAACTGATTTCGGAACGGAATTACGATCGGCAATCCGACGTAAATACGTTCTGAAATAAGCCGTGTGAACATAGCCTAAGGGTATGTTCACACGGCGTGTTCACTCTGTGTGTACATACGTTTATAGATGCGTGTTTGGATCCGTGTTTCGGACCCTAAACGGACCCAAGCACGCATCTAACAATGTGCAGTGTGATTTACATTACTTTCAGCTTTTGGGTGCGTCTTTCGGATCCGCTCAAAGAATTGACATGGGGCTAGCCTCAGGTGGGTGGGGTTGAAAAAAACTGACTCTTTCATGACTCTTTTCTGGCTGAAAACTGCAGATTTGAGCATTAAAGGGGTTGTCTCGCTACAATGATTGGGTTTTAATTAAAAGATCTTTAAAAAACAA
Source organism: Phyllomedusa bahiana (assembly GCA_025379985.1). Classification (NCBI taxonomy): domain Eukaryota; kingdom Metazoa; phylum Chordata; class Amphibia; order Anura; family Hylidae; genus Phyllomedusa; species Phyllomedusa bahiana. The sequence continues at coordinate 282,927 of JAODAL010000269.1, read as the reverse complement.
GCAGCTTTGCAATATATGTTCATTACAAATGTCCTACTGATTTTGAGTTATCCATGTTAGTAGTAGTGCATCAACTCCTGAAATCACTATAGCAGCCGACCTGTTGATCTTTATCTCACTGGCTGTCAGTGCTGGTGACTCATCTGTTTCTGAATACAGGTCAGAGCACAGAGCTGCACAGTATGCTTCTGTAGTGGAGGGAGGGGGAGGGCTCTGGCTTCTGTGTCTGTGTGGATTAACCCTGTGTGTGCCTGCTCCCTCCTGCTCTCTACACAGATTGAGGAGAGCAGAGGTGAGGCTGATCTATAGTCAGTAGATGTGACAGTAGTGAAGTGTGTTACTATAATCATGATGTGTCTCTGGAGCTCTGACTATACTAATAGAACAGATCAGGGGGCATGTGAACGCTTCATGCTCTGCTGTATTAGTGACACATCCTGAGTATAGTAACACACTTCACAGCTGCCCTGTGTCTGTTCCCCCTGCTTTGCTATTAGCATACACAGCTTCACAGACCTCTCCACACTCATAGATCAGCCCTCTCTCTGCTGTCTCCGTGGAGCTGACAGTGCAGCTGATGTAGCAGCCTGCAGCAGACCTAGGCAGGCACACACAGGGTTAACTCTGGCAGCAAACCCCCTCGCCCTCCTCCTGCTGTATAGAAGTTATGGAGGAGAGCTGTCTGTGTGCTGAGGGGAGGGGGGAAGAGGGAGGAGAAGAGGCAGACAAGAAGCACGCCCCTCAATTAAAAAATCCTTTGCTGCCAGAAGCATTGAAGTGGGCTGAAAGCCTGTAGTGAGACAACTCCTTTAAGTACTCTAAAACTGCTGCATCTTACAGAATAAGGGACACAGCGCTGGGAACAGCTTGTCTGTCAGTAGCTCGTGCTGCCCTCAACAAGGGGGGCACAACCTATGTGACGGGTTCTCTTTAACACTAAATATATCAGTGTAATATACATTATATTTGACTGTATCTTTTTCTGTGTTATCAGTGTTACAGACATAGCTGTGGATCCGCTCAAGGCAGAACTTGCTGAACTTGAGCAGCTGATTAAAGAGCAGCGAGATAAGATCTGCACAGTCAAAGGGAACATACTACGGAATGAAGAGAAAATCCAGAAGATGGTTCAGAGCATTGGAGTGTCCGGCAGAGACTGAATTTACACTGACCTTCTCATTTCATTCCTTACTCATACACTTTATATGTTTCCACACATCCAGTCATAAAAAATCTATTTATTTGGCTTTTGTTTAGGGTGAGTGTTTATATTCGATTCATTGCTTTGGGAGGTTTTGTGACCATTTTCTTTGCTAATGGCAGCTTCTATTTTGAAGCATTCTGCTGGTAATTGGCCAATCTCCATAATCATGGGATAAATTGATTCCCGGTACTGGAAATTATTTTTTTTCTAACAATGGACTAAATTAAAGAAAAGACTTATTTTCAAGCTGTTCTTGAAAAGGAGTCAGTTATAAGGAGCAGGTTCCACATTCATATTAAGACCTCATTTTGGTGGCATTAGCTGATACTTTCATGTCTACAGTATAATTTAGACAGTCGATTGTCTGCTATTGCAAACCTGGCTGAATCTGGCTACACATATTTAGTGTCTTTGGCACCTTAAAGGGGTTTTGCCATGATGTAATGTTGACGTGGGATCTTCCAAAATGGCTATTTAATCACTTTTCTAAATATATGTGATTACAAAAAGTGAAGCCTGTGAGAGCTACAGCATTGCTTCAGTCCCCCTTAGTTACCTGAAAGTTTAGTTACGACCAGAGGAGCTGACAGGAGCTGATCTACCCGCGCTTGCATGTTTGCACTTCTAATCTGATGACAGGGAACATGAATGAGCTTTCAAGGGGCTGGAGAGAAAGTGCAGTGTACGAGTCTGTCTGTGGTATAGAGAATCCACTGTTGTAATGTTATTATTTGAGTAAACTTTTGAGACGCTCCCTTCTTCCTCACTCTCTGCTCACCCCCTCCCTCTCACCCCTGTTCATGACTCAGCATGATTTGTTTATATTCTCCCCTGAGCTGATAAGGAGGTAAGGAACTCGCTTTGTGGCAAAACCCCTTTAAAGTGAATGTTCACCACTAGTTCCATTTTTTTATTTTTTATTTTTATAAAAGTCTGTTGCCACCATGACCGGTTTCATACTTTTGACTAATACAAATAAAACCTGAATTATAGGATACAAATCTATGATACAGTATCCTCCCCACATTCATATATTTTTTGACCGTAGAAACCTGGCACAATATTAAAATGCCATGTAGTACTCTACATGCCTTCTACTAGAGCTGAAGAGACCAAAAATGTCCTTGATCCAGATGTTGGTAAACCTCGGAATCAACAAATAGAGGGATGATTGGATGTATAAGTGCACAATTTGGCGAAAATAAGACGACCCCCTCTCTAATAATATTTGGTGATAACATGTCTTCTCTCTCTGGTAAGAGAAGTTACAACGTGTTGAAAAGTTCCTGCAAGTTATACTTCTCGTGCTGCTCCTCAACTTAATACAGGTGCTGTACCCAGAGTGTTAAGTATTGCCCTGTTTCCCCAAAAATATGACCATGTCTTATATTACTTTTTGCTCCGAAAGATGAGCTGACTTATTTTTAGGGGATGTATTATTTTTCCATGAACAAGAATTCACATTTATTGTTGAACAAAACATCAATATGTATTAATATACTGTAGTGATTTCATCACAAACAGCATAAGCAGCCAAACTCTGAACTGCATCAAAAAAATGCACTATGTCTTATTTTTGGGGGTGTCTTATTTTCAGGGAAACAGGGAATATAATTTGAAAGCGAAGATTCAGGGCTTAAAGTGAATCTATCAACTAGTTTGTTACCCTATCAGAGGGCAGGATGTGATTGAGGAAGAGAAGCTCTGTGGCTTGCGTGATTTGGAACAGGATTTCTGAGCATAAAAGTAGAGTAAATCCTGACTGGACTCCATAAGAGAGAGCGAAAGCCCTGCATATCCTGTCCACATATAGGGCGACATGTATGAAATTTGGCGTGTTAATGCCAAATTTCATGCGCCTAATAATAGGCTAGAATGCGTCTGATTTATTAACCCGCTCTACAGCGGGTCATAAATCAGGCGCATTCTAGTGCTAGAGCGACAGTTCTGGATCAGGTTTACCACTTTGAAAGTGGTTTACCTGTTCCAGATGTAATGCGCCTAGAAATGCCATAGCGAAGCTATAAATATGTAGCTTCGCTACAGTTCTAGTGCGCCCTGCCTCCCTTACGCCCCCTGAAATCAGGCGCATTACAAAGCGCTGCAGCCCCGTTCATACATGTCGCCCATAGTGATTGACGAATCTCCCTATATCAGTGGGTGTACAGAGCGAACTGTCAATCAGTCTATGTGGGTGGGGACAGCAGTACTTTTCAGTTCCACTTTCACAGATTTTCTGTGCCTTTTATGCAGAGATCCTGCTCCAAATCATATAAACCTACATATGACAGAGCGCAGCTTCTCTCCCTCTATCAGATCCTGCTCTTAAATAGGGTAGCATATATCACCTGACGGGTCCGCTTTGAATATCGTATCAACATTTGTTCTCTAGCCCTTATATTCTAGCCACCACAATTATGTAAAGTCCATTGGTACTACATCATTGGCAGTGAAAGGGTTATTCTAAATTGGCTTCACCACAAGGTGCTTAGGAGCTTCCTGCATACTTTTATATACTGATCTTAATAGTAGCACAGTATGCGTTAAGCTCCTATGCTCTTTCTAGTGGTGACTGTGGGCAGCCAGATTTAAAAGATTACATGCTATTTTATGCAGGCAATTCTGAGCTCTATATCGAGCCCAAACTGCTTATCAGATACACACAGACAAAATTGTTGGTACCCTCCCATTAAAAAAAGGAAAACCAACAATAGTCGCTGGAGTAATTTGATACTGTCAAAAGTAGTACATTTAAGTTAACTGAAAATCAACTAACTAAAATTTTTAGGTTGAACCACAATTCATAAGCAAAGTAATGAAACTGGCCTGCACAAAATAATGGTCCCCTGAAAGTAATGTTTTGTTGCATAACCGTTTGGAGGCAGTCACTGCAAACGAGGGATTTCTGTAACTCTCAATAAGTCGTCTTCATCTAGCCACAGGTAGTTTGGTTCACTTCTTGTGAGCAATCTGCTCCAGCTTTCTCAGGTTTGAAGGATGCTTTCTCCATGGTTCAGTAAGTTTTAGATCAGGGCTCATAGAAGCCATTTGAGAATAGTCAAATGCTTTGCTCTTAGCCACTCATTATCTTAGCCACTCATTAGGGTCATTATCCTGTTGGAGGACCATTGACCTGTGACTGAGACCAAGTTGTCTGAAAATGTGCAGAACATTTCGCTACAGAAATCCTTTATATTTCATTGTACCGTGGTCAGATTCAAGACATCCAGTGCTAGACGCAGCAAAATAGCCTCCTTCATGCTTTACAGTGGATACAATGTTCTTTGTATGCTTCATTTTTGCACCTGTGAACATAGAGCTGATGTGACTTGCCAAAAAGCTCCAGATTTGAATAATCTGTCTAAAGGACATTCTCCCGGAAGCTTTGTGGCTTGTCAGTGTGCATTTTGGCAGATTCCAGTCTTGCTTTTTTTAGGATTTGGTTTTTAACACTGGTTTACTTCTCGGTCTTCTTTTAAAGGGGTTTTGCCACCACAGACTTTAATGGCATATGCTAATGATATGCCATCAAAGTCTGATAGGTGCGGATCCCACCTTTGGGATGTGCATCTTTCTTGGGAATGGGCCCCCGGAAGTTACAAAGTAGACTGGAGAACTGGCCGTGCTTACGCACGGCTCTCTATTATGTTGTATGTTAGTTAGGCTCCTGTAGTAACAGAAACATCAAGCTGTTTGGAGATGGTGTTATAGCCTTTACCGTTAACATGTTTGTAATTTTATTTCTAATCTCCCGAGACAACTTTCTCCTTCGCTTCCCTTGGGTCCATGTTCAGTGTGGTACATACCATTTTACCAAACAGCATAGTGATGACGTTTCATCATTTGAATAGGTAGACCAGGGGTGTCAAACTGCCGGCCCTCCAGCTGTTGGGAAACTACAACTCCCATCATGCCCACTGTTATAGATTATACAAATGCATGATGGGAGTTGTAGTTTCCCAACAGCTGGAGGGCCGGCAGTTTGACACCTGTGAGGTAGACTGACTGATTACAAGTTTGAAAAAAACCTGTGGTGTTAATTCCTGGTCACAACTTAACATTTATGGTCAAAATATTTTCAATCTTTTCAAAGGGTACCGTCATTTTTGTCCAGGCCAGTTTCATTACTTTTTTTTATTTTCAAGTCTAACCACAATTTAAACACAATGCCTGATTTTTAAAAAAAAATTTTTTTTTTTTTATATTAGTTTATTTTCAGTGAATTTAAATGTATTGCTATTTTTGATGCTTTCAAGTTATTTCAGTACTATTGTGGGCTTTTCTTTAACAGTATATCCTAAAAAAAATGCATGGGGTTAAAGAGGTTGTCCAGGACTTACAAAAGCTTGTTGGTCTACTGGGGTATGATTAGAAATAGAAAAAAAGAAGTACACTCACCTCCGTGACGCTCCTGTACATCCCTGCTGCACAGGGAACGTCCATTGTTCCTGTGATATGTGCAGCCAATCACAGGACAGAGCGGTCACATGCATGTGACTTTATGGCCAGTGATTGGCTGCACATAGCACGAACGATGGACGTTCACTTTGCAGCTGGGATGTACAGGACAGACACCGGGATGGTACAGTTGTGTCACGGAGGCGAGTCTATTTCTAACTCCTTAATGACCACCCACTGTCTTTTGACGTCGGGCATTTAAGGTCGTTCGTCTGCAGCGACGTCTTTTGGTGTTGCTGCAGACATCGGAGTTTCTGGCGCCGCAGCAGCACTAGGTACGGGGTTGTACTACACAACCCTGCTCCCAGCGCAGCTCCTGCAAGCACCGGGGGGAAAACTCCGCTCCCTGGTGCTTTAATCCTTCGATTGCCGCAGTTCATCACCGCAGCGCAATCAAAGGGTTTCCCTGCTCTATTGGGTGATCGGGACACCCGGTGACCCGACAGAGCCCGGGAAAGGGCTGCACAGTTAGCCCTGTGGCCCTAGAGTAGCCCCCGGTCTGCCTGTGTACGAAGCCAGTGATCAGGGCAGACTGTGCTGCCGTGATCCTTGCCTGAATATGCTAATACATTACTAAGTGTAAAAAAAAAAAAAAAAGTAACTGTTATCCCTTCATGGGATTTAAAAAAAAAAAAAAGTAAAAAAATGTAAAAGTGTTAGGAATAAAAAAATAAAAATAAAATAAATATTTAATAAAAAATAATTGTGCGTACATTACACACACAAAAAAACCCTACACATATTTGGTATCCACACGACTGTAATAACCTGTAGAATTAATCAAACAAGTTATTAAGTGTGAAATGTGAATGGTGTAAAAAAATTGAAAAAAAAATCTGCAATTATTTACAAGTGAACGTAAACTATTTACTCATAAAGTACAACTCGTCTCGAATAAAATGAGGCCTCATACAACTGCATCATTGAAAAAAACAAAAAACTTACAACTGTTGAAAAGCAAGGAGGCAAAAACTAAAAAAAAATTCTGGTCATTAACTACTTTTCAGGTATTCGGCTTAAGGGGCTAATCATACCCCAGCAGACTAACAAGCTCTTGTAAGTCCCAGACAACCCTTTTAAATGTAGATGAGAAGTAAAATATTTAATTTTGATGCCAATTTGTTAGTATTTGTTTTCCATACCAACGATCCAGTTTTTTTCTGTATAATATGGGTAGCCACCTGCCAACATTAATCTGCAGATGAAAAAAGTTTTGGATTTTAACATCCACTTTGTATAATGTATGTGAACAGATATGGAACACATTCATTTTTAATGTTGTACATGAAAAAAAACCAAAAAAAACCCCAGAATCTCAATGAGTTTGTAAGCGTGCTTTTAGGTCCCTGACTGGCTTATCAGATCCCAGTCATCTGCAGTTGGTCCAAAGATGGCCGCATCCAATCCACTCCCTTCCAATGCATATATTCATCATCATTCTCGTTCATAAACAAACTGCTGCTAAATGAAGTCAGAAACTTCTGTATTGCACAGATGGATGATCAACGATAGGAGATACTGACTGCAGATTTTATATTTTGTTGTGTACAAATTATTTATATTCCTATTAATCACATGATAAAACTTGTGTGAACATTTTGTAAAACTTGAAGCATTACATTCTATCAAATTATGTTTTAATGTTTTTTATAAAATCTATCAAAGCCGGATAAGCCTCTATTCTGTTATATGCCTCTGCATGTCGTTTATTTTAGCTCTTGGTAATGTAGGAATATATCTAATGGTCCTACAGTGGTCCTTCGACATACAGTGGATGTCCTGGAAGTAATATATGTTGAAAACATTGCATTTTGAAACCATAACTCTATGAAAAATTGGTAATCGGCTCCAAAGACCGAAAAATGTCAACCCAAAATGAGGAAAAAATGAAGCAGATACAAAGCTATGCAAACCTTTATTGAATTATATTTAAATATGTGACACATGTTTCTTTTTTGAGGACAGGACTTACTTTGGGTCATGTACTTCATTCTCAATGTACCAAAAAAACAAAACAATATGAGTCTGTCCTCAACTGGTGCTCATCCTGCCACGTTAAGGCTCTTTACTGAGCTCAAAACGGGGAGAGATATGTCCCAGTCAATACGGTAATCCACAGTTATCAAAGAAAACTATGGATTGCGCCTCCTTTTCCCGCTCGCACAATACGCCGAGGGGTAGATAAGTGACATGTTAATTACTAGCGGCGAACACGCGCCGCTAGTAATGAATGTCTAGTGGGCCGGCGGGCTGCGAGCTCCCGAAGTCCCGGCGTAATTGCGCCCCGCAATTATGCAGTGTGAATATACCCTTAGGCAATGTTCACACAGCTTATTGCCGACGTAATTGCGGGGACGGATTTCTCCCCGCAATTATGCCGGCTGCCGTGTTTAGACACTCAGTATTCAAAGTGCGTATACGCCGTAAATTATGTGAATGTCACTTTCTCCCCCCTCTGCGGATTTGCCGAGCGGGGAGGAGAGACGGAATCCATAGTTCTCTATGAGATCTGTGGATTACCATAATGACTGGGATGGATTCCAGCCATACTGCAGCACAAATACGGCGCGCAGTACGGCTGGAATCTGTCACAGAATAAGCCGTGTGAACGCCCCCTAAGAGTAATACAGATTATGTAGTTCGGCACTGGACTGTAGAGAGACACTAAGGCCTTGTTCACACGGCTTATTTCTGGCACGGATTTCAACCATATTGCACACCGTATTTGCGCTGCAGTACGGCTGAAATCCGTGCCAGGCATTACGGTAATCCACAGTTCTCATAGAGAACTATGGATTCCGTCTCTCCTCCACGCGCCGTGGATAATGCATGTCTATGGGGCTGGCGAGCCGCCGGCCACCCGCCCCGCCCCCGCTGCACAGAGCTGGCGTAATTGCGGGGCGAAATCCGTCCCCGCAATTACGTCGGCAATAAGCCGTGTGAACAGCCCCTAATAGATCGCCAAACACTGCATGCACTTCACTAATGCAAGTGTTTTACAGGTAGCATTTTCATGACAATTAGTTAATCTTCCGTCAATCACATGAGCCGCAGATCGGCAGTGTCTGTGACATTGTAGGGGGGATCTCGCATTTACACCTCATGCTAAGGAATCAGCAAATGTTTTGGTTCAGATACTTTATATTTTGTCTGCAGTTTTCTACGACGGCATCAAACCAATATTTTTTTATATATTTTTTTTAAAGTTTGCATCACTTATTATATTATAGGATTTAATAACTGTTAGAGGTTTTCTATCCACAATGGGCCTCATTGATCAAAATTGTGTAACAGATAAAACCAGCCTTGTTTGCCATAACAAAGCATCAGTACTCGGCTTACATTTTTTAAAAATTGCTCCATAGAAATTAAATCTACACTGTGGGTAACTATGCCAATTTTACAATGATTCTGGCATTTTTTGGGGTTGGACAGATTGATCCAAACACGTATCTAAAAACATATGTTCACATGGAATCAACATGCCTAAGGCTATGTGCACACGGTTAATTTTGGGACGGATTTCGCCACGTATTGAGAGCATACTGTGCTCTAACACGAGCGAAATGCGACCCAATCATTACGATAATTCACAGCTCTCATAGAGAACTATGGATTACGCCTGCTCTCCCCGCTCGTGCAATACGATCGTATTGTACGAGTGGGGAGATAATTGACGTCATTTTTTCACGGCGCTTACGCGCCGCGAGTAATGGCTGTCTATGGGCCCCCGCATCACCCGACGTAATTGCGGGCCGTACTGTATACCCCACAATTAAGCTGTGTGAACATACCCTAACGGCTACTTTTGACGCGGCTTTCAAAGTGGTTTTTGGAGCGTTTCCGCTCGCAAAACAGCCTCAAAACCTTGCCTATAACACGCTTCTTCAGAAGTGGTTTTAGACGCGTTTCTCTGCGCGTTTTTGGACGAGGTTTTCAACACTATTTTCAGAAATTAATTGCCAAGTCAGAAAACGTGGCAAAATACGCTCCAAAAACGAGTAAAAAAAATGCTTCAAGAATTGACTTTTTTTTTTCAGCGCCCAAAACAGCTTCCAAATAAGCACTTAAAAGGCACATAAAAACTGTTTTACATGGAAATCAATGTGAATGAACTGGGGGCGCTTTGGATGCTGTTTTGGGAGCCGAAATGCTCTAAACTGCTTCGAAAACAGCGTCAAAATCAGCCGTGAGGACAAACCCTAAGGGCATGTCCCCACTGCACGGTTTTTGGGCCGGTTTTTCAGACCACCAAAAAAAACCCGGGCCGAAATGACACAATTGTGCTCTATGCAAAACCTGTGCACAGTCCCCACTGCAGGGTTTTCTGCGCGGTTTTGTCCCCGGGCGACCGGGACAAAACATTGAACATGCACAATCTTCCGTCCGGAACATGTGCATCTCAATGGAGGGGCTGTTCTCTGCTCATCCGCAGAAAAGCCTCCCCCCGCGCCGTGGGAGGCGCAAAACAGACAATACCGGCCCGGCAAACCAGCCGGTATTTGTCCACTGCCGGTTTGCCGGCCGGTATTTGTCCTGTTTTGCAGCCATCCCCACGGCCGTGGGGGGGCGGCTTTTCTCCGCGATGAGCAGAGAACAGTCCTCCCCCTCCCTTTTGAAAATGCACATGTTCCGTCCGAAAACCGACAGAAGATTGTGCATGTTCAATGTTTTGTCGCCGCGACAAAACCGCCGGGCTGGAAAATCCGTGCAGTGGGCATGGGCTGCTGCACGGGTTTTCCATAGAGCACAATTGTGCTCATTTTCGGCCGGTTTTTCAGGCGGTCTGAAAACCCCTGCCGTGGGGACATGCCCTAAACGTTGGGGTTCCTGAAACAATACCCTGGATCCTGCAATGGATCAATGAGTCACTTTCGGACCAGCTTGCTTTATTGTGCTGAACATAAGCGCTCTCTGTGTCCATTGCGCTATTGTCCTGCACGTTACACACAGGGAGCAGAGGACATGTAGTGCGGGCACCGCTTCACTATTCGCCTCCTGTCACTAGTTTCGTCTGACGCCGCTTGAAGGACAGACCTGCCGACCAATCAGATGCACCGGGAGGCGGGCCCTCTAGTACGCGCGCTACTGTCAGGTACTGCGCAGGCGCAGAGCAGGGTCCTGATGGAAGAGGATGAGGAAGGGGCCGAGGGGGGAGCGCCCCCTAGAGTGGGTAAGAGAACCGCGGGTGCGCTCCGCTACTGTACACACTGCGCCTCAGCGGCTTCCGTGTACGGCGAGTATTCTGCGACACCTCTTACATCCGGGTCACATAGAGGCGCAGAGCCGCCCTCCAGCCCGGAGCACGCACAGCCGGGGGAGGCGCCACACGACACGTCGCCCCTTGTAGCTGGAGGTCGCGCTGCTGCTGCTGCTGTCGTCGTCTGCGGCTCCTCCGCACATAGCAATGCACTGACTTCCAGTTTTGAAGCTTTGACACAAAATTTCAGATGAATGTAACTTTGGCGCAAATTCACACAACAACTGTTACCTGCGCGGTTTCTTGTGGTAAATTCCTCGGGTGCAGGTGGTGATGCAGGTTCTCCCCCGGCTCGCGCCTCAGTGTATGGGGATCAGTGCAGATATAAAGCCCCAAAATCCATGACTGGGAAATCCATGTGTCTGTAGAGGCCGCGCGATATTCTGCGGAGCAGGAGAAGCAGCGCCGCCGCCCGATGACTCTTCTCACTGAAGTCAAAAGGAAGCAGAAAGTTCAGAGATGTGCAAAGATCCGCACCAGAATCTGCCCCCGGCTCCAGTGGCTGATAAAAATGCTCCAAAATCTGCGTCCTAACATTCCCTGCAGATGTGTCTGACATGGCGTCAGCATCTCCGGGGGCATCGCCATGGCGCGTGGTTTTCTTGCCATAATATACACACAAAATCCCCATATATTAGGCGTCTCCTTGTTTCAGAGGGAATTTTCTGAAACACAATTTATGTCTATTAAAAAAAAAAAGAGACTTTTTGATAGACCAGGGTAACCAGAGCGCAGATACCAATGACCGGGCTAATGCTTGTCAAAAACTGCAGCAATACAAAACTAAAATATGTGGCAAAAATCGGAGGCCGCGCCTTGTAAGGGTATGTTCACACAGCGTTTTAGGAGTCAAAAATCTCATCAAAAAACGCAGCGGATCCAACACGCAGATGCGTGTTGGATGCAGCAGGATCGCACCTATAGTTTTATATAGGGCTCCTGCTGCGTCTTTTCGGACATTGACCTGTCAATTCTTGGAACGGTCCAAAGTGAGTTTTTTTTGTGTCTTGTATTAAAAGCAATGTAAATCACACTGCTATTTGTTAAAAACAAAAGCAAAAAAAGGACTCCCGAGGCTGCAGGAGCGCAGGACTCTGAGGCTGCAGACCCCAGGAGTGCAGGACTCTGAGGCTGCAGACCCCAGGAGTGCAGGACTCTGAGGCTGCAGACACAAAGCGCAGGACTCTGGGGGCGCAACAAACAGAAGCGCAGGACTCTGAGGCTCAGAGGCAGGACTCTGAGGCTGCAGACCAGCAGAAGCGCAGGACTCCCGAAAACTGCAGACAGCAGAAGCACAGGACCTCTGAGGCTGCAGACCAGAGCGCAGGACTCTGAGGGTGCAGGGAGCGCAGGACTCTGAGGCTGGGGAGGATTCGCAGGGACTCTGAGGCTGGCAGGAGCGCAGGACTCTGAGGGTGCAGACGCAGAAGCGCAGGACTCGAGGCTTGCAAGACAGCAGAAACGCAGACTCTGAGCGCAGGGGAGGCCCGCAGGAACATGAGGGGCCTTGCAGACCCAAACAGGGGAAGCTGCCCCGAAGGACTCTGAGGCTGCAGACAGCAAAGCCAGGACTCTGAGGCGCAGACAAGGGAGAGGGGGCGCAGGACCGGATTGAGGCTGCAGGAGCGCAGGACTCTGAGGCTGCAGGAGCGCAGGACTCTGAGGCTGCAGGAGCGCAGGACTCTGAGGCTGCAGGAGCGCAGGACTCTGAGGCTGCAGACCCCAGGAGTGCAGGACTCTGAGGCTGCAGACAGCAGGAGAGCAGGACTCTGAGGCTGCAGACACCAGGAGTGCAGGACTCGGAGGCTGCAGACAGCAGGAGTGCAGGACTCTGACGCTGCAGGAGCGCAGGACTCTGAGGCTGCAGGAGCGCAGGACTCTGAGGCTGCAGGAGCGCAGGACTCTGAGGCTGCCAGAAGCGCAGGACTCTGAGGGTGCAGACAGCAGAAGCGCAGGAACTCTGACTGCAGGGCAAACAGAAAGCGCAGGACTCTGAGGCTGCAGACAGCAGAACGCAGACTCTGGGGCGACAGCAGGAGCGCAGGACTCTGAGGCGGCAGGAGCGCAGGACTCAGGCGCAGGAGCGCAGGACTCTGAGGGCTGCAGAGCGCAGACTCTGAGGCTGCAGACAGCAGGACGCAGGACTCTGAGGGTTTCAACAGCAGAAGCGCAGGACTCTGAGGCTGCAGACGCAGAAGCGCAGGACTCTGAGGCTGCAGAAGCAGGGGCGCAGGACTCTGAGCTGCAGGACGCAGGACTCTGAGGCTGCAGGAGGGAGGACTCTGAGGCTGCAGGGGAGGCAGGATCTGAGGCGCAGGAGGGAGGACTCTGAGGCGCAGGACAGCAGAAGGCAGGCTCTGAGGCTGCGACGAGCGGGAAGGCAGGACTCTGAGGCTGCAGACGCAGGAGGCAGGACTCTGAGGCTGCAGGGCGCAGGACTCTGGGCTGAGGAGGGCGGATCTGAGGCTGCAGGAGCGCAGGACTCTGAGGCAGCAGACAGAGAACGCAGGACTCTGAGCTGCCAGACAGCAGAAGCGCAGGGCTCTGAGCTGCAGACAGCAGGAGCGCAGGACTCTGCGGCAGCAGACCCCAGGAGCTCAGGACTCTGAGGCTGCAGGACGCGCAGGACCTCTGAGCTGCAGACCCCAGGAGTGCAGGACTCTGAGGCTGCAGACAGCAGAGCGCAGGACTGAGGTGCAGACAGCAGAAGCGCAAGGACTCTGAGGCTGCAGAACAGAGGAGCGCAGGACTTCTGAGGGCTGCAAGCGCAGGCTCTCGAGTGCAGGAGCGCAGGACTCTGAGGCTGCAGGAGCGCAGGACTCTGAGGCTGCAGGAGCGCAGGACTCTGAGGCTGCAGGAGCGCAGGACTCTGAGGCTGCAGGAGCGCAGGACTCTGAGGCTGCAGCCAGCAGGAGCGCAGGATTGCGGGCTGGCAAGCGATTACACCTGGATCACAGAGCTTCGTACCAGCAGGTGGGAATGAGAAGACCAGACACCAATACACGGATCAGGAAACCGGATGCCAGATTAGAAGCAGATGACATAGACACCAGCAGACTTGGAATAGGACACAGGTGGATGTGGAGCACTTGCGGGTTAACCAAGGGAACATAGGACAGGCAGGCACAGAGGACCCTAGTACTCTGCACACAGACTAGTGATAGTGACTAGGTTTTACAGCTCCACTACATAGATCATGAGCACAGCTGGACAGGGTACTGAGTCAAGGATTTAACCGTCGCCTTGCTGGTGACATTCTGAGAGAACAAAAGAATTGGGTATTAGAATTCAACATACCTGACTCTTTTCTTCCAAACATTATCTGCCGGGGTACAGTCAGGATCCCTGTCCCACTATATAGTCGGCCAGTCCCACTAAAATTGTCAGGTTCGGGCACCTTTTTGTAACGTGTGGGGGTCTTTATATGTATAAGAAGTCATGCAGGTCCCACAGTTTATATGGTCATGCCTATCAACAGCTCTCAAACATTAAGGCCATGTCCCCACTGCATAGGTCTTCGGCTGGTTTTTTAGCCGGTTTGCGGTTTTTCAGACCGCCTGAAAAACCGGCCGAAAATGAGCACAATTGTGCTCTATGGAAAACCTATGCAGCAGTCCCCACTGCATGGGTTTTCCGCCCGACGGTTTTGTCGCCGGCCGTCCGGCGACAAAACATTGATTAAGCACCATCTTCCGTCCGGGTTCCGGACGAAACCTGTGCAATCTCAATGGAGGGGGAGGGCTGTTCTCCGCTCATCGCGGAGAAAAGCCGTCGCCCCCCCCCCCCCCCCCCCCCCCCCCCCGGCCGTGGAGGACGGCCGCAAAACAGGACAAATACCGGTATTTGTCCTGTGCCGTGTGAACGGCCCCTAAGAGGCCAAGCTGTGATTATGTGGTGGGGACAGCAGACCGCTACATCTAGGGTAATTGACCTAAAACTCAGTGTAAGTTGTGACCAATACCTCTAATAAATGTGAAGTAAAATATAAAATGTACCCATAAGCCACTTTATACTGGTTGCTTGAAGATCTGGAAACTTTAATGAATTTAGCAAGTTTCCTGAAGAATGTAGACTAGAGCATATGCACAGTGACAAATGCAGGCGACCAGAATGATACCGCAGGGCATTAGCATCGAGCATCCAATATGTTAATTACCGAGAAAACATATGGTCAGTAGCATAGATGATTTATGGAAGTCAGACAAATGTACGATACAGACCCAAGAAAATAATGTAAATGGGTCATAGCGTCGTACAATGTGAACAATTACACGGCAGACCCGGGAGAGGACTCATTTGTCTTATTTATGCTGCTGCTAGGTCTAGTAACAAGTCTGGGAGTCCAGTGACATCGCAGCTTTATATCTTTCTCATTTAGCAGGACGGAACCTAAAGGCCTGGCTGCAAGATCAGTACTGCGACCACGATCTGGAGCAATGCCAGGACACGCTGTTACATAACGCAGCCTGTGTGGGGGACATTGAGACTCTGAGGACCCTCTTACAGGAGGAAAGGTTCCTGAGGTAAGGAAGTTTTGTAGAAGAGAAGAAGGGAATATATAGGGCATGTATGGTGTATTAGGAGGGACTCGTAACTTGCAGTCTCCAAAGCAGCATTGGTTACTGACTGGTATCATGTTTTATTTTACAAAATATTCCGATAAAAATGTGTTTTTCCCTGTCCTACCATTTTTAAGGCTGCCTGGACAGCTGTTAATCCTGATCTGTATTCTTAAATGGGAATAGTTTGACTGCAGTAATGACCGGCACATCGATCAGCCATAACATTAAGGTGAAGTGAATAACATTGGGGATGTTAGGATGTTTTTGGGGGTATTATGGAGTTGTAGATCTGAAAAATTACATTAGTTTTCTGTATCTCCACTATGTCTGCTTATCAAGGTATGAGCTAGATCTATAGAAATTTATACATAAAGTATTATACATGTAATGAATGTCACTATAAGGCTATGTTCACACGGTTTATTCTGGGACGTACTTCAGCCTGTAATTCGCGCCGTACTGCGCAAATTACGGGCTGAAATATGTCCCAGTCATAACGGTAATCCACAGTTCTCATAGAGAACTATGGATTGCGTCTCCTCTCCCTGCTCGGACAATACGCCGAGCGGAGAGAGAAGTGACATGTCAATTATTCACGGCACATACGCGCCGAGAATAATGAATGGGTCCGGTGGGCTGCCGCTCCCGCCCCCGTACACACGGCGTGATTGCGGGGCGAAATACGTCCCGCAATTAAGCCGTGTGAACATAGCCTAAAGCGGAAGGTGCGAAGATACATTATCTCAAAAGAATGAGTACACCCCTTTTTTGTAAATATTGAATTATGTCTTTTCATGGGACAACACTGAAGATATGACACCAATGCAATTGAAAGTAGTGTACAGTTTTGTATAAGAAGGTAAATTTGGTGTCCCTCCAAATAACTCAGCACACAACCATCAATATCTAAACTGCTGGCAACAAAAGTGAGTACATCCCTACGTGAAAATAGACAAATTGTGCCCAATTTGCCATTTTCCCTCTTCAGTATCGTGACTCGTTAGTGTTACAAGGTCTTAGGTGGGAATAAATTGTGTTAAATTTGGTGTTATTGCTCTCATACTGGTCACTGGAAGTTCAACATGGCACCTCATGTCAAAAAACTGTCTGAGGATCTGAAAAAAAGAATTGTTGCTCTACGTAAAGATGGCCTAGCCTATGAGAAAATTGACACCACCCTGAAACTGATCTGCAGCACAGTGGCCAAGAACATACAGTGGTTTAACAAGACAAGTTCCACTCGGAGCAAGCCTCGCTATGGTCGACCAAAGAAGTTGAGTACATGTGCTCAGTGTCATATACAGAGATTGTCTTTTCAAAACAGACGTATGAGTGCTAACAGCATTGCTGCAGAGGTTAAAGAGGTGGGGGGGGGGTAAGCCTTTAAGTGCTCAGACCATACGCCTCACAATGCATCAAATTGGTCTGCATGGCTGTTGTCCTAGAAGGAAGCCTCTTCTAAAGATGATGCACAAGAAAGCCTGCAAACAGTTTGCTGAAGTCAAGGAGACTAAGGACATGGATTACTGGAACCATGTCCTGTGGTCTGATAGCAAGATCAACTTATTTTGGTAAGTGTTGTCAAGGGGGGGTGGGAAACCCGGGTGAGGAGTAAAAAGATAAGTGTGTTTGCAACAGTCAAGTAGGGGGGGTGGGATTTTCAGGGTTTGGGGGGTTTGCTGATTTGCTGTGGCTTGGGAGCTACATTTATTAGGGAACCATGAATCCCAAAACTTACTGTAACATACTAAAAACAAAGCATGATCCCCTTTTCTTGGCCTTTAAGGCGGGTTCCAACATAACGATCCATACACACCTCTAAGAGCCCACTGCCTTGCTAAAGAAAATGAAGGAAAGGTGCGGGAGGCCCCAGCATGTCTCCAACCTCCCTTTTGCTATTTGTGGGGCACCCCAAAAGGGGAAGGTGGGGGAGGAAAAGGTCCTAAATCCCCAGTCTTATGTGTCATGGAGGAGTGGAAGGGATTCCATGCTGAAACCCGTAAAGCTCTAGTGACCTCCATCCCCAAGAGGTTAAGGCAGGCTATACTGGGGGCCCCGCAAATATTGCCCTTTGGGGAAAATTTGTCCATTTTCCCTTTGGGGGGTGTGCTCAGTTTTTGTTGTCACTTTGGGGTTTTACTCACCTTTGTTCCCAGGGTTTAGACATTGAGGGCTGTGTGTTGAGTTATTTTGAGGGAACCCCAAATTGAACAAAGTTCAAACGGCTAATTGCAGGGCGACAGTCGGCCCCGAAATTAACCGGGTGTTGGAGCTCGCGCCGATCGCGAACCGCTGCCCCCCGGGGCCCTAATGTCATTGCTCGCGCCGCGTAAGCGCTGTGAATAAATGACATGTCGCTTATCTCCCTGCGCGACGTATTATCCGAGCGGGGAGAGGAGGCATAATCAATAGTTCTCTATGAGAATTGTGGATTACCGTAATCACTGGGGCGCATTTCGCAGAACGCCGCGAAATATGCAGCGAAATGCACCCCAGTTTAACCCGTGTGAACATAGCCTTATACAAGCTGTACACTGACTACTTTACATTGTATCGAAGGGTCATATCTTCAGTGTTGTCCCATGAAAAGATACATACTTACAAAAAAGTGAAGGGTGTGCTCAGTTTTGTGAGATACTGTAAATCCCAAGAAGCCTAGAATACGAACAACAAATTAAAAGTTTCTTCACTGAGACGTGTCGCTCAAACTGTGTTACTGTGATGAGATGCTCCTGGATGTTGACACTGGATGCCCCAGCAGTTGTCCGCCATCATGTGCATGTTACGTCGCCCACAGAACTGTTCCCCCATGGTCCCTAGTAAAATCATTTGCACTGTTCGTTGCTTTCATCACCAAGACAATCTGGAAATTAACCTAAATGACTATGGAGAGGCCATTTGATGCTCATGTTACAACTGAATGTACAAAAAGGAGTGAGCATATTTTCTGTGAGTTCCTCATAGTTAGCCCCTTTATCGTTCTCAAGGTAATTCTGTACAGGCATTCAAAACAATGACCACGTATGTGCCTCAATGTCCATAGAATCTTGAAAATATATGGTCTTTCACAAGTGCCTATTGTGGTCCCTCAAATATACCTGCTCTTACCTTCTCTATGCAGGTAAGGTCTCTTCAATGTCTTTATGAACGAAGTTTTATGTGCACTGATGGTAATATGATCTTTTCTCTATCAACCAATGGTTCTGTGATATTCTTTCTTGCATCAACCATGTTTTCTTTCAGAGGCCACTTTCTTCTCAGTCAGTGTTGATCTTCAGCTCTACTGTCCTTTATAACAATATCAGCAAAAAAAAATCAGCAAAACCCTAAGGCCGTGTTCACACGGCTTATTCCCGACGGATTTGTGAGCTGTATGAGTGCACAAATCCGCCGTGAATAAGGGGCGGGCCGGACGCGGCGGGGGCGCCGCTCGGCCCATAGACAATGCATTGTTTACGGCGCATCCGCGCCGTAAATAATGTGCTGTCACTTTCTCCCCCGCGGCGGATTTGCCGAGCGGGGAGGAGCGACGGAATCCACTGTTTTCCCATGAGAGCAGTGGATTTTCCGTAATGACAGGACGGATTGCGCGTATGAAGCGCAAATCCCCGGGCCCGGGTACGGCGCCAATCCGTGCCCAAATAAGCCGTGTGAACGAGGCCGAAGTATAATGTTTACTAACGGTGAACAAAATAAAGGATTCGGTAAACAGACGGGACGGAGAGGAGTATGCGGGGGACGGTGACTGCATGTAGCGCTGTGCTGGGAAGATAGCACTGCGCCCTTCACTAATGAGCCATGAGGACAATGACACTATGGCCAATCCTTTTGAAGGAGCGATGGTGACAGGACTTCTATAGGGGAATGGCAGCTGCTACGGACCCAGAGAGATCTCAACTGGTGGTTATGGCAGTCCCACCTGAATCAAGAATGATTTCTCAAAGCTTTAAAATCTCGTTCTTTCCACAGGTGTGTCCTGTCTAGTCTGGAATGCTGCCAGCCTTTATGATGCCATCATCACATTGAAGTATATTTGCCCCTACATATACTTTTCCTACTTGCCTGAAAGGAGATTATACTATTACTATCTAATACAGGATTACTTGGGCTAAAAAAAAATAAATAAAAAAAATAAAGGAGTCATAAAACCAACCAATAATGACGTCAGCGATATCGATGGTATGTTCTGAATCAGCAGCACAAACATAGCCAGAATAAGGGTGCTATGAATAAGTGTTTTTATACCCGAAACGCGTAAGCCATCATGTTTGCTGCTATGGATTTTAAACTTTTGGAATAAAGTAAATAATACGGAAGAGCTGGAGAATATTTATTATTTAATACATAGCCAGAATAAGGCCTTAAATTCTAGATATCACAAACAAATTTTATTTTTTCGTTCCGCAGCAAGATCTTGTGACTGGCACCTAGAAAGTGAAGGGCTGCATTGTGGCTAGATGACTGGGTCAGAGCATCTGCAAATCAACAGGTCTCGTGGGTTGTTTCCAGTGTGCAGTGGTTAGTATCTAGCAAAAATGGTCCAAAGATGGACAGCCACTGAACCAGCAACAGAATTATAGGTGTCCAAGTGTCATTAATATCCATGGCAGATGAATGCTGCTCCATCTGGTTCGATACCACAGAAGAGCTACTGTGGCAAAATCTGCTAAAAAAAACGTAACAGTGGGTGCTGTTGAAAGGTACTAGAGCACATAGCGCATTATAGCTTGCTACATATGAGGCCAGTGACTGGTCTGAGTGGTCAGGCTGACAACCTCCATAAAAACGAATATTGGGCATGTAGGCATCAGAACTGGACCATATTGAATGGAAGAAGGCGTCCTGATGAATCCCATTTTCTTTTACATCATATGCGCGGTTCGGTGCACAGAGGATGCACTTTGGTAAGAAATTGGTCCAGTAGAGCCAATGTAATGCTTTTCTTTCATGTAGATTTTACTTTGACACAAACCACCTGCCTAAACATTGTTGCAGACCAAGTATACACCTTCATGGCAGCAGTATTCCGTAATAGCAGTGTTCTCTTTCAAAATGCCCCTCGCATACTGCAAAAAGTGCTCAGGAATGGTTTGGTGAACATAACAAAGAGTTCAAGGTGTTGATTTGGCCTCCAAATTCCCCAAATCTCAATCCGATCGAGTATCTGTGGGATGTGCTGAAAAACGCAGGCCTTACCTTGCAACTTACAAGACCTTAAGGACCTGCTGCTGATGTCTTGGTCCCCTCAGGGGTCCATGCCTTGATCGGTCAGAGCTGTGAGAAGCACATAAGAGACCCACACAGTGTTGGACAGGTGGTTTTAATGTTATGGTTGAATGGTTCATAGTCATGGCAGTGGGAAAGGTTGGAGTACAGGTCCTCATACACATTAGAGAAAAGTCAAACACTGAGAGGCTGAAGACTCAGGTTTTGGTGGGACCGGTTCAGCGTGCATGTGTGTAAGGATTGAGTGAAATAGCATTTGTTAGATAGGTAAGGTGTTTTGGCACTTTTTTTTTGTGATATTCAATGTCTCTAATGACAGACATTGCCAAATATTTCTGCATTTTATTTTTGTTTTCCAGTAAATCTACATTTAACCCCTTAACGTGTCTTTATTCTTTTCTGCTTCCCAGACGTATCAATGAGAAGTCTGTGTGGTGCAGTGGTTGGCTGCCCTGCTCCCCGCTCCGTATAGCTGCCACTGCTGGTCATGCAGATTGTGTGGCTCTCCTTATTGATTTTGGGGCCGAGCTGGAACTGGTGGATGTTAAAGGTCAAACACCCCTGTTTGTAGCGGTAGAAAATGGACACTTGGACTGTGTGCAAGTTCTTCTGAAGGCTGGAGCAGACCCTAACGGGAGTCCACATAATAGGAGCTCCCCAGTATACCATGCTGCACGCGTGGGCCATGCTGAGATACTGCAAGAGCTGATCCGGTGAGCTTAGAGGCACAAGTGCCCACAGTAACATAACATATGTTATTGCCTGATAAATGCATGCAGAGGAGTGAATAAAGACATAGAAAAGGAAGGCACGGCTTACACTGCCATCATGGGCGTCGCTTTGTCTGAGCAGAATACAGGATTGTAACCATGAGGAGCAAAACTGCGAAATTTATTGCAGTGGGAAGGGAAACTACAAACATTTGTCATATGAAGAATACTTAAAGAATATGGTTCAGATACTGAGCGTACTCCGAGAAAATATCTACTGAAGGAGTAATGCTTAGAACAAGCGCCATGTCAGCCTACTTTGTAGCATTGGGCCATCTATGAGCAGAAGAAGGGTAGAGATCATTTGCTGATGACACCATTGTGCATGCCAGTCAGTGTAGGACATTCTGGGATAAGTAGTGTTATGGGAACATTTCTGACAGTGGTTAGGGGTGGTAAGCAGTTAGGGGGCTCTGTTGTATGTGCTTTATACAGTATAGGCATATCATGCTCCACAAAAGTGAACCTTCATTGTAAATGGGTCCTTACCTTGGATGTGCTGCTGTTACAAAAATTCTTAGCTGCTAAATGTGTTAGTGTCTGGACTTTCCTTGCACACATACCTTATTGGTTTACTGTTGCTTTTTTGTCACCAGATATGGTGCAGATGTGGATGTTGACCGACAACTGTCATGGGGATCTGGTTCTTCAACTCCGCGAGTTCTGACATCATTAACCTGCACCCCATTGTACATAAGTGCAGCCTACGACAACCTCCCATGCTTCCGCCTCTTGCTTCAAGCCGGGGCCAATCCGGACTATAATAGTTGGAGCCCCGTGTGTGAAGCAAATCTTGTACGTTCATCTCCATGTTGCTTGCTTGAGGCAGTTCTGCGTCATGGCTGTGACAAGGAGTTTGTGCAACTTCTCATTGACTTTGGAGCAAATTTGAACCTTTTACACAGGGAACCCTGTTTTGATGAGCACTCCCGCAAGAAAGTAAACCCTGAGGCCCGGCAAGTCTTCAGAGAGGCAAGATGTGCGTTCAGCATTTGTGTCTAATTTTGAAATGTGAAGTCATGCGGTCACGCTGTGATAGTATCTCCCACACCCCTACCGTTTTATACATCCTAGATTTTCTCTCTATATTTCACAGAGATATATCCATGTCATGAACAATTCTTTCATATTCTAGCATATGATAAAACATAGATAAACATATATACAGAAATATATGTATAAATAATATATATATATATATATATATAATATATATATTATATATATATATTATATATATATATATATATATATATGTGAGTACTTTGCATATTTGCATATCCAAAGATATTATGGATAGATATAGTCGAGTCACATTATTATAGTCACTTCCAACTTTGGCAGCGCATGGAGGAATTCACTTGTGAGCTGGCTTGGCAGGTATATTTTCATGGCTAAAGGGAGCAAATGTTTGCAACATTTCTGCTCCTGCACAGTTTGTGAGCTGCGGTGGTGACAACATGGTGAGTGAACAAATGGCATCATTGTGAATAAGGGAAGTCAAAACTGCAGGGCACCACATATTGATATGAGAGGCGAATGTTTGCCAAGAAGGTGCGCCGAGATGGACTGACACGCCACAGTGGAGCAGCTGACCCCGGAAATGAACGGGCTACCATAGGAGTATCTAAAACAACAGTGCAGTGAACCCTTTTGTCTATAGGGCTTCAAAGCAGACAGATGGTCACTGTATGCCAGTATAGAAATTGGACCTCCACTGATTGGTAAAGGGGCGCCTTTTCCGATGAGTAACACTTTCTGCTTCATCAGACAGATGGACATTGGCATGTCAGGAAGGAAACATCAGAGAACGAAAACCCTGTAACCTTTTCTGGAAGAACACAGGCTGGTGGTGGCAGAGTCATGGTCTGGGGAATGATCCTTGGCATTCTCTGGGCTCACTCCATGTGAAGGGCACTCTCAACTGATTTGGGTATAAATCCATCCTTGCCGATCACATATGCCCATACCTGCTAATTGTCTTCCCTGAGGAGGATAGTATCTTCCAGCAAGGCAATGGCTAGAAATGTCCGACATTGGTTGGAAGAGCACGAACAAGACTTCTAAGTACTACTATGGCCCCCTAATTCCCGAATCTGTGGGGCCACCGTGATAGTGTTGTTCACTCCTCCCTCATGCCTCCTCCAGCAGCTGTGGGGTGCTGTCAGCACCACTCCACAAACCTGTGACAACCTACCATGACCTTATTGAGTCACTTCCAGCACGGCTATCTGGTGTCCATGCTGCACACTTTTATTACTCTGGATATTAGCAGGTGGTAATAATATTGTGACTCGACTATACAAAGGTGCTTTCACACAGCGCAGTTTTAACTGCGCTGCAGTTAAACTGCCTTTATCACCAGCAGCTTCTTTCAGTTGTCTAAATTGTTCAGAAAGGTGTTTCCAGTAAGTAATCACACTGTGTGTGAAGTCTTGTGGGTACAAATACACTAATTGATCACTCACTTTCCAAACAGTTCAGATAAGTGAAAGAAGCTTGCTGGTAATAAAGGCAGGTAATAGGAGCGCAGTTAAAACTGCACCAAAACTGCGCTGTGTGAAAGCCCCCTAAATATGTAATGCTAACCCTGCCTTAAACTTTCAAGTATCAGAGATTTACCTAGAATATATCTTGGATCATTTTAATGAAACAGCCTGAAATGTATTATATCTATACAGTCTGTTCCCATCTGTGTCACCCATTTGTAACTACCAGCACCTGACAGACCTCATTAATGGGTTTTGTCCTGGTGTTCTTTTGAGAGGGAGCGATACTTCCTGTCTAATCTGAGGGCGTTTGTGATAAAGCCTTCATAACAAACACGAACGAGGCCTAATTTCTTTAAATATATTAAAAAGCCATGGCTTCCGGGGCTGATTTTTTTTTTGGGTAACGGGAAAATTTCATTTTTTTAAA
The DNA here is from genome assembly GCA_025379985.1 of Phyllomedusa bahiana. Taxonomy (NCBI): domain Eukaryota; kingdom Metazoa; phylum Chordata; class Amphibia; order Anura; family Hylidae; genus Phyllomedusa; species Phyllomedusa bahiana. Next base: position 258,528 of record JAODAL010000269.1, on the reverse strand, counting down.
CATGTTTTTTCTACTTTTTAAAACCACAGAAATTTTTCCCATTGTCATTTTTCTCATGTCACAAGGAATTTTAAATTCCCCACAATAAAAAACCAAGATTGGGGGATCTTTCCCGCCCTCAGGCCCAGGTTTAGAAAAAATGGATTTTTTGTAAGACGTCATCCAGACCAGTCAAATTGCACAGAAAATCATTACAATTTGTAATTGTAAATCCTCCTTAAGGTTTTATTCACACAGTGTTTTTTCCCAAAAGGGGGAAAAAATACGCGGTGAATAAAAAAGGCAAAAAATTTTGGGAGATACGTTTGGTTTTTCCGACCTATTATTTTAAATTTTGTATTGCTGCGGTTTAAAATTTCCGGGCCCTTTTTTTCCCCAAAACATTTATCCCAGGGTGGAAAGGGGGACAATAAGCAATATCATTTGAAATCAGTGGGTACGTGTTACACATTTTCACAATCATTCCAATGAGTTACAGGTTGTACTGTAGTCTCTTTGCTGAAATTTCCCAATTCTAAAAATCCCCAAATTTTTCCCTTTAAAAGGGAAAAGGGGCCTTTAAAAATGACCTATTTTTTTAACTCACTTTTTAGCTAAAATTTTTTTTAAGAATTTTTGGTTTGTTTTTTTTTTTATTTTCCATTTTCACTTTAATTTTTTTTTAAATTTAATTTTTAAGCCCTTTGAAATTTTTTCATTTTGGCCCACTAAGTCTAATGGGTTGTTGAAATTCTTGTTTGTAGAAAAAGGGATTCTCATTTGTTTGTCATTATAAACACAAAGGGGGTCAAATAAAAGGGGAGACACCATTTTTGGAATAGAAAACACGGGAATCAAATCCCCAAGGGGAAAGAAAAGTCACGTTAAACCCTTTAACCCCCCTGTACAGTGACTTCTTGGGTTTCAGAGCATGACTAGAAAATTCCCCTATAGAAGTCAAGGGGAATGAGTCAGTCTTAAGTCTCCAAAGTGCCGGGAAGCTACTGAAAAGCATCTCTCTGACTGCTTTTTTAAAGCAGGCAAAAAAGGGCCCTAGGGGCCCAAATTTGTGAAAACTGCAAGATTAAATTTTTAAAAAAAAATATTGAAAGTGATTGAAAATTTAAAAAACAAACCAAAAAATTTCCCTAAAAAGGGTTTTTTAACAAAAAAAACGGGATTTTAAACAATGATTTTTTTTTGATGAAAAACATTAATTTTAAAAAGACTATGTCTCCCACAAAACCCAGCCCCCTATAAGGAATATTTTCAGGGGGGTGTGTCTTTTGGGAAAAAAGGGGGTTTGCCCTATTTCCATTTAAAACCCCGAAAAAATTTTAAAAAATACAGCACTGGACTGTACTACAGGTTGTAACTCAGTCATTAAAAAACTCCCAGTGTAAAACAGGCCCTTTCATTAGATTTTTTCTGAAAAAAAAACTATAATACGGTCTTCGAGAAAAATCGATCCTTTAGGCCCAAAATTTCCCAATGCTCGAAGATTATATAAAATAACAAATTAAAGTTTTCAAAGCCCTTAAAAGAATCACTGTTTTTTTTTATTGCGGGTTTTTCCCCCGGCCCTTGGGTCTGTCTTTGCCCCGATTGCTTTTGGGGAAAGAGCAATTGGAAAACACAGACTCTATTCAATTAGCAGCCTTCCTGTTCCTCATCGTGTAAACGTTCCCTTTTCCTTTTTGGACATAATACCAACAAAGGGGACATGTAGGAAGTTGGGGGCTGACGGCCCATTCTAAATCGGTTTAAGGTAGTATAGACTGTGCCAGAATGTATGAAGCTGTTCCTCTGCAGGCTATACATTTGGCTACAACTTTGACCTCAAGACCACTTTGAGCTTGGTCTGGCTTTTCCCAAACAGTTTTTTGCCCCTACTTTTGGCGCCCCAAATTCATAAAATGTCTAATTCTACAAATGTGGTGCAACGTCCTCAGAACGCCCCCGATTTTGGTGCATTAAAAAAGTGCCCGGGGGCAGGCCCGGGATTTCAGCAAAGTGGGGAGTGTGATGTTTTATGCTTTAAATAAAAAAGGGGCTATGCAGTTTTTTTGGGTACAAAGTCCCGAAAGGGAATACTGAGAAACCCCTTTTTAATTTCCCCCAAATGCCCTAGCAAATGTTTTTTTTGGTTCCTCTCTCAAGGGGGTTTTTTTTCCCCCTTTCGAACCCAAACTCTTGCCTCTCACCCGCCAACCCGTAATTTCTACACTGCACTGAAAGGGCAAATCCCCCGAAACAGTTGGGGTGTAGTTAAATTTAAAAAGGGTTTTGGGGCTAAAAATCTTTTTTTCACATTGCTAGGTTCCTACAGCTACAAATTGAATGAGGAAAAACCCCCATCTAATGGGGGCCGCTGTGGAGCTCCTTTTTTTTCCCATAACCCTTAGCTTTATCCAAAAAGTCAGGGGTTTCTAAATGGCAAATAAACCCTCAAAACCGCCAATTTAGTGGTTCCTCTCTCTTCAAGGAGAGATTTTTTCCACTTTCGATGACATGCTGAAGGAAGTTTTCGTGCTGCGGGAACCGCTTTTCATCAAGTAAAGTGCCTTTTTCAACACCCCCCATTGATGCCAAAACCTGCTACTTATTTTTTTCCCAGGCTCCTTTTGTTTTTAGATCCCCCTTTAAAAAAGAAAAGGGGTTTTTCCCCGGGTTTATTTTAAATCATGGGAAATTCCCCTGTTAAAAAGTTTAAAGTTTTAAATTCTGTTGGAAGACAGGAGTAAGGTTCCCAAATCATTCAAGGCAAGTTTTTTTAAAATTTTACAATTTCAGAAAAAACGGGTTCATTATTTATATACCCTAGGAAAATTTTAAAACTCTCACAAAAATTTGATGTTGGAAAAAAAAGGACTGGGCGATTAAAATATGAAATAGGGCAACGTTTTATTGTCGAGAGATAAGCACCTACCAGATGTGTCTGGTAAAGGATTATTCCCGGCTCCACATTGAGAATAGGTGCTTTTTGGGCCCATTTTAAGTACGAATTTTCCCCCGGGGGTTTTCAAAGGGAAAATTAGTTTTTGGGGCCAAAAGTTATTGAAGTTGCATGACCCCCTTAAAAATGTTTTGGGGAAACCCATCCGGTTTGAGATTTAAAATTTCCCCCTTCAGCCCCCACCATTGAAAACCGGGTCGGATGACGTGGTTTTCAACAACTATTTCATGTGGATTTTAGGTTGATTTTCTTTGACGACGGATTCTGCCGGATTTACCGTCAGAAAGTGGGCCCCTTGGGGTTTCTGGGGTTTTTGGGGAACGGGACCCAAGCTCGGGAAGAATAAACTTTATTCTAATTCTTTTTTTACACTTAAAACCGACCGACAAGATACGCGTAGTATGAACCAGAACGCATATTTTCTTTTGGGAGGTAAATTGGGAGGTTTTTTACTTTTTGGTTTTAGGGGTGGGACTTCAAGTCCGGGGAAAAAGCGTGGATTATTTTGTTGGCAAATACATACATTTCTGCAAGCCCCATGTCCCCAAGTCACTCAAGAGACTTTCTGCACTAATCTGCTGTGAGTATACCCAACATACCCTCCGCTTGATTGATGGTCACCGGTGGCTAGTATTGAAGCACTATTGTTCTATGACAACTGCCATCTATACAGTACATACTAATGCAGCAGATTTTAGTTTTTACATTTGTAAAGGGTTTAAAAAAGACACTGTCCTTCCAAGGGTTTAAACCAAAGGGGGGGAAAATGTTTTTTTTAAAAGGGGGAAGGGCAAGGACTTTAAGCCCCGCCCCCCACTGGGGAATGCCCGAAAACCAAAGGCAAGAACCAATCTTTTCTTTCCCGTGGGAAACCCCCCTCTTGACCCCCAAACCAGTGTTTTCTGTAAATTATTATATTAATATTTTATCCTATGCACGAACATTTAATAATATGCACAATTAAAAAATATTTGTAACTGTAGGCTCCTCGGTCTTGTTTTTTTTTTTTTTAAAACATTGGTTAAAAACCCCCCTTTGGGCCCAGGGCCCGTTTTTACCTTCCCGACACAGCCCCCAATTTTGAAAATCTAACAGGGCAATTTTGTGAGAATTTAAATTTTTTAAAAACTTTTACCCATTTTATGTGAATTTAGAGATTGTTTTCTCGTGGGCCATTTTTGCTTTAAGTTTGTTAAAAAACTTTTATCCATTACAATCCCTTTTTTGGGTTTTTGGAAAAAAAAAATCAAAAATTTCATGGGAAAAATTTTGGAAAAAATTTTCGATTTTGAAAAAAATTTCAAAATTTCTGCGTGCAAGACAGATAATTATTTTACCACAAAATAGTTTTTAACTTAAACTACCAATGGGGTTTCCCCCTCTAAGGGGTTGGGGATCCCTTTTTTAAAGTCTTTTTTTTTAAATTTTTTTTTTCGACATTAAAAGGGCTTAGAAAAAATTTTGTAATAAAATTTTACATTTTCAAGAAAATTTGCAATATAATTTTTTTTGGACCATCCAGTTTTTTACGGGGGCTTTTTAGGGGCCTTTCATGTTAGAAAACCCCCAAAAAGTGACGCCCCTTGGGGAAACTAGACCCCTTTAACGTATTTAAAAACACTATTTAGGAAGTTTTATAACCCTTCAGATATTTACAGAAATTAAAGCCAAGGGAGGTGAAAATTTTTAAAAAATTTTACTTTTTTTTTCAGATTTTCCAAAATTTATCCATTATTCACTGGAATACGGTAAATTGACTAGGAAATGCAACTTAATAACAATTCCCCCCGGTTTCCCCCCCCCCCCGCCGTTTTTAGAGATATTTCCCTTTGTGGCCCTAGGGGAAAATTTTATGCCCCCACCCATAAACCCCCCAAAAAGAAGGAAACACCTACTTATTTGGGGCTCATTTTCAATACTTTTTTTTTAGGCGCCATTTCAGGTTGGGGACACCCCAAGGGGCTAAAAAATTAATTTAAAAACCCCTTTTAAAAAAACCCCAATTGGGAAAATACACCCCTTTTTAATTATCCCGGGGTTTTCATTGGTATTTTAGACCCAAGGTGATTCCCCAAAATTTTTTTTAAACATAAGGCTGTGAAAAATTTAAAAAAATTTTTTTTTTCCCTTTAAACTGCAATTTTAGTTAAAAAAATTTTTTATAATATACCCGGAATCCTGGAAAAAAAAAGAACCCCAAAAATTTTTTTAAGGCATTTCTTTCCAAATTCGGGAATACCCACATTTTTTTTTGGGGGGGGGGGGTGTAAAAATGCTGTTTGGGGGGCATGGGGGCGTTAAGGGAGGGGAACGCTATTTTGGGTTTTTGGAAAAGCCCCCAAATTTTGGGGGGGCCATGTCGCATTTGCAAAAACCCCCAAGTAGCAGAAAAGGCGAAAAACCCTTTAAAGTCGCCCCAAATTTTTTTATTCAAACCCTCTGGGAAACTCATCCCGGGGGTATTGTGCATTTTTTGGGTTTCACAATTTCCCTAAATTTTTTTTTTTCATTGGGCAATGAAAAAGGGGGGGAAAAAAAGCAGTTCGGTCATTTTTTTTTGAGTTTCAAAATTTTAAAAGCATTCGCCCGGGAGTGTAAAAAGATGTGATAACTTTTTCTATTTGGGGGTCGGTAACTTTCCCAAAATATAGATTTTTTATAGTTTTTTTTGTTTTATTACTTTTTCAAAAGTAGGAAAAAAAGTCTATAAAAAATTGCGTTTTTAAGTTGTCCCATTCTGACAGCCATAACTTTTTTATTTTGCTGTGGGGCAAGTGTGTATGGGCTTGTTTTTTGCGGGGTGAGTTGAAGTTTTTATTGGGAACCCTTTGGGTTATATGATGCTATGTTCACTTTTTATTAAAATTTTTCGAGATGTTTTTTTAAAAAAATACAGCAAAACTTGGGAGTGTTTTTTATTTTTTTTTAGCGGTCACTTTTAGGGGGATATTGACATTTGGGGCTTTACTCAGCAGGTCAATACGATTACCCGATTTCCCCAAATTTGTATATTTTTTTATGGGTTTAAATGCTTTTATTAAAAAAAAAAACTTTTTTTTTTCAACCAGGAAAATTTCGTTTTTTTTTATGCCTTTGTCCCAGGCCAAACTTTTTTAAATTTTTCTTTTTGCTTGGAGCGTGTTTGGGCTTGTTTTTTTTCGAGAAGAGTTGAAGTTTTTTTTAGTATCATTTTTGGGGGGGCAAGGGGTTTTTGATCGGCCCTTTTTAAAACCATTTTTTTGGGGGCCCAGGGTGAAAAAATACTGCAACCTAGTAGTGTTTTTTATTTTTTTAAAAGGGCTCACCGTGCCGTATCCGTGAAAATTAGTTTTCTCTTTGGGTCGCAGATTATGGGGTAAACCCAATTTTTATAGTTTTTTTTTTTGTTGGGAAACATTCAAAAAAAAAAAAAAGGGTTTTTTTGGGGTGTAAAAAAAAATTTATTTCAAACCTTTCTCTGAGAGCTTACATTTTTTATTTTTTTTGTATACCGAGCGAAAAAGGGAAATTTTTTTTTGCGGGATGGGCGCGTTTTATTTGGAAACATTGGCGTTTCTAGGGGTTTTTGATCGCCTTTTTTTTCCCTTTTATGTGCGCGGGGATGGAAAAATAATCTTAATTCTGTGATTTTTTTATTTTTTTTTTTCGGCGTTCATGAACGGGGTTTTTTTTAAAATGACAGATTTATTGGGGGAGGGGCGTTACGGGACCGGATACCAAAATGGGTACTTTATTTTTTTTTGATCTTTTTTGGGGGGATTTTTGGGGTTTTTAAAAGGGGGAAAAAGGGGGGTTTTACGTTTTTTTTTTTTATTTTTGTGTTTTTTGTTTCTCTGTTTTTTTCACTTTTTTTTACTTTTTTTTCACATTTTTATTTTTTCTTTTCCCCCTAGGGGACTTGAATGAGAGATTTTAGTTTTCCCCATTCAAAAAGGAATCCGTGCACAGCTTGTTGCTTGACTGGTTTTTTTATGAAAAACTTTTCATTTACGAAAGCCGGGGGCATTTCCCACAGGGCACGGCCGGGGGTCGGGGACGTTTACAGAAAAAAAACCCCGGGAAAGGGATTTTCTGCCCCTTTGTGCTGTCTTTTTCCAGAGGGCAGGAGCTGCACGGATCGCCCGATCCGGGGCGCTGCTGCCGCCGACAGAGACGCAGGAGGAGCGATCTCCTCCTGCGTCTCTTTTAGTTATTGCGACCCGATGGTCGCGATAATTAAGGGGTTAAACCGCCCCCCCCCCCCCTCCCCCCTCGGAGCGATCCGGGGTCGGGGGGGACCGCTGCGGGATGTCAGCTGTAATATACAGCTGACACCCCCCGCCGATCGCGCGAACTCTGCTTTAGAGTTCGCGCGATCCTCAGGACGTATCCATACGTCCAGGTGCGTGAACCCCCAAACGACCTGGACGTATGGATACATCTAAGGTCGTTAAGGGGTTAAACAGTTTTCAGGATTTCTCTCTAGGTATGAGCATCGAGATCCAGAAATTTACAGGGTTTGCCTTAGGATGCATTCACATGGAGCAGATCTTGTTGTGGATTATCTGTGGATGTATCTGTAAATCTTTCTACATTGACTCCAATAGCAGAAGGAAAAATACACAGGAAAGGTTTAGATTTTAGTGCAGATTTTGCCTTCTGGGATTGAAGTGTCGAAAAATCTGCAGCAGAGGTGTAATGCAAAGTGAAGTGGAGCGCCCATGCTACCACATGTCATTCACAATACTAGTGCCGCCTTATGAGGCAGAGGGCTTTTGGGCTCTCTAAAGCCGCAGTCCCTGGTAGCGACTGCTACCTTGGCACACCCTTTAGCTATGCTCCTGATCTGCACCAGATTTGACCAAGTATAAACATACTTTTTAATGAAGTATATATGTAGCATAATAGTAACTAGCAGAGGAAAAAATACAATCACTTATGAACTATTAACTGTCAAAGGGGTTGTGTGACAAAAAAATATGGAGGACGGATGGAGGTTGTATAGCTTCATTATAAGCCTCATTATAGGCCAAAGCTGCAAATAGTAGTTTTTGCTGTGCTGGACGTTAGATGTCAATGTATTACACCGATGGACATTCATTTGATTCATTTGCATGTAATATTATATTTGTCCTAATCAAGGGCTTGGGAAGTTCTGAAAATGTATGGTTTTCCTAAGGGTGCTTTCACACGGGGCGTTTTTGATGCGTTTTTGTGCAGCAATGTACAGCATTAATTGCTGTACATTGCTGCACAAAAATCGCGGTAATTACCGCGAATTTACCACGATTTTTGCAGCGATTGGTGTGCAGTAATGTACAGCATTAATTGCTGTACCTTCCTACACAAAAAATGCATTGAAAAACGCATCAAAAACGCACCAAAAACGCACCGTGTGAAAGCACCCTAAGGTGCTTTCACACAGTTTTGTCGCAGTTTTAACTTCGCTCCAATTAAACTGCCTTTATTACCAGCAGCTTCTTTCAGTTGTCTAAATTGTTCAGAAAGGGTTTTCAATTAAGTAATCAATAACTGTGTTTGACGTCTTGTGGATACAAAGGCACTAATTGATTCCTCACTTTCCAAACAGGTTAGATAAGTGAAAGAAGCTGCTGGAAATAAAGGCAGTTTAATTGGAGCACAGTATAGACTGCACCAAAACTGCGCTGTGTGAAAGCACTCTAAGAGGTTTTCCAGAAATGTAAGGATTACAATACGCTTGTTAAAAATCTCAACCGCTGTGGGATTGATGGCACCATCATGTGTGCACAATATAGTCACATGGCTGCGGTGTCTGATCTCCCACAATATCCATTCAGCCACTGGATGATACCATCCTGTAATGTCACTAGAAAATACATTCCCCGCTGCAATGGCATAACTAGTATTTATAGGGCCATAAGAAAATAAGACTGGGCCCCACCACCTAATGACAGGAAACTCCAGCAGCTGCAACAATTAGGGCATGTTCACACAGCGTGTAAACATATGTTATTAGATGCGTGTTTGGATCCATCTGTCGGACCCTAAACAGACCCAAACACGCATCTAATAAATAGCAGTGTAATTTTATATTGCTTGCAATGGTTCAGACAAGTGATCGCCGATACGCGTTTACTTGCGTCTTTCGGATCCGTTCTAAGAATTGAAAGACGCAGTAGGAGCCCTATTTAAAACTATAGGGTGCTGCCACTCCGGTACGAGACTGGAGGAGGTGGGCTGGTGCAGTGGACGGAGAACCTGCCACACATGACAGTGGAGGGTCCAAGTGCGTTGCCAGTGTCTTCTACTGGGAGATGGCCTTGAAGATTCTTCACCGGGGATACCTATCTCCAAGTCGCAACTATCTCATGGGGGGCTTCGCATCACCGTCCTGCTCTAGGTGTGGGGAGGGCACGGCAACTTTATATCACTGTTTTTGGTCCTGCCCGATTAGCCAAACATTTTGGAACCGTATTCAGCGATTCGTAGTCACACATACTAGCCTCTCCATGCCTCTAACCCCTGAATGGGCCCTCTTTGGTATATTACGGGACACAGAACGACGAGCCCCGCGTCACACTAAACAATTAATCTTTTGCATATCGGCAGCGGCACGGAAAACTATTCTCCAAACTTGGATAGGCCCCACCATTCCCTCATTACTCATTTTCCTAGAAAAACTATCATACCTATTACGAATGGACTGGGTGGAGGCCTCCCTCCAAAAAGAAGATAGAGTGGAGAATTCTTTTTTAACATGGCAGCCCATAATTGATATACTCCCAAATCATATACAATTGCGTATTAGATCATGTTTCTGTTCCACGACCTGGTACCTTGGACAGGCAATCGGAGGCACACCTGAGAATCACTCTTAAAACCTTCCACCCCAACTTCGCAAATGGATTTCAACTTTCAACATAAGGGCGGAGGTGGTTCCACGTGTCTTCAGTCACCCACCCCCTCCTCTTTCCTTGATCCATGCACCTCCCTTTGTACCCAATGTGTGTGTCTGTTGATTGTTTATTTGTGATGTTTATAGCTAAGATATACATAATTTCACCCGATTCCAATCAATCAAGACCAGACTTATCGTCCATACTCAGGTTCTTCAAATCTTGGAGCTCTGTCCTTGGATCATAACATCAGATAGACAGACTTTACTGTTTCTACTTAGAAACGAAGTCTGAAGACTACTCCCCAGCGATATTAATGGGTATATGCCCTCAACGCTCAGATCTGGGCTTTGTTTCTTGTTTCTATTTGTTTCTATGCCTAATTATATATGGACTTCATACACACTCCTTGGTCATGATTGTTACCTGATTTTCCTTACCTCCTATCCCCACCTTTATTCCACCTCCCCCCTCTTCTCCCTCCCCCCCCCTCCTCATTTCCCTGATGAAAATGTTTGTCAACAATTGAAACGTTAATAAAAACAAGTTGGAAAAATAAATAAATAACTATAGGGTGCGATCCTGCTGCATCCAAAACGCATCCAAGCACGCACTTGTGGGTTGGATGTGTGTTGGATCCTTTTTGGATCCGATCACTGCTGCGTTTTTGGATGCGATTTTCAGATCGAAAGTGGATCCAAAAACACCGTGTGAACACCCCCTTAAAACTACAAGGGTGCGTCCACACGGCAGTGTGAAAATAATTTTCGGATTCTGATTAAAGAATCCGGACGGTATTTTTTCGTCTTTAACCCCTTAAGCCGAACGCCTGAAAAGTAGTTAATGACCAGAACATTTTTTAGTTTTGGCCTCCCTTGCGTTTAAACAGTTGTAACTTTTTATTTTTTCAATGACGCAGTTGGATGAGGGCCCCGTTTTATTCGAGACAAGTTGTAAATTTATAAGGGAATAGTTTAAGTACACATTATAAATAATTGCAGTATTTTTTTTTTTTTTTTAACAAAAAATTTTTTTTGTTTTTTATTTTTTTTTTCACCATTCACATTACACAATTAATAACTTGTTAGATTAATTCTACAGGGTATTTTAGGGTTGCGTGGATACCAAATATGTTTAGGTTTTTTTTGTGCGTGTAATTTCTGCACAATTATTTTTTTATAATATTATTTTTTATTTTATTATTTTTTTTTTATTCTTTTTTTTCACACTTTTATGGTTTTTTTGTACTTTTTTTTTGAACCCATGAAGGGAGAACTGTTTAACTTTTTTTATTTTTTTTTTTACACTTAGTAATGTATTAGCATATTCATATATGCTAATACATGCTAATCTGTGTCAGTCTGACACAGGCAGTGATTAGGACAGCACACAGTGTGTCCTAGTCACTGGCTTCTTACACAGACAACTTGGGCCATGCTGGGGTCCCCAGAGCTGACTTTTGCACCCGGGGTCCCTGAGCTCTGTCGGGTGACCGGGCGTTCCGATCACCCGACAGAGCAGGGGAACCCTTTGATTGCGTTTGCGGTTAACGCACCGCCGCAATCAAGGGTTAAAGCATGGGGTTGCGGAGGTTTCCTCGTTCCCCGATGCCTTGCAGGACTGCTCTGGATCGGGGGGTGTAGTTCAGCCCCGATCCTAGCGCAGCTGTGGCGCCGGGCGCCGCAAAACCCCGATGTCTGCAGCGACGTCAAAGACCCTCGCTGCAGAAAGAACGACCCGCACCGGCCGCCGTCAAAAGACGGTGCGCGGTCGTTAAGGGGTTATCATGGTTTTGGGGGACAGTTCTGTCCGTGGTTTGCGGATTCGCCCGTCCCCCTTCGCGCCCACTTGTTCATGTTCTGCCCGAAAACCGGTCGGAAGAATGAACATGTTCTAAGTTTTTAGGAATGCTGGCGGTGTAAAAAACCATCTGGCGGAAAATCCGTGCAGTGTGGACTGCTACACGGATTTTCTATTTAAGTCACTGTAAAAGGTTGACAGTCGCTTTACAGATGTTTTCAAATTCGAAAACGGTCTGTAAATCTGACTGAAAACCCTTGCCCTGGGGACAAGCCCTAAATATAGTGGTAAATATCAGAGAGCCCACAAAGTAGTGGTAGAGCGAAAAAAAAAATTGTCCAAAAAATACAATTTTCCCTACACCGAGTGGCCCTTCAACTTGGCCCCATGGGGGCTGCTAGGGTATATTGCCCATGCCTCTCTCAGTGTTGTATACATAGTCTTTCCTGAGGGATCGGAAAAAATCCACTACAAGTATTAGTTGCTTGTCTTCATTAGAAGACCTCCTTTATGTATTAATAGTAAAACAATTACATTCACGAGGAATATTATGATGGATTCTGGTAAACGCTTAGAAAACCGTCCTCACTGTGGCCATGTCTCTATGATTATATAGCTGATATCTTTGTATACCGTCTCAAAGGCATCGTGCCAATGAATATAAAAGTGAGCTCAGTGCCACAGAGCTGTTGGTGACAGCTGCCCCTGCTGTTGTTGACCCCAAGTGCTCCTGCTCAAAACAGATGGTGTTTCTTTACTTTTTGTGTATGAGACATCTTCTATTAAGTTGTTTTAATAAAGTTTGTTTGTCAAGGAAATATAAAAAAAAACTGAAATTTGTAAAATTAAGTTTATTTAAATAATAGGTTATAATTTTTTTTTTATTGGTAAACTTGGTTCTCGATAAACTGGCTAAAGTGCTGTTTAATAAACAGTAATTTTTTCCTGTAGATTAAGGTTGCGTCCACACGACAGGGTGTAAAATACTGCTCAGATTCTAATTAGAATCCATCCAGTATTGTACAGTCGGTTTTCATCCCATTTAATGCTGCGGCATTGTGGGTTTGGATACCCCCATCCATAGAACAGTACTATGATCTGCTGTTTTCCTGTGGATTATAGAATATGCTCTAATTTTTTTGGATTTGAAATCCGCCCTGTGTAGACAACAGCTAGGATTTTCTATTAGGTCTATGGGGATGGTGTACGGCCAGATTTTTGTGGATTCTAAATACTTAATCCACTTACAAATCCAACTGTAAACCAGTCCAGTGGAGACACAGCCTAAGGGCTTGTTCACACAGCGTTTTATGGATCCGCATTTGCGATCGGACCCTAAACAGATTCAACACGCGGCTGGGTATTTGGATGCGTGTTGGATGCAGCAGGATCACACCCTATAGTTTATAATAGGGCTCCTGCTGCGTCTTTTGGACCAAGAATTGACTTGTCGATTTTTGGGACGCATCCGAAAGACGCCATGAGACGCATCAGTGATCAGTTGTGTGAACGCCGATGCATGTTTCATATTAAAAACAATGTAAATCACATTGCTTTTTGTTAGATGCATGTTTGGGTTCAGACAGACAGATCCAAACACGCATCTAAAAGCGTATGCTCACACGGACCCAACAGACCGTGTGAACATACCCTAAGGCTATGTTCACACGGCAATAATTGCGGGATGTATTTCGCCCGCAATTACGCCGTGTGCTCAGGAGCGGGGCGGCCAGCAGCCGCCGGCCCCATAGACATGCATTATTCTCGGTGCGTATACGCCGTAAATAATTGACATGTCACTTCTCTCCCTGTTCGCCGTATTCCGCGAGCGGGGAGAGGAGACGGAATCCATAGTTCTCTATGAGAACTGTGGATTACCGTAATGACTGGGACATGTCTCGCCCCGTATTTAGTGCACTACGGTGCAAAATACGGGGCGAGACATGTCCCATTTTAAGCCGTGAGAACATAGCCTAAGGGTGCTTTCACACAGTTGGGTTTTGTGGCGGTTTTGGTGTGTTTTTTCACTTGCAGGACTGCGCAGCAATTAAACTGCCTTCATTACCGGCAAGCTTTTTTTAGCTATCTAAACTGTTCAGAAAGATGTTACAAGTGAGTGATCTTGCAGATTCTTAATACAGTATCACGATACATCAAATAAGACGTGGGGCTAAAATATTTGAAAGTTTCATACGAGTTTGACCCTGTTCAAACTTTCTTTTCTCTCTTTTTGACAGCATACAGTGCAGGGTACAAAACGACAACTTGCTTGATAACTGCACACGGGGTAACTTCCTTTTTACTGAGTGCACCATTTAGACTAGGTCTACACAGCTCAAGTTTTGGGTCAGACTTTCGGCGGTTTCAGTATTTAGAATCTGCCAAAAATCCAACTGTAACCTGTGGTGTGTAGCCCTCAATAGAAAATCCGTGCTGCAGTCTACACAGCACAGACTCTTTTCTGAGGGAAACCTAAACCACTGGTGGAATATAGAACATGTTGGATATTCAGATTCCCGCAGCCCCACTGTCCTGGGCAGCAGGGAATTCTAAAACATCCTGTTTTTTTTTTTTTTTTTTTTTGCACAAAAAGACAGCGGTGCGGCGCCGTCCAGCAATATGAACATGCGGTCAGATTTTGGACGCCATTTTCACTTCGCTATGTGGACCTAGCCTTAGGCTTAGTGTGTTATTTTGAACGGATGATGGATTAGTTGTGACACAGGTAAAAATGGATGCTTTAAAGGGGTTTTGCCACGATGTAATGTTGACGTGGGATCCTCCAAAATGGGTATTTAATCACTTTTCTAAATATATGTGATTAAAAAAATAGCAGCCTGAGAGAGCTACAGGCTGCCTTACCTGCACTTAGTTAATTAAATGCTTGCATTAGATACGACCAGGCAGAGTGACAAGAGCTGCTGGCCCAGCTTCCACCAAGAACACTTCTTATCTGATGAGAGGGAGCGTGAAGAAGCTTTCAAGGCACCGGGTAGAAATATGTTGTGTTTTGTATACAGAATCCACTAGCTGTAGTGTGATTATCTGAGTAGATCCCTGCTTTATCTGATGACAGAGAACATGAAGAAGCTTTCAAGCTGCTGTGGAGAAAAGGTGTTGTCTTTTGTATACAGAATCCACTAGTTGTAGTTTGATTATTTGAGTGAACATTTCACAAGATCCCTTATGCATGGCTCTGTGCTCTGGCTGTGTCTCTCTCCCTCAGCTCAGCGTGGCTTTGTTTACATTTACTTCTTAGCAGATAAGGCACGCCCTGGCAAAACCCCTTTAATGTGTTCATTGACTCGTTTTTATACTTTCCGTCAAATACGCGCTTAATTTTAACAGTTAGGCCTCGTTCACACGGCTTATTTCGAAACGGATTTGCCGCCGTATTTACGATTGTAAATCCGTTTCGAGATCAGTCTGAAATAAGTTGCAGGCTATTTAATATGGGTTTTAATGGGAAATACGTGTCGTTGTTCAGACGACATGTATTTCCGTGCAGTATTGCCGCTATAACGGCCGGGGAAGGTAAAAAACAATGTGAATGTAAATATTGGACGGGATTTCGCAGAATTTCTCATCAATATAATGAATGGGGATTGTAAACCCGTCGCGTTATAGTGCCACACTAAGTGTCTACTTGTATTTCCAATGATTTTCAACTGATTGCGGAACGGATTATATACGATCGGCAATCCGACGTAAAATTAGTTCTGAATAAAGGCCGGAGGAACATAGCCTTAAAGGACACAAGTGGCTGCGCTTTTTCAAGTTTTAAATTTTTTTTTATGTTACAGTATACTTTTTTTTACAATGTATGTCAATGGAAAACAGATCCTCGTATTTGTGCCCATGTTGTAAACGTATACATTTGTATCTGTCATATAAAATATAAACAAAGCTACCCAATCAAATTGCAAGGAAAAATGGGTGATAGGCTTTGCCATGGAACAGCTAGTTTAAGAAAAAGGATGTCAAACGTCTGCTCCAAACCGTGCACGTTTGGCATACATTTTGACGTATCGTCAATCACAATGGGGCAGATTTATCAAGGCAGTTGCGTCAGAATTCCAGCTCAATTTGCGCCAAAAAACAGCTTTTTTCGCCCTAACATTTTGTAGGTTGTTTTAGACAGTTTCAGATGCTTCTGCGCCTCGTCTGACAAAGGGGGGTGTGGTTTATAAAAAATGGGCGTAGTTTCATTTAAAGGGGTGTGGCTTAAATGCTGCACAAAAAGAAAATACACATTTTTGTCGGCAGTTTCTGAAGGTAAAGTTAAGCAACTTAATTGTGGTTCTACTTAGACTAGACAGTTCTAACTTGCACTAGATTTATCATACACTAATGATAAATTTGGCGCATTGTAAGACTGTCTGGTTTAACTTTACACTGTCTAAAAGTAAGACATTATTGATAAATCTGCCCCAAATGTGCATGAAGCCTTAGGGCTTGTTCACATGACGTTTTGGAACCGTTTTTTGGATCAGTTTTTTACCAGAAGAAAACTGCATCCAAACTGCATCCAAAAACGTATTCCATAAATGCAGCGCTGATGCTTTTTGGACTACATTGTGCATTCGTTTTTTGGATGCGTTTTTTTTTTCGGATGTTTTTCAATGCTTTTTCTCTTTCAAATCAATCATCTATTCAACCCCTTAACGACCTTAGAAGTATAATACGTCCAGGTCGATTTGGTGGGTTCACGCCACCTAGACGTATGGTTAAGTCCTATGAGGATTCGACGCGAGAATCTCTAATGCAGAGTTTCCAACCTCGCGACCGGCGGCGGCGGTGTCAGCTGTATATTACATGTGACATCTGCACAGCGTCTTGCCCCGCACCCCGGTGATCGCTCCTTCTGCGTCTCTGTCGGTGGCGTGCAACGCTACGGATCGCTACGATTCGTGCAGCTTCCTGCCTTGAAGACAGCGGAAGGCAGAGAATGCCCTTCAAGGGTTGTCTGTGGACGTCATGTTGCCCGGCCGTGCCAATGTGGGCATGACCGGCATCGGACTGACAGTTGTCATAGGAAACCCAGTGCATATCAACTAAAGTATGCACTGATTCCATATTGGAATGAAAGATCTAAAGAATATCTCATTCAATATCCCCTATGGAGAAAAAGTAAAATAAAAATGTGAAAAAGTGAAAAAAAAGTGAAAAACAAGTTAAAACACAAAACACGAAAAATAAAATAAAAATTAGTACAACCGCTCCCTTTTCCCTTTACAAACGCCAATCGCCCCAGAAAATAAGATCAAAAATAAATAAAGTACCATATTTGGTTTCGCCACACAAGTGCGTAACGGAACATGCCCTATATAAAATTGTTTTGTAATTAACCGTTACGGTGATGAAAACGCCGTAAAAAAAAAAAAAATACAATCTCACGATTTAAGATTATTGTTCATCCGCAGACACATAAATATGGAATAAAACAGCGATTCAAAAACACACTAGAAACGCCAAAGTTTGTACCAAATTATAAACGTCAGTTCATCCCGCATAAAATAATGTCCTTATAAGCTCTGTATACGGAAAAATATAAAATAATGTATAGCTTCTGAAGAAGCGTGCATCAATATTGTTGTACACGACTAAAAAACATACTTTTCTTTTTTTTTTTTTTAAAAGGTGCTTCATCATAAATAAACCTATTAAATAGGGTATCGCATAATCGTAGCGACCAAAGAGTAAAGCTCTAACTTATTCACGGGATACTGCACAGTGAGCCCTGTTAAAAAATAAAAATAAAAAACACTACTAGGATTGCAGTATTTTCTTCACCCTGGCCTCCAATAAATGGATTATAAGACGATCAAAATAAGCCTTGTCCCCCAACAATGATAAATAATAAAAAAGTCAACTCATCTCGCAAAAAAAAACAAGTCCTACACAGATCATGCTATAGAAAAATCTTATAAAAGTTATGGCTATCAGAATATGCGATGCAAAAAAGTTATTTTCCTGGTTGAATTTTAAAAGTGGGTGTTTTTATTGTATATAAATGCACTGTAAATCATATAAAAAATATACAAATGGGTATCGGTTGTAATAGTATTTGGACTGCTGAGTTAAAGGTACCCTTGCTACTGTAGTATTCATTCAGTGGGACCGCCTTATAAAATAAAAATAATAAATACACTACCAAGATTGCTGTATTTTGTTCAAACATCTCAGAAAAATCCTTAATTAAAAAGTGAACATGAGCATTAATATGAACTCCCATAATGGTACACTATAAAACAACTGAACTCATCCCGCAAAAACCAAGCCCACTACACAGCCTGTGCACCAGCAAAATAAAAAAGTTATGGCTCGTCAGATCTAGGATCAATACATAAAAACGCAATTTTTATAGAGTGATATTTCTACTGTGTTAAAAGTAATAAATACAGGAAAAAAAAAACGATATAAATTATTCTTGTATAATTGTACCGACACCCCTAGTTATGTTATCACGTATTTACACCTGCACGGCGAATGCTCATGTAAAATTGATGAAAACTCAAAAAAACATGTCCGAACTGCGTTTTTCCCTTAATTTTCATTTGCCCAAATGCTAAAAAAAAAAAAAAACTATGGAACTCCTGTGCATCCGCAAACATGCACAGTACTACCCCTTGATGAGATCCTGATGGGTGTTGAATCCAAAATGGGGCGACTCTCTGAAGTTTAGCAGTTTGCTACTTTGGGGGCCTTTGCAGAATGCGACCTGGCCCCACCAATATCTGTGCGACCAAAAGCCAAATAGCGCTCCCTCCCTTATACGCCTTGCCTTGCGCCCAACCAAACAGCTGGTTTTACACCCACATGATAGGGTATTGCCGAAACTGGAAGAAATTGCTTAACAAAGTTTTAGGGTTTCGTTTTCCATGGTATTTCCTTGTCTAATATGAAAATTTTAAGCTAAAATTGCAGTTTATGAAATAAATTTTATTTTTTTTAATTTTCACAGCCTTTTGTAATAACATATTTTGTGAATCACTGTGGAGGTTATATACTCATATGCACCCATGGGATATATTAATTTAGGGGTGTGTAAGTTTTCAATTATGCCAGTTCATTTTTAGGGGTTTTAATTAAGGTTTTAGCTCCTTAGGGTGTCCCCAAAAACCTGAAATGGCACCTAAATAAATATCGTATTGATAATGAGACACCAGTGTTATAGTTAGGGGTTGCTACCTCCTATTCTGGGGCTTATGGGGAGCCAAAAATTTAAACTGCACTAGGGCCAATATGATAGCTCTAAAAACGGCAGACCTGGGGGAATTGATTATTAAGTTGCATTACTAGTCAACATTTACCGTTATTCCAGTGAATAATGGAATAAATATTGAAACTCTGCAAATAAAAAAAAGGAAATTTGAAATGTCACACTCCACTTGCTTTAATTTTTGTGAAATATCTGAAGGGTTTATCAAACTTCATAAAATAGTGTTGTAAATTCGTTAAGCGGGTCTAGTTTATCAGATGGCGTCACTTATGGGGGTGGGGTATCTTAACAGCAGCTCCTCAAAGACCACGAGTAGAAACTGGGTGGTCCCTAAAAAATGTATATTGCAAATTTTCTTGAAAATGTGGAGAAGAAATTACTACTTAATTTCTATGCCTCTTTGTCGTAAAAAAAAAAAAAAAAGAATTTAAAAGAAATGATGCCAACCTATAAGTGGACATATGGTAGATGTGTTGATATAACTATTTGTGGTTGAATAATTATCTGTCTTGCAGCAGAAATTTATGCAAACTTTCAAAATCGCAATTTTTTTTTCAAATTTCATGAAATTTGTGTATTTTTCACAACAACAAGGATTGTATGGATAAAAATTTTTACTAACTTAAAGCACAATGTGTCCGAGAAAACAATCTCTGAATACAAAGCGAATAGGTTAAATGTTAAAAAGTTCTTCTTCCACATAAATGTGACATGTCAGATTTCATAAAATAGGGGCGTGTCAGGAAGTGGTCAAAACAGGTGGGTCCTTTAGGGGTTAATTTCACCTATTCTATGACATATACAACCCTTTTTGATAATTATTAACCCTAACCTATTAATAATTATTAATAGTTATTTACTAATAATTATTATTAATTCATTATTGATAATCAATTAAAATAAATAATAAGTGATTATTAATTTAGTAGTAATTATTTATCATTAATATTTAATTATTTTTTAATAATTATTGCTTAGCAATAATTCTTAATTTATTAATAATTATTGGTAATTTATATTTATTAATAATTGATAATTATTAATTAATGAAACTACTAATTAGTAATAATTAAATATAATATTATGTATAAATATAATATAATACACCTAATATAATTATATAACGTGGACATTTAAATTTTAATCCAATGCGTTTTTCGGATGTACCTTTGGCATCAAAAGCGGATCCAAAAGTTACCCAAATGTATGCTGCACTTTTGGATCCGCTTTTGGGAGGCCAAAAGCGCAGTCCATTATATCCTATGGGGACTTCTCTTGCGTAAAACGCAAGAAGAATTTACCTGTCATTTCTTAAGACGGATCCGAAAAGCGCAAAGCAGAATAGAAATCAAAAGCGCATCGGCGATCTCTCGTGGGAACGGCGATGCGCTTTTTACATTGAAAGCAATGTAAATCACACTGAACATCGTTGGATACGTTTTTCGGATCCGCTTTGCTTGCGAAAAGCGGATCGAAAAAACGTCGTGTGAACAAGCCCTTAGGGGGACGCCTTTATTTTTCACATTAACTTTGGTTGTTTTCTTGGAGAAGATACTTTGTATCATTGCTGGATGCCATCTTATCTGTAACATGTGACACCCTGAAGTGTCACTTCTGTTCACCCTACTTTTAAATACTAACATTCTCCATATAATTTTTCACTTAAACATCATTGAAGTTAATACAAGTGAAGTTGTTTGCAAATCTCAGGCCAATTCCCATGTGTAGAGGTTGCGATCCCAATTAATGAGAAACATAAGAGGCTCATATGTTCCTGACAAGCTCATCTACATACCCAATCCCCCTCTGCTATCCAGAACACTTCATGTTATCTCTTACACCCTCTGCCCATATCCTGAACACCACAATCAATAGTTTCAAAGAGAGAGTCTATAAAAAAGCAATGCGATTCATTGAAAGACTCTGAAAAGAAGTTTCATCTTCTAATTAGTTTAGGAAGAACAACAATGACATTAAGAGTTAGTGAGTGGCTGAGGAGTATTTAAAGGCAACTGCTAGGAAATTCTCCCAGACTGGTTTTCTCCATTCAGTATTGTATCCTGCTTGTGAACACATCACCCCTAGTACAATGGAAGATTTTGGGTGGTACCAAGAATTATCAAGTGAAGACCAGTTCTGGGGTCAGCTAAGCAGTAGCTACCCCTCTGAAATGGACAACTGCAACTTGAATTTTGAGGTCTCCACAGAACATTTATCTCCGTGGCTTCCCATCCCTCAGTTCACACCTGACTTTCAGATCCCTACACCCGATCTTGACGAGGAACTGAGCAGCTCATGTGAAGGACAAGGCTTTCTAGGTCCCTTAGTGAAGGTGCACAGGCATGCGGCTAATATAAGAGAAAGGAGGCGCATGCTGAGTATTAATTCTGCTTTTGAAGAGTTGCGTGGTAAGGTACCAACTTTCCCTTATGAGAAACGTCTGTCAAAAATTGACACCTTGCGCCTGGCTATCGCCTACATTGCTCTGTTAATGGACATATTGGCCTCAGGGATTGACCCCAAATCCTATGTTGATGACTTTGTAAGAAATGGATCTCAAGGAACTAACAGCATGATCTGGAACACAAGTGGTAAGTCAATTAAGAGTATATAGTATTTACGTTTATCCTCATTGCATTATACTTAATGTTTGTTACCTGTTTGATATACAAAATTGTAACAAACTTCAATTATATATAAAAAAAATATATATAGTATGAGAGTACATGTATATTGGATGGTACATGTACATGGATGGTAATCTTTCTTTGCAGGAAATTTGCAACAGAGAAATCCACAGCCAAGTATAGTAGCAAGTGGAGAAGCAGAAACTGACCTGTGGTGAAAATTTGTAATATGCAACATGTGAATTTATGTTGCTGAATGAGCACAGATTTTCCCCATTAAGGGAAGTAAAAAATCTATAATAAAATGCATTAGTGTGGATTTTACTGCAGATTTACAGCAGTAAAATCAGCAACCGAGGATTTCAAAACCATCAACTGTTTTTTTTTTTTTTAACCACTTTTTTTGGGCATATACAGCAGAAAATTCCACCCCAAAATGTTGGTGTGGGTTTGTCTTATGGATTTCCCGTCAGATTTGCATTTGCTGCAGCAAATCTATCCTGTATGCATTTAGGCTATGTTCACACAGGGGAATTTCGGCGTGCATTTCGCGTCGTATTTGCGCTCTAATACAAACGAGCAATGTGCGCCGAAATTATGGTAATCCATAGTTCTCAGAGAACTAAGGATTACGCCTCCTCTCCCCGGGCGTACAATACGATCGTATTGTATGCCTGGGGAGATGACATGTCAATTACTTGCGGCGAATACTTACCACCTCCCCTCCCCCTGCGTCGCGGGAGTACGCGCCGATCACCACGACTCCCAAACACCCGGCGTAATTGCGGGGCGTACTGTACTCCCTGCAATTATGCCGTGTGAACCTCGCCTTACCCTTAGGCAGTGTTCACATGGCTTATTCAAGCCGTAATTGCGGGACGGATTTCGCCCGCATTTACGGCTTGAATAAGGGGCGCGGCGGGGGAGCTGCCCGCCGGCCCCATAGACATTGCATTATTCACGGCGCGTACGTGCCGTAAATTATGTGCATGGCACGTTCTCCCCGCGCGGCGGATTCGCCGAGCGGGGAGAAGAGACGGAATCCATAGGTCTCTGTGGATTACCGTAGTTACTGGGACGGATTGGAGCAGTACTGCAGCGCAAATCCGGCGCGGAGTACGGCTCCAATCAGTCCCAAAATAAGCCGTGTGAACGAGGCCTTATACTACTATTTATGTGTGAATTTGAATTTTGTTCCCTGTAAAAGTGATGATTAGTGTCAAAAGTCCCTGTCCCATCCTGCTACCAGTGCCTATTTCCAATACTACCAGTCATACTCAAGCATTGAATAAAATGCATAAGTGGCTTCAGAATAATGAAAGTTGGAATCTGTTTTATATGGGCAACTGTTTTGCTAACTCTCCCTAATTTTATTCTATGCCCAAGGACACCACAAAACCTCTCTAATCAAGCAACAGTAAAACTACCATTCATCACTGTAAAGAACTTGGTCATGTATACATAAAAATAATCCCTTTTCTTAATAAATGCAGCGTTTTACAGTCCACTGCGCCATGATCAGGTTAAGAATAGACAATGTCACGTCAAGTACCATAATTGCGATGATGTGAATGTCTCAGCAGTCCTCAGATTTCGTCAAACCACTATTTGCCGGTGGTTAGATAAATTGTGATTAATTCCATAGGTTTAGTGATACTTGTATGTTGTCTTTATGACACAAGCGACTGCAGAACATTTGCTGATGCCCAGCGCAGAACTGCAATGCAAAGTAAGATTAAGAGGCAAATGTATGAAACGGTTTTGGTCTAAACCTCACTTTTTTTCCCCATAGAAATCGATGGGCAAAAAAGTGAGTTTTAGACCTAAACCGTTTCATACATGCGGCCCTAAATTTTCGCTGTAGATTTGGGCTATTGTTTGCCTTAATTTACATTGAAACACTCTAAAGCTAACGAGCAGAAATAAACATAAGAGCACCTTTCTTCGCTGTGAAGTCTGTTTATAAGTGATCAAGGGATGAATGTTTTAGTTTGTTTTTTTCCAGCACTTTGTTGTACAAATCACCTACTCGTACCATGTATTCCTTCTTTTCAGATCTCACTGCCCGTCTGTCTTGGATTAAATGGGACTGACGCAGCAGTATTTACCAGGTGCACAGTTCTCACCATTGACAGGCCTGAGATTTATAGTACTTGCCATTCCCAGGGACTATGAGAATGAAGTACTTGATGATCACGCAGCACATCATGGGAATGCTATAAAGGAACAATGAGTAATTTATTCATTTTACACGGATTTGTTCTAGAAGTGTTAGGAGACACCTAACATTAAAGGTGTCATGGGCTTGGAGTGCACATTTGGAGGACTACGGTTTGAGCCGAAGTCAATGAAGAACTTTTTAGAGATAATTTATGATGTTTATTGGTTTCCTTATTAATAATGCAATGTTGTGTCAATGATGATATAGCAAAATACAAATTAAATAAGATATTTATAAGTTCATTTCCTTGTTAAAATTGTGCAGTTCAGATCTTTGGTGGTGGATCAGCTTGTGCTCAACAAATTAGACACCTACACTGTGCGCCCCCTAGGGCACTTTTACAATGGCCATAACGCCAAAACTCTTGCGCAAAGTGTGCCAAAAACAAGCTAGGGGACGTGCTTTACACCCCATTTCTTATTGTTTTAGACAGTTTCTAATATATATAAGTAATCACAAACACATGAAAACAATTGTCAAAAATGTTTCTTTACTTTTCTATTAATTTTCGGTACATGCATGTATATATGTATTGGATTTTTATGACCCAGCACTGAGATAGCTTTCTTTACTAGTGTGCCAAGCAACTTTTACTGTGGATTAGACAGTTTCTAGACACTACTGCGCCCCATCCGACAAAGGCGGGATGTGGCCTCAGTAAATGCGTGGCTTAGCTTCCGATGCTGTGCAGCAAAAGTTTGGCGCAATTAGCGGCATAATAACTAATAGAAGGTCTAAAATTAAGACTAGACTGTTTAAATAAAGATTTATCAACATCTATGATAAAAGCAGCACATTGTAATTCATTGCAACTATATCTCAACTAACTGTGGCCCTCCCACCCTTAAAAAAAAAAACAAAAAAAATGGGATGAAAATCAGTGATTTCATTCCACAGTAACAACAATGCAGTCCCACGACTTGAAAATCAAATTTGGGGTTCCAGAACAAAAGGTACTTGGGTACAAAGATCTACAGAAATAACATTGTAAAAGGAACATAGGGTATTGCAGTACCAAGATGGCAGGCGCCGTACAGGAACCACTGGTACGAGACCAAACAAAGGGAAACCATCAAAGATCATGGCATCCTTCACTGCTACCATGAAAGGAGCAAATATGCAGCAAAATGGTCATTTCCTCTGACGGAAATAGTAAGGGCGCATCCCCACGGCAGTGGACAAATACCGGCCGGTTTTTGTCCGGTTTTGCGGCCGTCCCCACAGCCGCGGGGGGGGACACGGCTTTTCTCCGCGATGAGCGGAGAACAGCCCTCTCCTCTCCCATTGAATTGTTCATATTCCGTCTGGAAACCGGACGGAAGAATGAACATGTTCAATGTTTTGCGGCTGGACCGCCGGCTGAAAAACAGTCGGGCGGAAAACCTGTGCAGTGGGGACTGCTGCACGGGTTTTCCATAGAGCACAATTGTGCTCCTTTTTGGCCGGTTTTTGCAGGCGGTCTGAAAAACCGCAAACCGGCTGAAAAACAGTTCGAAAACCCGTGCAGTGGGGACATGGCCTAATAAGACCGGTTACCAGGCTGAAGGAGTCACACGAGGACAGCGGAGGTGTAATTTCTGTTTTGC
The DNA here is from genome assembly GCA_025379985.1 of Phyllomedusa bahiana. NCBI lineage: Eukaryota > Metazoa > Chordata > Amphibia > Anura > Hylidae > Phyllomedusa > Phyllomedusa bahiana. The sequence continues at coordinate 233,280 of JAODAL010000269.1, read as the reverse complement.
TCAGGGCTGCCGCTGTATGTACACATTTGATATATTGTTAGCATAAATCTTTAAGTAAAGTATGCATGTACTAAAAATTACAGGTTTAGGTGTGAAAAGAACATTAAAGGATTAAGATTATATTAAATGTAAAACCCTTTTCTCAGGCAAAATTCCTGAAGCAGCGGGATGATGCTCAGAAAAAAACAGCATTTATAGAACATGCTGATGATGACTGCGAGGGAATGTTCATATGGGTTGAATCTGCAGCAGATTCTTTGCAGTTTAAAATCTGCACTAACTGGTGTGGACTGAGGATTCATTGTATTGATTAAATGCATCTTTGAGTGCGAAACTTACACTGCAAGTCTGCTGTGAGGAACCCACTGTGAACCCGACCGGTACAAACGTATCCTCAAGGGGAGATCAGATGTGGATTTAGCTGCAGATTCAACCCTACACATTTAAAAAAAAATGTATGTGACATAACATCAGGTATACGTGGATGAGGTTTTCCAAACCCATCTACATGTATTGTACTATTAATTTGTTGCACATCTACACCGCAAATAAGCAGCACATCCTAAGTATAAAGGGGCTTTTTTTTTAGACTTCTTAAATAATAACCAATCTTTTAACATGTCAGTAAAAGGACAAAGTAGTATTTACAATCACGCCCCTTTTGGACACAAATACTAAAAACGGTTACAGATTTTTGAAAAAATGAAAGTAGTTGGCATGGCTTTATATAAATACAAGATTTGCAAAAAGAATTGGTAAATGTAAAATTGATGCTCTTGCATTGATAAGTCTCTCACTTTGCTGGAGGTTTTATTTAACCCAGGGGTACACAACATTTTTGGGTTATGAGGGGTATTCTCTATCTCATATCTTTATGGCACTTCAATTGTAAATACCCCAAATGGCTGAGAGGTCTTGGTTCCACTTGAAGGACCAACAGAGATCAGAATGGGGGCTCCCTACTTGATTCTCCGAAAAGAGAATATGAGGCGCCTATTTTATTGTAGTTTTAGGGGGTCACAGAAGGTACATGTAAGGAGAGGTATTCATTTAAGGGCTATAGGTATAGAGGCATTGTTTTAGGCAGAACTGTGGCTGTTATTGCTAGGGGGACATATTGGTAGCATCAGCCCAGTTTGAATTTTATGGAGTTTGTCCGGGTTCACATCTGCATCATTATTTCTGTTCTATACTTCGCACAGAGAAATGAAAATAATGGCAACGTCTGATCCATTTCCTGATCAACACCAACTATGCCGGTGCACCCCACTGACTAAAGTGAAGTGCTTAGATTTATCTCATTTTAACAGAAAAAATAGCCCTGCATGCTCTATTAGGATATGTGCACACAGCGTTTTTCAATACGTTCTTTGATCCGAAAAACTTATTTAAAAGCGCTGCTTAAAATGTTTCCTAATAAGTACCCATAGTGTGCTGCGTGTTTGGATAAGTTTTCTTTGCAGCAGAAATGTACCCTATAGTTTTAAATAGGGTGTCGGATGCGACAAACGGATCAAGAACGGACGTGTCAATTCTTTGATCTGATCCTTTAAATGCATCTGAACGACGTATGTAAATCCAGTATCATCTTAACGACTATACATGTTTTACATTGAAATCCATGTAAAGCACACTGAGCATTGTTGGATACGCATTTTGGTCCGAAAAACTTACCCAAACACGTATCTAATAAATGCATTGAGAACATCCCCTTACATGCATCTTTTTTTGTGGAATCTGCGACAGAAGCTCCCATTGAAACCTTTAATAGAAATGTGAACCTGGCCTTACTAAGCCATTTAGAACATTTGCAAGAGTAAGCATGGCAAGAGAACGGGGTTTGTTTTACCGGTGAGGTTGTAGTTCTAGAGAGGAAAAACATGCACATAGCAAATCTGAAAGCGTAAGAATCCTTCTTGTCTGGGCCAGATGGAGAAGTAAAGGAATGTGTGACTAATGAGAGCAGAGATTAATCCAAGTCTCTGGATTTACACACAGTTTATTGTGCCCAATTTGTATTATATGCGTTTATTAGATCTGCAACGTGACAATACCCTGCAGACTGCACGTGTTGATTGTGTGACGGCAACATTTATTTCCCTGGGTGGTGGTATTATTTAGTCCAGAGAGCCATTTCAGCAAACTAGCTAGAATCAGTTTCTACTCTGAGCAGTTCTAGGAATATATGAATATTAGGTCACCAAAGAGTTCAGAAAATTTTAAACCCTTTAAAAAGCGTTTTACTCGCTAGGCTATGTCTACACAGCACTGGGTTTTAGTTGGATTTTCAGTGGATTCAGTATCTTGAATCTGAGGGACCCTGTGCTGCATAGACCGCAATAAAAAATCCGCGCTGTAGTCGTATAGTAAAAAATGCAGCATGCATTTTTTACTATTGATTTTAAAACCGCCCGGATTTGCCATCGGCCGCATGCTTTCAATGTATGGGGCTGATGACAAATCTGAAAACTGACCACTGCTTTAGCACAAATCTGCGCCAAAAACCGCAGTCCAGCGATGTTAAAATGCCGTCGGATTTGGGACAGCCTTTTAACATATGCTGTGTTGACTTAGCCTTAGTCTGCTTCACAGAGCCTGCTCTTCATAGCCAGCTTCAAACTTGAATGTTCTCCTCAGGCTGTGGGCAGGACTGTAGCAGTGACTGACATCTCAGTGCTGCTCTTCCTAGATAAACCTGTTGAAGGGACTTTGGTGATGGAGGTGTTTTAACAGCAGGACACAAGGCTACAGAGCTCTAAAGGGTTAAAATTAGTCAGTAAGAAAGATAAACAAGCTCTTGTGCTGCTGATAAGACACAGCAAGAAAGGCCATCAGGGCTGCTAGGGCCTGTTAGAGCACAGAGAGATGACTGGTAACCTAGGGAAGCAGGAGATAGGAACTGCTTTAGCTCTGAAGGGAAGCAAAATCAGAATGGTAATGTATTTGGTAGTAGTCTTTATTTACCTTTTCCCCATCAATGTGGTGGGAATACCCCTTTAATATTTAAACACATGGTTTACACCTTCTTGTCCCCAATCATGACTAGTTTATCCAGATATACTGTACACTTTAGGACCCCTTCTAAATCAGCAATGTTAATTCTCCTTTCTGTTCCTGGATGATATTCACAAGCTAAACCGCTTTGACTGTTTTGGAGCGTTTCCATCCATCCAACCCAACTGCGTTCAGGAACAGACCAGTCAGAGACCAGGAGTAGGTAACATTTCTTTTATTTACATCACAAGAGTAACACGCTGCCATCATGTGGTAGAAAATACTGCACTGCTAAGAAATTTCAAATCCAACGTCCTTGTCACAGAAAGAAAAAAATACACAGTCAGTGGAAAAAGTAGATAAAAAATGGCAAACAATATAAAATAAAAAAGGAAAAAAAAAAGAATCAGTGTTCAGCTCCTACAAAGGAACAGAAAAGTGGCAGAAAAAAGCCCAGATTTCTGTAACAATGGGCTGAAACCTGACAAAGAAAATGCAGGTAAATGCAAAGTGTCCCAAAGGATTCATAGTTATAAAACCGTCATGACAGATCCACATTAAAGATCTGGTAAACGATGCATCAAATTCTCAAAGTTTATTAATATTATATATATTTATATTATGTATATATATAATTATATACACACGTTTGTTACCCTCAGTATATGGAAAGTCACACTCCAGACACATATGTGATCCCTTTTTCCAGTCCGTATGAGAAAGCCGTCCCCGTTAAGGATACAGCGCACAAGTCATCTCTTGCTGGAGGTGTTTCGTTTGCCTTCCTTTAAACACAGTGCGTTGGCAGCGTGGGGTGGGCATGGTCGCACCCCTATGTAAAAAGGCAGCGATTACTCCTGCCTGCTATGTGAGGGTCACCTCTGAAGTAAACATACAAATCACAGACAGACACAGGTGGCAGCTCATAGCTGTGAGACGTCAGGAGAGGATACAGGCAGGCAACGGGTTCATTGTCTTGCACTTACATTATGTCAGGTCACAAGTGTTACTGATGATGCTGGGAATGACCAGAGATTTTGGGGACCCAAAAAAAAAAAAAAAGTAGGGGGATGGGGTTGGATTTGCTGTAGAGCATTAATTTTTATGGTGACATAATAATAGAAGATAGGCGTAAGATGATCTGTACCATCTCCCAGGGCACACTCCACAAATCACTAGCATCATATCAACAAGGTCACTACAATGGAAATATGTTACCTCTACTCTGCCTGCAAAACCATCACTACTATTAGACACACAGCAAATTACATTATAAAATAGAAAACAGTGTATGATAGAACAAGATGGCAGAGCAGGTGTGCAAAACGGATGCAAGGGGCTTAAAGGAGTTGTCTCATTACGAGCTTTCAGCCTGTCAGTGTCCCTGGTAAGTTGAACTGAGGGGCGTGTTTCTTGGTCTGTCTGTTCTGCTCCCTCTCCCCCCTCCCATCAGCACACAGGCAGCTATGTAACTTCTATACAGGGGGGGAGGGGGTTTGCTCTCAGAGTTCACCCTGTGTGTGCCTGCCTAGGTCTGTTGCAGGAGAGGGCTGATCTAGGAGTGTAGAGAGGAATATGAAGCTGTGTGCTAATAGAGCAGAGGGGATGCATGTGTTCCTATATCCCCTGCTTAGCTTACAAGTCTCCACATCTCCAGCAACAACAAGGGCAGTGTTACTATACTCAGGATGTGTCCCTAATACAGGAGAACATAAAGTATTCACATGCCTGATTTGTATAGTATTAGTATAGTCACAGTTCCAAGACATATCATGATTATAGTAACAGACAGGGTCACTGCTGTCACATCTATCTGTGTAGAGAGCAGGAGGAAGCAGGGACACACAGGGTTAATCCAAGCAGCTCGGACACAGACGCCAGAGTCCTCCTCCCCCTCCCCCCTCCACTACAGAAGCATTCTGTGCGGGAGGGGCTCTCTGCTCCGACCTGTCTTCAAAGGTGATGAGTCATTCAGACCTGACAGCCAGTAAGATAAGGATCAACAGGTCGGCTACTATAGAGATCTGAGAAGCTGATGTAGTAATACTAACAGGGCTAGCTCAAAATCAGTAGGACATTTGTAATGAACATATATTGCAAAGCTGCTTGTTTTTTAAAGATCTTTAAATTAAAACCCAATCATTGTAGCGAGACAACCCCTTTAAGTATAGGACATGCTCAATGGCTGCTAAGAGAAGGAAGGTACACAGTGTTTACCACAGGGCCGGAGCCTCTACCTGCCCCTTGTAGTGTTTCAGTCTGAAAAAAAAATCATGTACTGATGCACAGGACTGCAGTATGAATGCCATTCCTTTCACCAGCATCGCCTTCCATCTGTGTGTGTGTGTGTGTGTATATATATATATATATATATATATATACACACTTGTATGTGTATATATATATACATGTGTGTATATATATATATACACATGTGTGTATATATATGTATGTGTGTGTATATATGTGTGCATAATATATATATATATATATATTATATATATATGTGTGTGTGTGTATTTATATATATGTGTGTATATATATATATATATATATATATATATATATATATATATATATATATATGTACACATATATACACACACACACACATATGCACAAAAAAAACCCACTCCAGCTCTATGCTTTGGTAGATAGATACAAACATATCTTTCCATCTTCTTGGAGCAGGATAACGTTCGTTCTTGAAATTCATGCCATGGTTGAATATATTTGCAGACATTACACTTTGAACAAAGGTTGCCCAGGATTAGAAGACATTTTTTTTTTTTAACATATCTTATGTTTCTTTCCCAGAAACCGTACCACTGCTGTCCATAGGTTGTGCCTGGCATTAGGGTAAGTTCACACAACGTATTTTGCCACATATTATGACGCGTACTTCGCACCAAAATACGGGCCGAAATACACGCAAAACAATGTTGTAGTACCTCTGACTGACTGCAATGTACAATACATGCCGTCATTCACATAAGGAGTATTTCACCCCTGTATTTTTCAGTGAGTACTGTACATGCCTGAAAACAATTGACATGTCGATTCTTTCAGCTGTTCATGCGCCGTGAAATAATAAAGTATAGGAAGTAGAAATCTGCCTCGGGCACTACATGTCATTGCAATCGTGTAATTTCAACGTAACGAATGCGTTCTCGTACAGTACGTCTTGTGAACATAACCTTATGGTGAGGCCACGTAATACAGATGCCTCGAGGTTTGGTATCAGGTGTGTTGTGCATGTGGTTTTTGCTCTTAAAATGCTGCAGTTACAAAGGGTTTTCGATTGATCCTTTCGATTAGTCATTTTGCTATTTGTTTTTTTCTTATTATTACATTGCTAGTTGCAATTATTGTCATTAGATGTATCTATGCTTTTGGAATATGTAAATCTGTTTACACCCATAGGGCTTGTCCCCACGACACCGGATACTTGTCGGGTTTTCAGACTGTTTGCAATTTTACAAACCGTCTGAAAACAGACAAGCAACGCTCCCCCATAGGCCATGTCCCCACGGCACAGGTTTTCGGCCGGATTTTCAGCCGGTTTGTGGTTTTGCAGACCGCCTGAAAAAACGGCCGAAAATGAGCACAATTGTGCTCTATGGAAAACCCGTGCAGCAGTCCCCATTGCACGGGTTTTCCGCCCAGCGGTTTTGCCGCCGGCAGTCCGGCGGCAAAACATTGAACATGTTCATTCTTCCGTCCGGTTTCCGGACGGAACATGAACAATTCAATGGGAGGGGGGAGGGCTGTTCAACGCTCATCGCGGAGAAAAGCCGTCCCCCCCGCGGCCGTGGGTACGGCCGCAAAACCGGACAAATACCGGCCGGTATTTGTCCACTGCCGTGTGAACAGCCCCATAGACTTCAACAGAAAATCCATGCAGATGTCCCCGGTCTTTGGGTGGAACATGAACATGTGGGTGCGAAGGGAGGCGGCTTGAATCCACAAACCACGGACAAAAGCCGCCCCCCAGCGTGACAGAAAAAGACCAAATACCGGTCGGCATTTCTGACGCTATTTGGTCTTTGCTGTGTAAACGCACCCCAAGGATGCGGCGCATATAGTACGTGCTCCAATACGCCGTGTGTTTTGTAACTATGCGCTGATCAGAACGTAATTCCAAAGCACGGAGGGGCCAGCCCATTGACATGCATGGTCAGCGGCGTGTAAGCGCCGCAAACAACCGACATGTCAATTCTCCCCCTGCGCATACAATATGATTGGATTGTATGTGCAGGGAGCTATGAATTACCGTGATTGCGGCCCGCATTTCGCTGCGTAAAAAGTGCAAAATGCTGTGAGATGCACGCCGAAATACACGGCATTTTAAGCCATGTGAACATACCCTTAAAGGTGCAGGTGTTGTGGTCATTACTAGTAAGGATTAGTCCATCAAAAGCGATCACTGCATGTGTACACCTTTTTTTCCTTTTTATTCTCCTTCATCTGCTTTGGGCCGTCTCTATAGACATCTTTTAAATGACCATCCAGTTTCCATTTTTCACTTAGCACAGGCCTTACTTGGCTTTACTTCTGGCATAATAATGTGTCGAGGGCAACACTGGCGAAGTGAAAGACTGACCAGTTTTTACATGCCGTCTTGTGCCTGGAACATCATTTCCTGTAATCTGGAAGAACAAGAATCTCCAGAACGCAGCTGCCTCAACTACTAATGATGCAGCCAAGATCCGCAAGTGGATGAACCAACTGAGCTACATGGCCAATGCAAGAGAATAAAAAAAAATAGAAAATCCTTAATGCATTGTAAACTTTACTGCCATTAAATATAGAAACCAACAAACTAGACATGCTGCAGCCACAAACCGCAATGCAACTATGATGCGTAGCCTCACCCTACATCTCATGAGCATTCACTGGAAGGTAGGTGAGCTATAATGCCAAGCATAGCCCATGGATGGGAGAAGCGCGGTTTCTAGGGAGAAAATTAGAAAACAAAAAACATTTCCCTATTCCTGGACAACCCCAATTTGCCTTAAATACAGAAAGTAAAAACACTCTCAGCCCAACACAATACTCCACGATTGACCCAGGTAAAATAATAAAACAAGTGCTCTTCTGAATAGGAGGATCAGCCAATGACCCCCATATTCTCTGCCTGCTCTCTCTTCCTGACCAACCACACAACAGAGGACTGAGCTGTGCTTGATTCATGCAACCTCAAAGTATATAGTAAAATCTAGAAAAATAGATTCATATATATATATATTTCTATATATAATTATCTTTATATATATTTGTTTTATTTTTATCTATAGGGAGGTCAATGCCCAGAAATAGGAGTGTGGCCCCTCCCTTGCACACACAAAATGATACATGTGTAAAACATGGAATGAGTGGAAATGTAGCGCGTGCAGGGTATAAAAGTAGAACGAAAGAAATACAACAAGGAATGAAATTCAAAGTGAAAAAAGGGTAATGTCTATAAACATAGCCCCCGACGTCACCAGACAAGCAGCCCCACTTTTCACGTGCCAACTCGACGATGCCCATCACTTGTCGTAACCTTGAAGGACACTCTGTAAAGTTCTCACCTGTCCATGCTCTGAAAGGTGCATTCAGTTACGGAGAAAATGTATGAATTTAAAGAAAAAAAAATATTCTGAAAACACCCAGCATAAAACCCGGTATGGATATGAATGCGTCTACCGGACAAAATTCTGATTTTGGTTACTCAAGTGACGTCTGATATGGCCATTAAAAACGACTGATATGCCAATGTGTTGTCCCGTAGATGAATGCACTACAGTCAAGCACCTGTATACATCTTTCAGAGCAAATCCAGTGTATACTCAGTCTAAGCGTACATGCCATAAGACCTCTTAAAGCATGCAGGTTATGTCAGGACCTTAAATACAGTAAATGCAATACAGAGCAAAACGTCATCAGCACAGGTGACACCTAAAACAATACTTGCCATGTAGTTTTGGGTTCAAGAAGGCGAAAAAAAAAGTGGGTGCGTGTGAAGCAGAGGAGGGGGACTGCAAGTACCACACACAGTGTGACCAGGAAATAAAGAGACTGTTTGGTGCAGTGCGGTGCTGTTTTGTGCAGTCACAGGCTGTAGTGTCGTTACAAAACGGCCATGAAATGAATAAATACACACAGTAAGGGCACAATGTGAGGGTCCCGACACACAGAGGGGGCGCTCGGAGGCCCCCTTGGCTATCACTCCAATACATCATGTGCTGCCAGGACAGGAAACAACATATGTCAAGGTGCAGCCTGCAGCACAGTCCCTGGAGAACCAGAAAACACAGCCAAATCCCAGAAGAAGCTGCCGAGGAACACGGAAAACTGCTGCTAGGCAGCAAAATGCTGTTCCCCTAACAGTGAGGAGGTTCATCCCGGGAATCTGTTAGGCAATGGGTGTGAGTCACATGCTGCTGTAAATTCAGCCACAACTCTCAGCATGGATAATAAGTGCTATATTGAGGTTATATCCAAGACTGAGAGCACCCTGCTCCCTCCATGCAATCCCAGGAGCAAGGCTCACGTACAGTACATTGTTGGTCTCCTTAAGAAAATTAAAGTCTTAGAAACAGCTCTCTGACCTGGTAACAAGTGAGGTAAAGTGTCCCTGTTACCTACCTACTACCAGAGGAGCACTCTAACCAGTCCTTATGGTCGTCCTTTCTATGGTTCAGTTACAAAACATCACCGCTGACACCATCCCCACCTTTCAGATACATACAGGATGTCTCGGTGGGAAGATCAGAGGGAGTCATTTGGAATCTAAAATTATCCCCTGAAAAAATCTAAAAAAAAAAAAACAAAAACAAAAAATACCACGAGAAACATTCTTTACACTAAAAAAATGTAATGTGAATAAAGCTTTGAATTACTACTAAAAAAATGAAAATGGGAACTGGTAATGTACTGCTTAGCGGCTGCAATGAATTTGCATCAATTTTTTTTACACAAAGTAAAAACCGGAAAAAAAAAGCCATTTAAAAAGGAATTGGCGCAGGCCGTGCATGCTACCTGCGCAGTGATAGGCCAGATCCTCCATCTCCACGTGGTAAAATGCACTGAAAAAAATCATTGTCAGTTGCAATTAAAGTTTATGCTTGCAGAGACCAGTTCACAGGTGGAGGACACAGTCCCGGTCATCGTATGGATACCACATGCAACTTGAGAAATCAAAAAGTAAAAAAAGAAAACAAAAGACGACTGCCGTTTGCCATCGCCCCCACGTCGGATGAATGAGAGGACACAAGGGTTCGTGTAATGCGACGTCACATCTTCTGTTGGTTACGGATGTTGAGATTTTAAGGCAAGTCCTTTAACTCCTTAGAAACAATAAAGGAATAAAACCATTCAAATGGAAAAAAGTGAGTTCCATCCATGGACAAGGCACAATCCTTCCTCCCGCTTCTGTTCCAGAGTCAAAAGTCCCTTATAGTGATAACAGGCTCCAGAGGATCTCTTTAGTCCACTGCATATACCCCATTATGAAGAAAGAACGGTCGAAAAACAGGCTAAACCAAGTGGTTTACACAAGTGTCCGCACAGCACGGTCACCCTCCCTTCAGCACACACAGGATCCTTGTAAATCTGCTGCAGAGTGTTAAAGCACCAAAACGGTTTGCGAGGACCCCTGAAGAGGTCACTTTATCCTTGTTTTTCTTTGAATTAGTATTTGTTAAAAAAATCATGAAGAAAATAAAATATTTTTGGCAAGAGCTGCCATTGGCTCCTGAAGGAGCAGTGCCTCCCGTATCCAGGATCGGCACAGTGCGGCTGTGCATTGTACAGTGCGCTGCCGTTTGTGGTTCTGTGGATGTGATGTACACAGAGTTCTTTACATCCATGTCGCTGCTCGTCTTCCTGCAGACAGAGCACAGGCGGAGAAATTGGAGGGGGCAACCCCCAACAAATGTACGGAATTACACAACGGACAATCACCAGTCACTTTGCTACAGTGGGGGTTCTTCATCCATCGGTTCATCCTCGGTCCTAGAGGCAAGCAGGAGAAGGCTCAATAGAAAATGCTGACCTTTGTAGTGGGTTCTTTACATTGTAAAATTCCAGGATAATCCTATTGCCAAATAAATCAGTACCGTAATAACAATAATCTGCCTCCCAATAAACTTTTATGTCAGAGTAAAAAAATCTGTGGTGCTCATCAATCAAACTTTTAGGGCGCTTCCGGTTTTTGTGCCGTGCACACGGCCGCAGGGGGACGGCTTTTTTCCGAGATTAGCCCTCCCCCTTCACTTGTTCATATTCCGTCCAAAAACCAGAAGAATGAACACGTTGAACGTTTTTCGTGCGGCCGGTGGTCTGAAAAACCGCCGGCCAGAAAACCCGTGCGGTGGGGACTGCTGCGGGTTTTCTATAGCGCCCCATGTAAAAGTTTGTGGCTGGTTTTTCAGACGGTTTGCAAAACCGCAAACCGCTGCCGTGGGGACATGGCCTGACTGCATCACTTTATAGCATCTTTATTTTTATCCTGGTGTTGGTGGAGAGGGTTAGTGGGTTTGTAGTAATTTTTTTTTGTAAATAAATTAAAATTTAGTGGGCCAGAGAGGTGTCGAGATAGAAAATAAATAAATGATTCACCTTTCTATCCGGTTTCGTTCCAGTGCTGAGCTCTGGTTCCGCTGCTTCGGGCTGATGACCTTACTTTCACGGTTCACGTAACCCTGCAGACTTTCACAGTCCTCAGCAGCCTTTACTGTGGAGGCCTGTGAGTAACTGTAGGGTCACATGCCATTGATTGTTGCATCATTAACAGGCGCCCTGGATTCAGAGCCGGTTAGGCTATGTCCGATGGTGCATTGACTTTGCTGCACTGCTTTTTTGCCACGGTTTTTGCACACACAAAAAATTGCGGTCGGATTTTCTACCGGCTCCGTACATTGAGGCTTCGGGAATCCGGTGAAAAATAGAACATGTTCTTTCACCAGACTTCCAGCAGTTTAGAAATCCTCAGTAAAATATCCGTGCTGTTTTCTATTGAGGTCTACACAGCACTGGTCACAATCGGATTTTCGCCAGATTCTAAATACTCAATCCACCATAAATCTGATCAATAACCTGTGCTGTGTAGACATGGACTTAGAAAGAAACGTCTTATACTTATTCTAGTTCACTCTATTCCCTGGTCCACTTGGTTTTTTTTGTTTTTTTTAAAGGATAACCCCATTAAAGTGCATGTCTGCACTAATTTGAGGGTTGTAGCAGTCTAGTGCACACTGTGCATTTCAACTAATTAATGAACACTCTAATAACACCCTATTCTCAAGAATATAATCAGAAGACTAATGGGCATCTGTACTGAAATAAAATATCTTCTCAGTCCTCTTAACAGTGGAGCTGCATTCTGGTACCCATCTCTACAAGCCTGCCGGTTCACAATACGCTTAGTGTATGTTCACACGGCGTAACTGCGGTAATTCATAGCTCTCATTATGCCCCGTCGTATTGTACGCCTGGGGAGAGAAGTGACATGTCACTTCTCTGCGGCGCCTACGTGCTAATAGAAGTGAATGGGCCTGGCCGAGGGCCAGCCACCCGTGCCTTAGGCCATGTTCACACGGCTTAAAATGGGCCGTATTTCGGTCCGTAATTACGCGCCGAAGTGCGCAAATTACGGGCTGAAAACGTCCCATTCATTACGGTAATCCACAGTTCTCATAGAGAACTATCGATTACGTCATTATCGTATACGCGGCGCTAGTAATGATTGTCTATGGGCCGACAAAGTGCCGCCCCCCCCCCCCCCCCCCCCCGCTCCCTTCCCCGCTCCGCCCACACAGCGTAACTGTGGGGCGTAATTACGTCCCGCAGTTAACCCATGTGAACATAGCCCTAGAGGTATGCGCTGAACAGCGCATACTTCTAAGACACACGACGTATTGTGGCGCGCATAGTATGCGTCCCAATACGGCATGTGAATATACCCTTAGGGCACAGGTGTCAAACTGCCGGCCCTCCAGCTGTTGGGAAACTACAACTAGCATCATGCATTTGTATAATCTATAACAGTGGGCATGATGTAAGTTGTAGTTTCCCAACAGCTGGAGGGCCGGCAGTTTGACACCCCTGCCTTACGGTATGTTTACACGGCATCTTGCGGCGTGTTGAAGACTGCATTCTTCTAAAGCGCAGGGGAGGCCGTCCTCCAGCCGGCCCCATTCACTTTCATTATCCCTGTTGTGTATACGCTGGAAAGAAGTAACATGTCGCTTCTTTCTGCCGTCGTTCAATACGCACTGGGAAAGATGCCAGGTAACCATAGCTTTCTGTGAGAGCTATGATTACCGTAATTACAGGACTTATTTCAAGGCGCATTGCAGCGCAATTACGCCCTGAAATACGTCCTGAAAAACACTGTGTGAACATCCCCTTAGCCTTACAAGGCAGAGGCTGCTGTAATGACAGGACTTTATTCACTATAATGTTTTGTTTAGCTTTCGCCATCTCTCAGCAGAGAGGTAGAAAAGGCCTACACTATTTAGGTCTCGGCCCAGGGTGTAATAGGTAGGTCGGTAAGAACCTGATGTATTATAATGCAGCGATCAGCAGTGCACTTGTTACAAGCATGGCCTACAGCAGTGCTCACCTTTGTTCTGGACGGACACCCACAGACAGGGACGCCATCGCTGTCACTGTCTCAGCTTCTTCGCTCTCACATTTCTGAGCCTCGACAAGTGAGTATGAGATGCTTGAAGAAAGTTGATGCAAACAAGGCCAGTATTCACCTGCAGAAAATGGAACAATGTATTGGTTGAAATATCAGGGCGCCATAAAATAGGCCGTGTTCACACGGCTTATTCCCGACGGATTTGTGCGCCGTATTGAGCTCACAAATCCGCCGTGAATACGGGACGGGGGCGGGGCCGGAGCGCGGCGGGGGCGCCGCTCCCGGCCCCATAGACAATGCATTGTTTACGGCGCGTCCGCGCCGTAAATAATGTGCATGTCACTTTCTCCCCCCGCGGCGGATTTGCCGAGCGGGGAGGAGCGACGGAATCCACTGTTCTCTATGAGAGCAGTGGATTACCGTAATGACTCCGACGGATTGGCGCCGTTTTGAAGCGCAAATCCGGCGCGGAATACGGCGCCAATCCGTCGGCACATAAGCCGTGTGAACGGGGCCATACAGTACGGAGTTGGTTTGTCAGTGTGGACCAGATGAGACATTGCTTGTAAAGTTGTTCAGCAACCCTTTATTCTATTTGTATATCTATACAGTGTAAGATGTATGTATGCCATTCTAGGAGTATTATTTTTCAGCAATTATTGTACCCCGATGTAATATCACCAGCACACACTGTATACAAACACAGCCTGCAATGGTTGCTGGGATATATTAACCTAAAAGCTTGCACGAATTGTGAAAGCAAGTCTATGGGTAAGAATGGGTAGAATATATGCTGTAACTGTAAAACTTTGCATAGTAGTTCCTTAAAGGAGTGTTCCCATCTCGCACATTGACGGCATATCAATAAAATATACCATATGTGTGTTAGGCGCAGTACTCTTCATTCTTTCTATGGATGTTCCAAGTACAGCCAAACACACCGCTCACCTGTACCCGAAACGCCCATAGAAAAGAATGCAAAGCAGCACACAAGCACAGCCTGTTACTGAGATATCAGCAAATCCCAGGGGTGCGACCCGCACCCATTACTCATTGCCATCAGTGTGCGAAATGGGAACATATTGGGTTGTGAAAAACAATGACACTGTTCAAGCAGGATATCTGGCTGTAAACGTGAGCTAGCAGAGCTGTATTTGTCACGAGAGGAAACATCTAGTGAAAAACTTACATGCTGCCAAGTGACAGTGTTAGCTGTTGAGTGATTCCATCTTTGATGTACATACACAATTACGTGCTCTGCAGACCTGACAGGGTGGTACAAGGCTTTTCTTCAGTCTGCAACTTTAAGGTCGACATGTATGTATGGGGCTGCGCCAGTTCTCTAAATTTATATTCAGCGTAATCGTGCCCGTCGCATTTTGTAATGCACTACAATCGTACGAATCTACACATTTACGATTGGATTACGGCAAATCTGGACGCATTACTGCTGGAACAGGCAGACCAAGTTAAAAGTGGTTTACCTGAGCCTAATTTTTTTGTTTTGGAGCTAGAAAGTACTAAATCTATGACCGGCAGTAGAACAGGTTCATAAATTTAGGTGCATTCTATGCTACTAATGTGCACAAAAAAATTGTTCTCTGGGCGCCAAAATACATACATGTCGCCCTAAGAGTTTAAAGTTTTTCTCAGTAGAAAGATAATATCAGCGAGTGAAAAGCAAGCTCCTCTGCAGCTGATAAGTCAAAGCAGGGAGTAACATCACCAGCCCGGTCACTGCTTCCAGAGAGGAGGTTATTAACTAGACAAGATTGTGTACACAAGCAGGAGATAAGAACGGCTCTAACATTGAAAGGAAGCAAAATCAGAACAGCAATGTATTTGGTAATAATCTTTATTTACCCTTGCCTACATGTGAAAAGTTAAAATCAATGAGCCGGGAATATCCCTTTAAGCCAAACTGAAGCCAAACAATTACGCTGGAAAGTGTGAGAACCAGAGGTGTGTATACTAAAAAACATGACTTTTTACAAGTTCTTGTAAAAACACTTCAGACCACACACCATCAATGCCAGGTTTGCTTACGCAGTTCTATACTTACTGTGGATCTGAATAACTTTTTCCATGGAGCTCACTGCATTGCTGTTTGGCTTCTGCTGTAATACAGACTCAGGGAGCGGCTCTAACTGTTAATACACAAGCAGAAGAGAGCTTCAGGTTAATGCTTTACCCATCCAAGCAAGGCCATCGCCAATCATCAGAAGGGCCCATTGAAGGTCTTAGCAACTTTTAGATTTCCCGAGTGTATTAATATAAAATGTGGCGTCAGTCGCTCACCACCACCACAGGAACACTACGGAATTTGCTTTACTATATACATTATTTATAGGATACAGCAAATGTGATGTGAACAACGCAGATATGTACTACATGCCCAGTCAATGCTGCAGCTGTTCAAAGCTGTGACGTAAATCAGAGGCACGTAGCCAATCGACGGCTGCAGCAGTGAGGTGTCCGCTCAGAAGTAGCAGACTGTAAATGGAAGACGCAATGCTGGAGCCGAGGAAGGGAAGTATACGTAGCCTTACATTATTATTTTTATTTAAAGTGGACAACCCCTTTAATAGAGGACCATAGATGTGTAATATACAGTCACATACAGAAACACATCAGTAGACTATCATGCTGCACTATTCTTCTGATTAAATGACAACCACCACAAGGAAACCTACTGAACCCCATTATAAGTAAATGGAGACCCTCGGGCACTAACTGTTTAAAGGAATCGGAAGTGCTGTCCTGGTTTCCATTCCAATGGAAACCATAAAGGTATGTTCACATGGCTTGTTGGGTCCGTTTTTGGATCTGAAAAACGCATTCAAAATCACTGCGTAAATTGCATCCAAGACGCATCCAACCCACAGCTGCGTGTTTGGATGTGTTTTGGCTGCAGCTGAAACGCACCCTATAGTTATAAATAGGGCGTCTGCTGCGTCAAACGGATCAAGAATTGACATGACAATTATTTGAACGGATCTGAAAGCCGCATCAGAAAGATGCGAGTAAAACACGTATCAGCGCTCACTCGTCTTAAAAAAGCAATGTAAATCACACTGCACATTGTTAGATGCAGGTCTGAGTCCTTTTAGGGTCTGAAACACAGATCCAAAACACACATCTAAAAACAGATCCCAAAACGGAGTCAAAACGCCGAGTGAACTTACCCAAACAGAAATATGAACATGGCCTAAGCTTTAATGTATTATTTGACCTATGGACATACACTGTCCTATACCTCAGTGTACAGCACAGTATATAATGTTTCTGGGATGTATCTGTTTAAAAAAAAAAAAAAGAAAAAAAAAAAAAGAAAAAAAAAAAAAAAAGCCTTTTCAAAGGGAAAAACCAACCACCTAAGACCAGTAAATCTGCCTCAAAGCCTTTTCATTTTTACCCACAGGTGGCGCTGCATCAATAGTATAGTGGAGGACCTTCAACAGCATCAATTCTTACTTGCATTTCCCAAACGTCTTACTACTTGATAGCTAAACCAGTGGAGAGTGTGCACTGAGGAGCGCAGCGCAGGAGAAGCCGCTGTGCCTGGAAGAGACGAGTGCAATGTGCGTCTTCTCCTCGCTCCCCCAAGCTTTACTGACAGGTCTTGCACATAATTGTCTATAGGGAGAGAGCTGTCAGTTAAACCTAGGGGGCGGGGTGAAGACTCACATCGGACTCATCTCTCCCCAGAACAGCGGCTTCTCCCCCTACCCGGCCCAACGTCACTGGGTGTTTTTACCTGGCACTGTTTCGGGGTAAAACCAACACGGTTGGGACCGGGTAACCTGCAGCTATTTCATGCTGCCCTTCATTCGGACACCACGAAGTAGGTGACAGGTTCCCTTTAAGGATCGGCCTATTTTTGTTTTTTCATCCCACCTTCCTAGATTCGTAAGTTTTTATTTTTCTGCCAGCATCGCTGAATAAGGTTATGTTCAGACTGAATGACACTTAGGCCATGTTCACACGGCTTAAAATGGGCCGTATTTCGGTCCGTAATTACGCGCCGGAGTGCGCAAATTGCGGCTGGAATACGTCCCAGTCATTACGGTAATCCACAGTTCTCATAGAGAACTATGGATTACGTCTCCTCTCCCTGCTCGGTGAATCCGCCGGGCAGGGAGATAAGTGACATGAGAATTACCAGCGGCATATACGCGCCGCTGGTAATGCAAGTCAATGGGCCGGCGAAGTGCCGGCCCCCCGCTCACTCCCCCGCGTAATTACGTCCTGCAGTTAAGCCGTGTGAACATAGCCTTAAGTTGCTGAAGTGCAGCGGGTGTCAGGTGCAGTAATCAGTCGGCACCTATCATGTATGGAGTGGGCTCATCTACTCCCCACAACGTCACATTGACGTACCTGCACATCACGCGCCATAAATGGATTAACAACCTCTGCAAATTTATGTAGGTAACTTGCAGAGCAGTCCTCTCTCCTTCTGCATTGGGTTAATAATAATCCTGATTTATATGGCGCCAACATATAACCTCTAAATTGCGGCAGAATAAGTACAGCCAAAAACAAACATTACACAGTAAAAAGCTATAGACAGGTGTGAGGGTCCTGCTCACAAGAGCTTACAATCTGTCAGTATGTTATTTAGAATTATTGTATTTGTTCTTATATTATGGATCTGAACCCTCTGTAAAATTCCCAGGAATTAATGGTGCTCTAAAATAAATAATAAAAGTGAATGGATTGTAAGACTTCTGTCCAAGTACATAGAGCTGCACTGTTTTATAGGCATGCTTTTGCATGACTTTTACCTTCCATTTTATGGCTACCCCATGCCCGCTATTAAAGGGGTTGTCTCACTACATTGATTCGTCCTGTTTTCTTGGTTTCACTTTGAATTCAGGGGCGTGATTACTGGCTTCCACTAGGCTGCAGTAGAAGCCAGGTCTGTAGCTATAGCAACCAGTGGCAGCAGCCTATCAGGATAGATAGAACAGGTCTTTATCTATAGTAACCTGAGAAGCTGATGCAGCACATACAAGAGGGGATATCTCAGAATAGGTAGGACACTGTTAATGGACACATATTGCAAAGTGACTTGTTTTTGCAAGATCTTTAACATAAAAAGCAATCCCTGTAGTGAGACAACCCGTTTAACTATAATGTGCAAAGTCAAAAGTCCCAGGACACCCTTTTATTTCAGAAACTAAAGGGAAAATGACATATCTGAATACCCCAGCAAGTAATGGGGGAATGGGCTAATCTTTTAGGCTATGTCCGGACCATGGCCGCAATCTTGAAAACCGCTATTCTGGATCAAGGGCAACTTTTTCAAATGGGAGGGTGGTCATGTAGCAGATCAAAGAAAACCGGAATGACCCCAGAAATTGGTTGCTACAAACGTATTTGCAATATCTCTTGTGGTTCATAAGTTATCAACAACAACAGCTAATTGACGTGTTCAGTGTGTTGTCCCTGGTACTGAACATGGGCTGGATCCAATCACTATGCACCATCATGAGAACTTTCTGAGTTGATAACTTTCGATTGCGGCAATCGATTTCTGGGACAATTTAGGCCTTTTTTGGTGGCTTTAAAGATGGCGACCCTGTTCTGGTGATGGCCCATTACTTGCTGGCTCATTCAGGTTTCTTTTATTTCCTTTTGTTTCAAAAAAAAAAAAAAAAAAAAAAAAGGTTGTTCTGGGACTTTTGACTCCCTCTGTAGATTCCACTGAAGGGGTTATTATATTAAATAGTAGTTTTGAGGGAGCTAAAATAGGGGAAGAATTTTTTTTATTTTTTACAAATCCTCATGTTTGAAACCCGCTCTGCTCCAGCGCTGCCACCACTCCTGACCCATGAAGTCACAATCAGTCATCATGTGACACCAATTCTGACAGCTAATAACGGGCCTCGTTGGTCACATAACGTCACAAGCCTTCCTCCGTCCACTGCGTCTTCTAGCACAGCAGCTCTTTTTTTTTTTACATTCCTCCCATATTGCGCTAAGATCCCACGTCTTCCCTACGCCACAACAGCTCCCCCTCATGCCGCCCTAGTCTTGCGATGTCGGCTTCAGCAAGGCAGGTCTGATTTTACTGCTTCTGTTCCCCCCACCCTTTCCCAGCCACCTCCAATGTCACGTACCATACTGTACTTTATCAGCACCCATATAATTAGTACATGTGTGGTGTGTAGACGTATATAGTTGTGGAACTACAAGCATCAGCATACCACACCACACATGTACTAATTGTATTTGCGCCGATTAGTACACACGTTTTTAACAGGTGCTGCTGAGGCATGCTGGCACTTGTAGTTACTGAACCAGAGTGATACAGCCAACTCATAGATATGAGTAAGGGCATTATTTCACCACCTGAAACGCGTTAGCGTGGGTTTTGCTTACATGTCACTATGGCTGTCCGCTCATTTTGCTACTAATTTTGTGCATGTTTTAAAGTATTCACTTCAATAAAAATTGCTTGAATTTTTAAAACCATTGCAATGTGGTGGTGCTGGAATAAAAAAAACAATGTTTGGCACTTTTAGTTTCATGTTCTACAGCAGCTAGTAGCTGTAAAACTACATGTGCCAGCATGCCACAGCAGCACAAGAGAGACAGAAAGTGAGGTGAAATCTTCTAAACAGGGGCACAGACAGCAAAACAAATGTAAAAGGGGTGTATTTAATAAATGTACCTGTTCCGACCTGCTGTTTTATGGAGAGGCAACTTGAGAAATACTTTTTAAAGATGCATGAAGACACTTCTAACTATGTCAACAATAAAATATATTTTTTAATTTAATTTCTGCACCGAAGCACATAAATTAAGCACTTAAATTTAATTCTTCCTCTTACCTCGTTACCAAGCAAAGCAGAAACACAAGCTTCTGAGGCATCACAAATCGCAGTCAGATCATGGCCCCCCTCCAGTGCAAGGATAACACGTCCTCCAGCCAACTCCATAAGCTGTTTTGTCAGATATCCAAAACCTTGGAGGAAAAAGGAAGAACTTTAATGCTTTGCAATCTTGTTTGCTTGTCAAAATGGTGAACAATTCAGCAAAACCCCATAGAACCAATAATGGTCTGTTGTGTATGTTGTGTAGTAAATGAAGCCACATTGCAAATGTGTTCATAGCCTTAAAAAGGAAGACATTAATAAGTATTTGATCCCTTGCTGATTGTGTAAGTTTGCCCCCTGACAAAGACATGAACAGTCTCTATAATTTTAAGGGTAGGTTCATTTTAACATTGAGAGAGAGAATATCCAAAATAAAATTCAGAAACTCTCATTGTATTACTACTGCTGACCCCACCCACATACAGTGATTGATATCTCTGTATACACACTGATACAGGGAAAGCTGTCAATCACTGTATGTGGGTGGAGTAAGCAGGACTCCTACTGTCTCTTAAAGGGGTTTTGTCACAAAGTAAAATTGATGTGGGAAGTTTGAAAATTAAATAATAAACATTTTCACCAAAATTCTGCACCGTTTTTGTTTTAGCTGCTCCTCTAGTGAGCCATTGTCTCCAGGGGATACGACCAAGGCTGAGAGCTCTTCAGTCCTGGTCAGACATGCTCAGACATCACCTCTCCTCTCAGGCAGCTACTGAGTGTTCAAACCCCAGGAGCTGTCATTCTACTCCCGTCCTTTGGACTAGTTAGTAATAAGTCAAACAAATAAAAAAAAAGAACCTCAGTCAGGTCTGTGCATTGATAAAGAGGAAAAAAAATCCACAGGTTTAGTTCCTACAGGGATTTGAACCAAGGACCCTTGTGCTGTAAAGCAAAAATGTTACCTCTGAGCTACAATGTAGCTACTTACAATTCTGTACTTAAACAGATCTTTCTTTGACTACAGAGAGAAAAGGCCTGGTGATGTCATCCTGCTGGGTCACATGATATGCAATTCACACAAATCACACACGCCCCCTTCTGAGCACACAGAGCTGACGAGCTGGATGCAGGAGGTATGGAATGAGATCGCGGCAAAACCCCTTTAAGGAGTCTGGTCATAATTTTCTCTGCTTTTTACCCAGAAATCCTGTTCCAAATCACAGAGCTCCACTTATCTCCTTCTATAGCACCCTGCTGTCACTTAGGGCAGCAAAAACCACCTGACAGGTATATATATATATTACAGCTCATCATTAAGGGACCATGCCCTCACCAACTTACATTTGGCGGAAACTCTGTACCCTCCAAGAGGAGCTGGGTGCCCTTCTACAGCATCGAATCCTGCAGACACCAGAACAACTTCTGGGGCAAACTCATTGGCTATTGGCAGCACCACAGTCCTGAGTACAAAAACAATAAAAAACAATTCAATACATACCCAAGTATCGCATCAAAATGCCCCTTTACCATATTTAACACACAAACCGTGACATGGAAAACAATGAATGGGTCAACATGAACCCAAGTGCCCAATATACTGAAAATGTATTGAGCAAATCTTATGGAATCTACTCACTGCACAGGAAAACCTGCGTCATAATGGGCCAACCGGCTTGTATGTCATGAAAGGTTGGTCTACCATTGCTTTAATTCCTACAAATCACATTATGAGTTCTGTTCTAGGAGCCCAAATAGGGTAGCCGAAAGTACCGCAGTCATCTGAAGATGAACGGCCCAATAAACAGATTGTGGAACTCATATGGAGCTTTGATCCACAGGCTACACATCAGCACATACCCAATACAGGCAGTCCCCGGGTTACGAACCGGAAAGAGACTAAAGGATTGTTCTTAAAGGGAATGTGTCATCAAAAATGACTTATTGTTTAACTTACATTTTTATGTTCAACACATTTTTTAAGAATTTTTGGTTAATTTTTTTTTTCATTTTCCATATCACTTTCAAAATGTTGTAATAATTTTCAAGTCCTGCAGTTTTCACTTTGGACACCAAGTCTAATAATAGTCTGATACTTCCTGTTCTGTACAGAAAGATTCCCAGTAGTCGGCTCATTATCAGCACAAAGAGGGTCAAACTGAAAGGAGACACCAGTGTGAATAGATAATACAGGATCCACCAGTCACAAGAGGAGATAGTCACAGCTCACCCTTTCACCTCCATGCACACTGATTTCTTCCCAGGTCACAGAGCATGAATAGAAAACTCTCCTACAGAAGTGAATGGGACTGACTCAGTCTTAAGTTTCCTATGTGTATGAAGCTACTGTAAAGCATGTCTCTGACTGCTGTTAAAGCTGTGCAAACAAGGCCTAGTGGCCAAAGTGAAAACTGCAAGACTTAAGAATTATTAAAAAAATATTGAAAGTGATATGAAAAATTAAAAAAAAACAACCAAAAATTCCTAAAAAATGTGTTTAACATAAAAATATGACTTAAACAATGACAAATTTTTTGATGACACATTCCCTTTAAGTTGAATTTGTAAGCAAGTCGGAAAAGGTACATTTATTAAAACTAACTCCAGCACAAAGGGTTTGTTTTTAGTTATGTATAGTGCAGGGTAGGGTTTTTACATTGGTTTTGCTGTCTGTGCCCATGTTAAGAAGATTTCACCTAATTTTCACCTCATGTGCTGCTGTGGCATGCTGGAACTTGTTCCACAGCTACCACCTGCTGTGGAACATGGAACGACAAGTGCCAGCATGCCTCATAAGTCTCTAGGGGACAGATGTAAGTCGGAACGTTGTAAGTTGGGGGCTGCCTGAGTAGTCTTGTAGCAGTAACTAGTATGGGGAGTTTTAATCAACTTTAACAGATTCCTCTTACCTGAAAGCAGCCAAGTAGTCAGCATCACCCATGGGTGGATTTAAGCCTCCAGTAAAAGCCATGTTCACATTGAACCCCACACCAGCCCCAGTGCCAACCTGCACACAGAGAAGATAAAAACACATTTATAAAACAAAAAGGCAGAAAGAAAATAGCTTCATACAACTCGAAACCACAGAGAGCTGGTCAAGTACATATTGTGGAGGCAGCCATTCTGTGGGGGGCAGTGCTGTGTGGGGGTGTCTGTCAGCATTACATAATCAGCAATCCCTAACCAATAGGACATGATTAATGTGTACCGAGGCATGAAACGCGAAAACCAAGAACATCTACCTTATTTTCTATAATCATTTTTCATCAGAACAAAAGCAAAATGAAGAAGGGTTCCAAAAACAAAACTGGAACAGCTCAACAAATTGTAAGCAATTACTAGTAAGACATTCAACTATTTTAAGCTACATTACCGAAATCTGTACACAACAAAGTAAATGTACTTCGAATCCATTAGAAGAAAAAATTCAATAAAAATCAACACACGCTGTTCCTGCAATTTAGTCCTAGAATTTAGACAATCACGGTGTCTGGGGCAGTACAATAATTGGCGAGAAATGTAGGTCAATCACAATTTAGGACCATTGCTACATATTCTGGACCTTGCACTTACGGGATTTGATTTTTTACATCCTAAAAGTCAAATGAAAATGAAAAGTGTCACTTTTTTATTGTAGATTTTGAATTTATGACAAATTAAAATAGTTGGGGTGAACCTCCGGTGCGATGAGTGCGACTTTATCCCCCTCAGTAACTTAATGGGGTTTTGCCATCTGTAATATTCTCTCAGAGACCAGCTCTAATATCGTTCTGAAACAACCTTAGAGGATTGGGAGTTGGCCATGCTTGTGCTCCGCCATTCTTTTCTATGGGAGTTCCAAATATACTTGAGGACACGCTCGGCTAGATTCAGAATTCCCATGGAAATGTGCAAGTTTTCTGAGGCCGGCTTGTAGCAAACTATGAGACGGCCTCAGAGAGGTTATTTCAAAATGGGAGAGCCTCCTAAACAAGTTTTAACCTAAAAAGGGGTTTCTCACTACAAAGATTAGCTTTCAACGAGTAGGGACAGGTAATTGAAGACTCTTTCCACATATATTCCTCTTCTGATTTTACCTTAGTCAGGAGATAAGAGATTTTATCTGCTCTGAGTGCACACAGATTTCTATGTTTACCCGTCCATATCTCTGCTTTCTGATTAGACAGAGTGGAGTGAGAGGGAGTAATTTCACCATGTCAGAGAGCTCACGCCGAGCAGACTGAGGCTAGGCTATGTAAGGCTATGTTCACACGGCGCAATTGCGGGGCGTACAGCACGCCCCACAATTACGCCAGGTGTTCGGTAGTCGCGCTGAAACGAGCGTACTCCCGTGACGTGGGGGGGCTGACAGCCCGCCGACCCCATAGACATTCATTCCTTGCAAGTAATTGACATGTCCCTTATCGCCCCGCGCGTACACTACGATCATATTGCCCGAGCGGGGAGAGGAGGCGTAATCTATAGTTCTGTGGATTACCGTAATTTCGGCGCAAATACGACGCAAAATGCGCGCCAAAATTACCCCGTGTGGAAATAGCCTAACAAAATTAGCTTTGTTTACCCATAAGCAATTGTTTTCACTCCTCACAGCATGTGTAGCTCTTCTTTACTGCAGACTAACTATCCTGCACTGCTCTTTGTGATGTCTCAGCTAGTTACAGAGAAGCTAAATATGCTGATCACTGCTATAGAACCACCCACTGGCTGACGAGATACCCTTTAAAAGAGGTATTCTGGTATTTAAAAATATAGTACCTAAAGCTTTGCAGTAGTTACCTGTATAATCACTCAGCAATTACTGAGTGTTTATGATCTGTAGTTCAGCTCATTGGCATAGATTCAGCAAGACTAATATTTTAAGAAGTTTTTCATACCCTTATCTAGGTGCCCAGCGCACATCCTTGCTTTTTAATGGGCTTCCTCAAGGAGCATGGGTCAATAGTTTCAGCAATACACTGAAAACTTCATTTCCCATGAGGTTTCCATTCCCTCTTCTGAGTGTAGGACCACCTCCAGGGTGACATGATTCATTTGCCATTCCTGGGGAGTAGGCGGTTTCTGTAATTAACTTTATGCCGACTCAGCATACACCAGATCTACAGCAATGCACGTTTAGCAGATCAGAAACCTAGCTCTGCCTCAATCTATACCATATGATTGATAACTTGTCGTACGTTCAGGAACAGAGTCGACTAAGCAGGGACCTGTGATGGATGTACGTGAAATCATCCATCATAGGAAAAAATAGGCCTAAACAAACAGGTGACTGCAACTGCAATGAAGCTGTAAAAGGCACACGTAAAAAAGGTAATAAATTCATTTGATGTAAAATGAACAGTCATAAAAAAAAAACCTGGGAAATCCCTTTTAAATGAAAAATGTTTGCTCAAAGTATAGAATTTCCGAACACACAAGAAATGGTAATTTCACCTTTAGCGGGAAAAATTACATGTCACTTATGACATCCTGCCTTTATAAGAATTATGCCACTTATTGCAAAACAGCGGGGAGCAAACAAAAAGCCAGAAAGTGCAACGTGGGTGTTTACAAATTTATGTCAGAACAAACCTAAAAATGCACAAAAATGTTAAAACTTCACACGGCAGAAACTGCAAATCAAAAGATGCCAAACAAACAGGCGCCAACCATGGCACTGGAGCGGCTTAAATGGCAATTATACGGTATATAAATATTCATGGGAGAATTTTCTAGGTGCATTGGCTACCACCTGGGGTCAGTCCAGAAGCCAGGAATTGAGAAATCGGTTGTGTAGACCCACCAACAATCCCAGCTGGGTGTTCACTGCTGGGGACAGACACGATTGTCGGGGAGGCAATTTTTCAAGTGATCAATTTTTGTTCTGCTTGGAAATAAATGGCAGATGCCTGCCCAGTTCTCTTGTATCATGCAAGTAGAGCTGAGCTGAAACCGCACATTAAGAGAAATTTAGGGATTACATCTTCTGGTTTAATCATTTTAAATCTAGACCTATCAAATATCCATGAAGCATTAGTGGTCTGTGACATGCAACAGATATCACCACAGCGCAAATCACTAATCCAATTTTTTTTTTTTATATAACTAAATTTTTTATTCAAATTTTTCAAATAAACAGATATACAATAACAATATGTTTCTCGTCCATAAGTTGCACATAAGTATCACGTAAAGCACATTTCAACATGTCCAAATTGCATTAGATCACATGAGACAAGAAATTTTAGCATATAATGCAAGCAATACAACAGAATAGGATATCACCAATTTCTACAAAACAACATACACATACCTCATCAGGTGCCCCACTGCCTGGGAAGAAGTTGCCATCATCATAGCGATGGAGTGATATGTAAAGGACACTAGGATCTGCGTAGAAAGCCTGTTGGGTACCATTACCGTGGTGCACATCCTAAATGAAATACAGAAGTCAATGTTATACGGTGACTTTTGCACCGTTTTCTTTAAAGGGAATGTGTCATCAGAAAATGACCTATAATTTACAGTATCTTATGTTTTTATGTTAACATTTTTTTGGCACTGTTAATTAAATTTTTTTTTTCTATATTACTATTAATTAAAAAAAAAAAATCCTGAAATCCTGCCTATATCACTTTGGCGACTAAGCCTAAGACTATGTTCACACGGCGTATTTGCGCGGCGTACAGCACACCCCGTAATTACGCCGGGTGTTTGGGAGTCGCGCTGATCGGCGCGTACTCCCGAGGCCCGGGGGAGCCAGCAGCCCGCCTGCCCCATAGACTGTCATTACTTGTGGCACGTAAGTGCCGCAAATAAGTGAAATGTCACTTATCTCCCCGGGCGTACAATACGATTGTATTGTACGCCCGGGGAGAGGAGGCGTAATCCAAAGTTCTCTATGAAAACTGTGGATTACTGTAATTTCCGCGTGCATCTCGCTCGTATAAGAGCGCAAATACGACGCGAAATGCGCGCCGAAATTTGACCGTGTGAACACACCCCAATAGTAGTATGACCCTTTCTGTTCTGTAGAGAAAACTTTACAGCAGCCTCCTCATTATCAGCATAAGCAGGATTACACTGAAAGGTGACATCAATGTGTATAGATAGCACAGGATCCACCAATTGCAATAGAAGATAGTCACAGTTCACCTTCTCCCCTCCCTGCTCACTGACTTTTTCCCAGGTCACAGAGCATGCCTAGAAAACTCTCCTATAGAAGCTGTTGTAAAGCATCACTCTAAATGGCGTTAAAGGCAGCTCAGGCAAGATGGCTGACGCCATAATTATATGCAGACAACAGGAATAAACAAATTTACCATCAGAAAATAATATGTCCCAGTATCTTGTTTTAATTAGTTAAAAAAAAAAAGAAAAAAAAAAGAAATTGGCAATAGATTTTGCGGCCACTCACCCAATCCACGATCAATGTTTTCCCAACATTGAACCTCTGCTGGAGAATCTTTGCTGTTATGGCTACAGAATTGAAGTAGCAGAAACCCCTATAATGTAAAAGATGTTGAGGAAAACAGGAAAAATTACCCACTAAACCCTCCGGATGAAACTGTAAGGACAGGACTTACATTGGTGTACTCTCCTCGGCATGATGACCAGGAGGTCTGACTACAGCAAAACCATTCTACAACAAAGGAGATAGGAGTCAAAATAACAAAAAGACCCCGAGGACAATATATATTGTATTATTCTGTAAGGGGAACATCTCTCCTTGAGGCGAAGAGCGCACCAAATGGTGTGTAGAGTTTGAATTGCCTTTTTGCCCTCTACTAAGCATCTGCAAATCACAAGGCATCCCAGCTCCTTTCCCATAATGCCTTGTGATATTATTCTGTAACACAGACATAAGTGTGGTACGATAAGACTGGGCAGACATGGTATAATCCTCTAAGGTCAGACATGAAAGGCCTCATCAAACTTTATAGTAGCTTTAAGATTAATTAAAGGAGATGTCCAATTTATCAGACCCATTTTCATACACTCTATTGGGAATTTTTTCCCCTCAAGAATTGTCTCCTTATTAACCAAATTAAAAAGACATATAAAGAATCAAACATGGAATCAAGTTGTGTATAACTACTATACAAAGGGTGAAATAAGTATTAAACACATCACCAAGAAAATATATTTCTTAAGGTGCTATGGACATGTAATTTTCACAAGATGTGGCTAATAACCCATCCAATCCACAAAGACAAAGAAATCAAACCATAGATGTCCATAAATTAAGTTATATGTAATAATGAGACATAACACAGGGGAAAAGTATTGAATTCAAAAGAAAGGTGCAAAAAGCCATTGAAAGTAATGGCACCAGATTAAATCTATCAGTAATAAGAAAGCAATCCTGTCACTTAGTAAAATATATTATCAGCTCTTGCAACTAATGGTCTATAAAAAGGTGTCTCATTATCAAGGTGCCACACAAGAAACATCTCATGATGGGTAAAACCAGTGAGTTGTCTCAAGACCTATGCAACCTTATTGCTGCAAAACATACTGATGGCATGGGTTACAGAAGAATTAAAAAATTTCTAAACTACTCAAGGTTCCAGTGAGCACTGCTGGGGCCATAACCCAGAAGACGAAAGAACATCATTTCACCATAAACTGGCCATGACCAAGTGCTCCCCGCAAGATTTCAGACAGAGGAGTGAAAAAAATTATCAGAAAAAGTTGTCCAAGAGCCAAGAGGCACCTGTGGAGAGCTACAGAAAGACCTGGAATCAGAAGGTATAAATGTTTTAAAGAAATCAATAAGTAATGCACTCAACTTCCATGGGCAGTATGCACGCTCACCATGCATGACTCCATTGCTGAACAAAAAGCATGTTCAAGCACGTTCAAAGTTTGCTCAACATTTAGACAAGACTAGGAAATGCTGGGAGAATATAGTCTTTCAGATGCAACCACAATTTAACTCGTTGGATTCCATAATAAACATCATGTTTAGGCCAAAAGGTACTGCATATCACCCCAAAAACATGATAGCTACAGTGAAGTGTGGAGGTGGGAACATCATGGTGTCATATTGAAGGAAGGATAAATGGAGAAATGTACTAAGACAGTCTTGATAAAAATCTGCTGCCATCTACTAGGATGATGAAGATGAAACAAGGGTGGACATTTCAGCAAGACAATGATCCCAAACACACAACCAAGGAAACTCTCAATTGGTTTTAGAGAAAGAAAATAAAGCTTCTAGAATGGTCCAGCCAATTCCACTGACCCGAATCCAGTAGAAAATCTATGGGAGGAACTAAAGCTCAGAGTTCATAGAAGGAGTCCACAGAACCTTCAGGATTTTAAGAGAATTTGTGTTGAAGAATGGGCCAAAATCCCACCTGAGGAATACATGCGACTAGCTTCTCCACACAGGAGACGTCTTGAAGCTTGATCACCATCAATGGCTTTTGTATGGCGTATTAAATAAATTTCAGTAAGCATGTTCAATACTTTTTCCCTGTGTCATTTCATCTGCTAATCTCATTAGGGAGAGGCATCTTGTAGGTGTGTGAATAATTATAGTCACGCCACTGAAATGTAAAATATATTCAAAATAAGCTCAAGAGAAAAGAGAAACTCTACAACGCGAACTACTGGATATAGTGTTCCTCAAGTTACATCTGACACACTGAGCCGTGCAATATGACTGGGAGTAAAGCCATACCGGTAAGTTGGAGGTGACTTGAGGAATGTTACATCAGATAGGTGGCGCTGCAGAATCTTAGCTCTTTTCCCTTGAGCGTCTTGGAATATATTTAAATAGTGGACCGACTATGGAGTATTGCGCTTTTTTTGAATATATTTCATCTGCTTGTTATCAAGGGATCCTTCTAACAGGTAGAGAATCCCTTTAAAGGGTTGTTCCTACCATAGACTTTGATAGCATATCGCTAGAATATACCATCAAAGTCTGATAGGAATGGGCCCCTGAATGTTACGGCTCAGAATCAAGAGCCGATTACGCATAAGCACGACTCTTCACTCTGTCCTATGGAATTTCCAAGTACAGGCGAGTGCCATGTATGGCTGTACTCAAAACTCCTATAGAACAGAATAGAGAGTTGTGCTCAAGCACGATCAGCTCTCCAATCTGAGTTGACACTTAGGGGAGGCCCATTCCCATCAGATTTTGATGGCATATTACAGTGATATGCCATCCAACTCTCTGGTGGGAACAACCCCTTTACTGCAAAATCCGATCACACATTTTGCTTACCTTTAACTCTCCAGCTACCACCTTAGAGGCAAGTTCCACTACGCATCCCACCGCAAGTCGAGCAGCCCCAGAGGAGTGGACCTCATTCCATATTGTATCGCTGTCAACCTAGATACATGAAGGTATTACCACATCTATCCAATTCAAAATAGATCTCATCAGACAGACATGGATCTCATCAGACAGACATGGATATTTTACAAATGTAAATATAAATAAGGAATATGCTTTATCAAAAAATGTAAAGGAATTATCCATCTTTTAAGAAAAAAAAGTCAATCTCATAAAACAAGAAAAAGAAACACAACTATAATCCACCATCAGTCCAACATAGAAGCTCCAGAAGAGGCTTTAGTCTTTGTTTACCAGCAGCAGGTACGAAATCAATGTAAAAAATCAGTGGCCGCATTTGCTGGAGTACTGGCATCACGACTCAGTCACTGACCCAATGCTATAGTACGTGACTGCTGAGGCCGCCGATTAAATATAGTGGTTACGTGTTGGCTGCTCGAAAATAAAGAATGGAGCACCCACTGAGCTGTTACACTGGGTGGTTGGATAGCTGGAAAGGTGAATGTAGTGTTTCCCTTTTGGTATTTTGTGAGGGCTTTTTATTATTGTTTTTTAATTTTTAGGTGGAATGATGTTTAAGCATACAGTATACATGATTACTAACATACAGTATACATGATTAAGTGTTCAGATACTACACAGAAAAAGGCACAATGCACTGAAAGCAGCACTTAAAGAAACACTCACCCCAACCCCTCCACATGGTAGACGAACGAACATGGAGGTCAAAGATCCTGCATGAGGAAAGGGGAAGGGTTAGTGGAAACCGGTTAGCAGCACATTACAAGAAGAACAAATCAGCATATAAAACAACAGCAAAAACAAGCGCAGAGAGCCTACATCCCAACCATTTCAACAGCACAGGTGCAGTATTTTTAGAGAATAAAGCTCTCAAACGAAGGAAGAAGGAGAAGAACAGGAAGCGGCAGAGACAGCATTTAACACATATAAAGAAGTAAACATACAAACATACAATTATAAAATAATAGGATAAAAGGTACATATGACTTCAAAGAGAGTGAACATGTTAACTATAACATTTACCCTCCAGTTTCTGTCGATTCAAAGGGTTGGTGCCATAGAGCAGAGAGTGTGCCTCCGAGTGGACAGTCTGCAGCTCCTCCAAAGTAGCTTTTCTGCCCCGTATGCACTACACATAAAAATTCAAGGAAAGAACGCATTAAAGCATAGAAAAGTTGACTATTTCCCGTTTTTGTAGGGGTGTAACATTATTATTTTTTTTGTATTTTTGTACTTGCATTACTGAATTTGCAGAATAAATATACATGGATTTTATAAGGATACTGTGGTGCCGGTGCTTTTTGGACTTTGGTTCCTGATTCTTGCAGCCGGGCACGCAACGGTGAGCAGTTTCCTATATTTGTTTTTTGTAATATTAAAACTACTAGACAGTGGCTCACCTCACACATGCTCCTAAGACCAGTCTCCTGTAACCTTGACCAGATGCTTTGTATACGGCCGGCATGCTCAGGGTGACTATTTGTGTTTCCACAGATGCATTGATGTTTCAGCATCAAGGTGTCATAGACGAGGCCTGTAGAAAATGTAAATGTCACATTGTCAGGCAAAAATCAAATTGGCCCTAAATACACATTAAAGGGGTTGTCTCACTACAAAGAATAGCTTTCAAAATGTAGGGAAAACTAAATGAAGAAGTTCTCCAAATATACTGCATTGTTCATCTTTTCTTGTTAAGGAGCTACAAGTGATTTTATCACCTTTCTGGCTCTCTCTGGTTCCCCTAGTGACCGACCTCTGTACATCCTCCCCCTCCCCCGTTTGTTCTATCTGATAGCAGGGAGTGACATCATCACACAGGTCCCACAGCACAGAACTCTGGACAGTGAGAGCTTGTTTTTATCTGATCTTTCAGACAAAAGACAGTAATTACTCTACTACTATTTACATTAGCTGAGAAGCTTCTCAGAGAAGGTAATTTAGCCAATCTAGACTGATAAACATAATAAACAGAGAAGTCTGAATACACGGAGCTCATATGCGAATTACAGACAGCTTGACCAGGAAGTGACAGAGCCAAGCAGCATCATTTCATTCATGCATCCTATGAAACTTTGAGATGAGACAACCCCTTTAAATAAGAAATCCGAACCTGTGGTGAAGCGTGGTTTGCTGGGTGTTTCTTGAACAGACATAGGAAATGAGGCAGAGGCTGGAGAAGACTGGGCCCTTGAAAGTGGTCTGTGTCCGCCAAAATGTACGACAACGCCAGCAGCTTCCATGGAGGCTTGATAGTTCCTCAGCTGATGTATACGCTGCTGCTCCAATAAAAGTGTCTGCTGCAATGTCAAGAAGATGAGTTTCAATAGGAGACAGAAGCAGCTCAGGGAAATACTACAAGTAGTTCAATATATAGAATACAGACCAAAAGTTTGGACACACCTCATTCCAACCATTTTCTGTATTTTCATGACTATAAAAATTGTAGATTCGCACTGAAGGCATCAAAACTATGAATTAACACATGTGGAATTATATACTTATCAAAAAAGTGTGAAACAACTGAAAATATGTCTTATATTCTAGGTTCTTCAAAGTAGCCACCTTTTGCTTTGATTAGTGCTTTGTACACTCTTGGCATTCTCTTGATGAGCTTCAAGAGGTAGTCACCTGAAATGGTCTTCCAACCGTCTTGAAGGAGCTCCCAGAGATGTTTAGCACTTTTTGGCCCTTTTGCCTTCATATCTGCGGTTCAGTTGTTTCACACTTTTTTGATAAGTATATAATTCCACATGTGTTAATTCATAGTTTTGATGCCTTCAGTGTTAATCTACAATTTTTATAGTCATGAAAATACATAAAAGTCTTGGAATGAGAACGTGTGTCCAAACTTTTGGTCTGTACTGTATGGTTCACATGCCTGTCTGAAGAGAAGGTCTTGCTCAGCCTGAAGTTTACTCTGTTCCAGTTCCTGTGAGCTGGCTTCATCTTCGCTTTCCTCTCTTTCCTGCTTCACATGCACCACACTTCCTAGGCTCTGCTCCTTATGATCAGATCCATGTTCTAGGTAGGAATCCTCATGTATAGCTTGATGCTCACGCAGCTCTTCTTCAGTTTCTTCAGGGTGGCTTTCATGCTGTCGTGAAACCTCATTGACTTTAGGAATCATCTGCCAAAAGAGATCAAAAGTTAATGTTACTAAAAAAAAAACTAAAAACATCCTGAAACTCTTCACAATACAACACTAACGCATGATAAAGGAGAAAAAGATGGCCACCATCGAGCAGCAGGTGAACACCACCGATTAAGAGAGAATAAAATGAGGCACAAAAAGGAACCAAATAGTATCACATAAGATGGAGACAGGAATCAGAATAGGAGAGAAGACAATGCATCAGAGTCACCCTCAGAGGAGGATTATAATAAACAATTGACAATGTATAGAAGAAAGGAGATGAAAGAGAAGGTTTACTTTTCCACTTATGTTGGAAACCAACATAAGGAGGCAAATTCTTTTGCTAAGGTCAGATTTCTTTGTGGTTGGCTGTTCTGCATTTCCCAACTATAATGGAGAGTCGTGCAAATGCCTGGCTGTCACTCCAGGGCTTCTACTACTTGTTGTGACAGCGATCACCTGGTTTCAAATACAAAAACATCACTGGAAACCTATTCTCTCAACAGGTGGGGTCTCCAGCCTTCCAGAAACTTATAGCACATCCTACAGAAATGGAACAAATCCCTACAGTCACAACAATGAATGAAAATATGATGAAATATGGAGATACTCTGGACGTCCTACAATTTTAGTGGAGACACCTCTAAGCTAGTAGTCATAAAGTTGTGTGGGATTGCTCATAGGAGATTTACTCACTGCTTCAACTTTTATTTGTGTAGTATCGGTAAGTTCCCATTGACATAGTGGTGTGGCAGCCTGTTCGTGGCATCTGGCGGGAAGCCATCGGGGGATGGTCACACGATGTATTGCGACACGTACAGTACGCGCCACAATACATCGTGTCTTTCGGGAGCTTGCGCTAATACGCGCGTACTCCCGTGGCCCGCCGGCCCCATTGACATTCATTACTCATGGCGCGTATTCGCTGCGAATAATTGACGTCACTTATCTCCCGGCACAAACAATACTATAGAGATAGTTCTCGATGAGAACTATGGATTACCGTAATTTCAGTGCGCATCTCGCCCGTATTAGAGCGCAAATACGCCATGTGAACATACCTTAAGGCCGTGTTCGTACGGCTTATTCCCGACGGATTTGTGAGCCGTATTGAGCTCACAAATCCGCCGTGAATAAGGGGCGGGACGGGGGCGGGGCCAGAGCGCGGCGGGGGCGCCGCTCCCCGGCCCCATATACTTGCATTATCCACGGCGCGTATTGCGCCTGGATAATGTGCATGTCCCTTTCTCCCCGCCCGGCGTATTCGCCGAGCGGGGAGGAGCGATGGAATCCACTGTTCTCTATGAGAGAAGTGGATTACCGTAATGACAGGGACGGATTGGCGCCGTACTGCAGCGCAAATCCGGCGCGGAGTACGGCGCCAATCCGTGCCCAAATAAGCCGTGTGAACGAGGCCTAAGAGTTTATCCTGACGGATACCACAGCTGGACCATAGACTTCTACAGGGCCAACATAATCCTAATTACACTGCATTTGCGAACGATTATGGCTTTTTCAGACACAAAAGCACGGCAGACCACGCATTTGTGTACAATACAGAAACTGTTTGCTAAATAGGGCAAATGAAGACCAATTAGGATTACAATTGCCTTACAGAAGTCGATTGAAATTCTTCTGCGGTAATCGTCCAGATACATTTTTACAGCATCCTGATGAATACCACAAATAGGCTGCATACAAAATGCTATGTAAATGGGGCCTAAGGCTATGTCTACACAGCACAGGTATTTGGTTGTATTTTTGGCAGATTCCTTATTTGGAATCCACCAAAAATACGACTGTAACCTGTGCCCCATAGACAGCAATAAAGAATCCGTGCTGTAGTCTACATAGCACGTTTTTTTTTCCAGTCTGTTTTTACCTCCAACGTATCCTGGCGGATTTTAAAACATGTCCGATTTTCCGTCCCGGATTGCCGTCAAATTCCCATACGGGGCCGGTAGTAAATCCAAAAGCCGTGGTCGGCCCTGTATCTGGGGCGGAAAATCTGACGTTTTAAAATCTGCCAGAATACGTCGGATGTAAAAACAGACTGGAAAAAAGACATGCTATGTAGACTACAAATCCACGCCAAAAACCGCGGTCCAACGATGTTACAATGGATTTTGGATGGCATTTTAACATATGCTATGTAGACAAAGCCTAAGAAACCAGTCACACTGTTATTAGGCACGCAGGGACAACATTGAGCTGTCGGGGTACAAGCCAGAAAAAGTGGTCATAAGTATACAGCTGACGCTTAGAACATCAAATATGCTGCGTTTTCAACATTAAGGGTATGTTCCAACGGCATTTTTGGATCCAAAATGCATCCAACACGTAGGTTGTTTATAATTTATAATAGGGCTCCTGCTGCGTCTTTTTCGGATCAAGAATTTACATGTCAATTTTTAGAAAGACGCAATTAAACCCGCATTGGCGATCACTCGTCTGAATGCCGATGCGGCGTGTTTTACATTGCGAGCAGTGTAAAATCACACTGCTCATTGTTAGATGTGGATTTGGGTCCGTCTAGATCACAGGTGTCAAACTGGCGGCCCTCCAGCTGTTGGGAAACTACAACTCCCATTATGCATTTGTATACTCTATAACAGTGGGTATGATGGGAGTTGTAGTTTCCCGACAGCTGGAGGGCCGCCAGTTTGACACCCCTGGTCTAGATGAACCCAAACACACATCTAAGAACGTATGTTAACACAGACTCAACACGCCGTGTGACATACCCTTAGTGTACATTTTATAGAAATCATCTGCATGGGACTAGGCTGCAGTACCAGGAACAGTCACACACGCTGTGGAGCAGCACGGCTCTTTATTCTTATTGGAGAGTATTCTGAGGAGGAGGGAGACCCCAATGACCAACCATTGATGGCTTATGTTTGAAAACAACTTTTCCATTTGCCCCACATGTATGCACACAGTGTATATTAGCTTTCAGAAACCAGGAGAAATTTGACAGATGGCTCCCAGGTAAGCACATGATGTTGGGCACACACCTTGTTGAGGTGTAGTTGCTGCTGTTGTTGGAACTGCTGTTTGTGCTTCTCGAGGAACTGCTGGTGCTGCTGTTGGATGACCAAGTGCTGCAGAGCGTGAGAGTTTTGAGGCAGCGGCGCAGACTGTGTACGGCCCAATGGGCGGTGCTGACGTAACTTGTGGATTGTGGGAGAGACGCGATCGGTGGACACTAAGGACTGGGAGTGAAGAGGGAGTGCACCCAACCCTGAAAACAATAAAACAAGTCTGCTAAAGCTGCTGGTGCCGAGTCATGGGCAGTTTCTAATGGACATTGAAGTGTGATGTGCTCACCTGTTACTAATGGGCTCTGTGCATTAGGCTGCTCCAGAAGGACCATATGCTGCAAGAGGGAGTTATGGGAGCTTGCTGCATCAGCACCAAGGTACGGAGTAAGGTGAGCAGCAGGAAATAAGGAGAGTCGTTGTTGGATAGAAGACAGGGAAAGCCGGTCAGAATCCTGTCCAGATCCACCCTGATAATACAGATTATTATAACATGTTAAGATATTGAATACAGAAATGTATATTAACGTTTGCTTCCAACACAAGTTCTTATAATGGATTATCAGACGTCTGGAACTACACAGTTTTAATAAGGGCTTTTTTGGATCCGATTTTGGTTCCGTGTTGGATCTGAAAATCGCATCCAAAAATGCAGTGGCGATAGGACCCTAAATGGATGCAACACGTGTCCAACATGCAGCTGCGTGTTTAGCTGCGTGTTGGATGCAGCAGGATCACACCCTACAGTTTTGTTTTTTTTATAGGGCTCCTGCTGCGTCTTTCGGATCAAGAATTGACATGACAATTCCTAGGACGGATCCGAAAGATGCAATCAAACACTCATCGGGATTAGTTGTGTGAACGCCGATGCGCTTTTCATATTAAAAGCAATGTTAATCACATTGCAGTTTGTTAGATACATGTTTGGGTCCGTGTAAGGTCCGACAGACAGATCCAAACACGCATCTAGAAGCCTATGTTCACACGGACCAGCACAACATGTAAACATACCCCAAGTCAGAAGAACGTGAGAAGCACAGAAACAGAAGCAAGACAAATAAGACAATATAAGCGAGAGTGGAGGTCTACATAACCTCCATCTATTCAACTGTGTAAATACGGAGTCGCTTTTATCTTACAGGGGGTTTGTCATTAAATTAAATGGTCTTTAGAATAAGGGGACAGTGAAAACAAGCAACTTTGCAATTGGATGTCATTTGTAAAGCTGTCTTGTTTTCACAGGATCCCTTATCTTCATTTTCTGAACACACTGTTCCCCAGTGCCGGTCGGATCCCACCTCCTTTCATTACATTGGCTGACGGCTCTACTAATTTACATTCTGTCTGGCCCCCAT